>JAUMJK010001681.1:0-63834 GCA_033558105.1 Coccyzus lansbergi | reverse complement strand
GGTGGTGGTGGTGCCCGGCGGGTCCGCCTCGCTCCCTCCTCCTGGGAAAGGGTGGGAGCCTCGGCCTGGCGGCGGTGGGGGTGGGAGGATAGGGTTGAGGGGGCTAGGGGTGTGCTTGAGGTGTGTGTGTGGGGGGGGATTGTTGGGGGGAGGGGGGTTAGTTGGGGTTGGAAGGGTTGGGGGGCTGGAGGGGATGGGCTGGAGGAGGGGACTGCGGGGTAGTGGTGGGGGTTTTGCGGGGGGGGCGGTTAGTTGTGGTTGGGGGGGGTTAGTTGTGGTGAGGAGGTTAGTTGGGGGGGGTTGTGGTTGGGGGGGTTGTGATTAGTGGGGGGGTTGTGATTGGGGGGGGTTGTGGTTGGGGGGGTTGTGATTGGTGGGGGGGTTAGTTGTGGTTGGGGCGTTAGTTGTGGTTGGTGAGGGGTTAGTTGTGGTTGGGGGGGTTAGTTGTGGTGAGGAGGTTAGTTGGGGGGCTTGTGGTTGGTGGGGGGGTTAGTTGTGGTTGGTGGTCGGGTTGTGGTTGATTGGGGGGTTAGTTGTGGTTGGTGGGGGGCAATTAGTTGTTGGTTGGGGGGTTAGTTGTGGTTGGTGGGGGGCTTAGCTGTGGTTGGTTGTGGGGGTTAGTTGTGGTTGATTGGGGGCTAGTTGTGGTTGGTGGGAGGGGGTTAGTTGTGGTTGGTTGAGGGGGTTAGTTGTGGTTGGTGGGGGGGCTAGTTGTGGTTGGTTAGGGTGGTTGTGGTTGGTGGGGGGCAATTAGTTGTTGGGGGGGATTAGTTGTGGTTGGTTGGTGGGGGTTGTGGTTGATTAGGGGGGTTAGTTGTGGTTGGTTAGGGTGGTTGTGGTTGGTGGGGGGCAATTAGTTGTTGGGGGGGATTAGTTGTGGTTGGTTGGTGGGGGTTGTGGTTGATTAGGGGGGTTAGTTGTGGTTGGTTAGGGTGGTTGTGGTTGGTGGGGGGCAATTAGTTGTTGGGGGGGCTTAGTTGTGGTTGGTTGTGGGGCTTAGTTGTGGTTGGTTGTGGGGGTTAGTTGTGGTTGGTTGGGGGGGTTAGTTGTGGTTGATTGGGGGGGTTAGTTGTGGTTGATTGGGGGGTTAGTTGTGGTTGATTGGGGGGGTTAGTTGTGGTTGATTGGGGGGTTAGTTGTGGTTGATTGGGGGGTTAGTTGTGGTTGATTGGGGGGGTTAGTTGTGGTTGATTGGGGGGTTAGTTGTGGTTGATTGGGGGGTTAGTTGTGGTTGATTGGGGGGATTAGTTGTGGTTGATTGGGGGGGTTAGTTGTGGTTGATTGGGGGGGTTAGTTGTGGTTGATTGGGGGGGTTAGTTGTGGTTGATTGGGGGGGTTAGTTGTGGCTGGTGGGAAGCAATTAGTTGTGGGGGGTTAGCTGTGGCTGGTGGGGGCAGTTGTGGCTGGTAGGGGCGGTTAGTTATGGTTGGGGGGATTAGTTGTGGTGGGGGGGTTAGTTGTGGTGGAGGGGTTGTGGTTGGGGGGGTTAGTTGTGGTTGTTAGGTTGGGGTTGGAAGGGTTTGGGGAGACTGGTTGTTGCGGGGGTTGGTTGTGGTTAGGGGTGAGGGGGTTGAGGGGGGTGGTTGGTGGGAGTTTGGTGGGGGGGTGGTTCTTGGTGGGATGAGTGGGAATGGAAGAGTGGGGGTGGTTGATGGTGGTGGAGGGTGGGGTTTCTTAGGGGTGAAGGGGGAGTTAGGGGTGGTGGAGGCTGTGGGTGGATGGGTGGTGATGAGGGGAGGCTGGGGGGAGTGGTATTGTGCGGGGAGGTGCGAAGCAGAGACTTTAGGACCCGTCCCAGCTGCTGCCTGCCCTCTTCTCAACCCCCACCATGGGCTTTGTGCTGCCTCTTCTCATTGCTAATGGAGACTTCCCTTTGTTGGGGTGCAGGGTGGCTTGTGAGGAATCGTCTTCCCTGGAGCTCAGACTGGGTGTTTTTTTGTGGCTTAGCAAGAAACAGTTTATGGTTTCCTTTCCTTAGCTGCTGTTGGCATCATCATCTTGCCTGGATTTGGACATTTCCAAAGGAATGGAGGAATGCAACTGTTAGTCCTTAACCATCCCATGCTCCCATAAGGCAGCACCAGAAGCTGGCTTCATCTTCTCCGCTTTGGCACTTTGGGGGTGGACCTCTCCTTGTTACTTGCTCTGGGTACCTTTTTAGTGGCTCTGGAGACCAAAGGAGATGGAAGAAAAGGAGCGATGTGATACATTCCAGCTGCTACCTCGAGACTAAGAGGATTCATATCTTTTGACTTCTTTTTTATTTTCCTTTTTTTTGGGGGGGGAAGGAAAGTACAACATTTTATGGGGAATGGGAGGAGGGAGGAAAAATATGTTACAGATCTTTATGTGGTTTTTAAAACCAGCCATCAGAGGCAATTACTGAATAAACTGAAGCACGAGGGGAGGGTTTGTGAGCTGGAAGCAGCACTAGCCTACAAAAGAAAGGGGCAGTGGGCTGCTCTTGTGACTGTGGAGGAAGAAACCTCAACCTCCTTCGTTTCTCACCACCTACTCTCCACCCCCCCTGTGAGAAAATGAGTTGCGTGCCATGGAAAGGTGACAAGACAAAATCGGAATCGGCAGAGCCACCCCAGCAACCACCACTGCATATTTACCATGAGAAGCAGCGTAGGGAGCTGTGTGCCCTCCATGCCCTCAACAATGTCTTCCAGGACAGCAACGCCTTCACTAGGGAAACCCTGCAGGAGATATTTCAGAGGTAGGATACTCTGCACTGGAGTTGGTGTCCCCTTGCCCTCTGTTTTTCAGAGGGATTTTCAGATATCATTTGGGGAGGAAAATAGCAAACAAGGGTTTAAGAGTGTGCCACTGCTTTGAACTGAATGTGGCTTCCTTTTTAAATTCTCCCATTCTTTTTCTTATCTCTCTCCATGCAGAAATTCTCTCTATTTGTTTTTTTAAAGTATTCTGGCTGCCAGTTTTGGGTCCAAGGCCTTTATTGCAGATGTCAGGAGATTGGACTGCTTTCTTCTCCCCTACCCATGCATCTTCTACTCACTGTCTTTATGTTTGCCCCTGCCTTATGTAGATACGTTATCTTGATGTTAACAGATTTGAGGATGGGCTTGGGAGGGTGAAGGCAGCAGGAATGACAAATGGGTCATCATAAAAACTTGATTTAGTACCACAGTGCATCTAAGATATTTTTTTTAAAATTGGGAGCTTTGCCAAGAGTATGACTCCTTGTTCAAACACTTAAGTGAACTTCTTCCAGTATTTTTTTTTTCCATGCAGTGAGACCCTGTGTACTCTGTCAAACTGAATTCCATTTCCTTAGCTAGATCCCCATGGTCTGTGGCATTGCTAAATGCTTCCCAGAAGCTTCAGATAATTAATAAAAACATTTTTGAGTTTTACTGCGATAAACGTAAATTATTAATATAGCCTGTGCGATAGCTCGTATTTTGCTCACTGTTTCGATGCTTTGTGGAAATTCTCCTCTGTGTGCCTTTGAAAATTCTGGTGACCTTTCATTGATGAAGTGAAGTAACCAAATAGGAGAAGAGGTCTCCCCTGATACTCGGTCTATAGATGTTGTACTCCTTGTATAGGTTATGCTGGAATACCCATTACCAGCAGCTGACAGCACCTTGTGTTTGTGACAGCTAGAAAATCACACCTTGTGGCAGTGGTTTTGCGGGTACTGTGGGGCAAGGCAGTTGGCGATGCCCTTTGCTGATGAGCAGGGAGCTGCTTCCACAAATCAGCAGATTTGTGTAACTGGTGCTTGACTCGTCAAACACATGCGTGTCTGTCTTTGGCAAAAGAAATGTGGTGAGGGACAAACATCGGATTGAAATGCTATTTATGTTAGTGTTGTAAATAAAACTCCTGTTGGTGAAGTGGAGCTGTTCCACAGCAGGCTCAAGGCACTCTTTGTTCTGTGAAAAAAAATGTTGTTATGGTTTTGTTCCAGAGCAGCAATTGTCAGAATCTTAACCGCGGGTGGATTGCTATTGGCCTGGGGCAAACAAAGGCAGTTCATGTGGTAGGAGTGTGATGATCTAATTAGTTGGCTTTCATTGGGTTTGGAGAGAGAGAATTAGTGTGCAGCATGAAACCTCTCAGAATGAGCTGAGGTGTTAATCCTGTCGGACTTCTTGTCCTAGGAAGGAGAATTTGTCTTTGGTTCCAACCTGGTAGTATTCCATCCAAATACTTGGATCAAGATGCACAGATTGATTCAGCCCCATGGTAGTATGGAAATACATGTGGAAATTCCTCTCAGAAGTAGATGATCTATAAGCTAAGCATAAGCATCGCCACTACCTTTGCATATCTGTTGGGTTGCTACTCCTGTCTGGCTCTTTGACCTGCCTTTAGGAAGTGTGGATTTTGGTTGCATTTATCACTTTTCTGTGTGTCTTTCCTGTATCTAGTCATATCATGTGTGTTGATGACTGATAAAGGCCTAATGAATTTTTTTAATATTCTACAAAAATGTTGCAAAGCATCAATTTTTTTAAACCCAGTGTTGACAAGGTAACAAAATCACAAGATTAAGCTTTCTGTAGCTTTTGCCTTGAAGAATGACTGAACCGCATTGCTTAATCATTAGTTTCCTTTTCACTGCCTCCTGTTGCATAAGGTCAGTGTAGTCTGATGATCATCATCTTGAGCACATGCCAGAACTTGGTCCAAATTCCCCTCTGATTTCATAGTCCTTCCTTTCTTCTTTGTTCTTCTAATACAAGAAATATCTTTTTTGATGTTCCTTTGGCTTTTGTTGCAGGATGTCAGATTGCATGTGCCAGATGTTGCATGGAGATAGAAACAAAATCGCTTCACTGGAGCTTTGTGTATTGAGACCTGTTTAGCAAAGGCAACTGCGTGCAGGAATCTTGGAGCCTGTTGCGTTAAGACAACATGTTGGTGAAAGTTTCTGGCATGGAAATCTTGTGGAGATTATTGCTGGGATTTCTGTCCAACTTTTTTGGTATTCCTCAGCTCAGTGTCTAGATGGAAAAATCAGTTTGGGGAAGCAATTCCTTTTCTAATCAGAATCCTTCAGCTGGTGATTGTGGGTTCTGTTTAGGTATGTATGAGTAGAGAAGTTGAGATGGCTCATGGTGAAAGTTTACTCACAGGCTCCAGTTCTTGAGTGTGTTATTTTTGCCAGTCTCTTCATCTCATTCCTGGGGCTCTGAAAGTCATGGGAAGAAACAAAGATAAATAAGTTCTTTCAGCTCTCAACTAAGCTTGTCTTTGGAAAACGGTGCCACAAGAGGGTGCTTGTGCAACCTAACGGGTTCTGCGAACTGGGATGCTTTCCTAGGTCACTGACACTTGAGAGCTAATAGGTTGGAGCAATGATCTTGAGGAAGTGGTTGTAGCCAAATGATCTTGCTTTGTGGAGATGCTGGAAATGTTGTGACAAGCTACAGTAGCACCTTGGTGACTAGTAACACACAGCAGAACTTTGGAGACTGGAAAATGTCACTGCTTTGCTTGGAAATACCCAGTGCTGGAGCACCTTCCATATGAGGACAGACTGAGAGAGTTGGGTTTGTTCAGCCTGAAGAAGAGAAGGCTCCAAGGAGACCTTGTAGCGACCTTCCAGTACCTGAAAGGGGCTACAGGAAAGCTGGAGAGGGACTGTTCACAAAGGCTTATAGTGATAGGACAGGAGGGAATGGGCATAAGCTCGAGAGGGGCAGATTTAGGCTAGACATAAGGAAGAGTTTATTTACCATGAGAGTAGTGAGGCACTGGCACAGGTTGCCCAGGGAAGTTGAAGTTGTGAATGCCCCATCCCTGGAAATGTTCAAGGCCCCATCCAACCCGGCCTTGGGCAGCCTGATCCAGTGGAGCATGTCCCAACCCATGGCAGGGGGGTTGGAACTAGATGATCTTTAAGGTCTCTTCCAACCCAAACTGTTCTATGATTCTGTGATTAACAGCTTTTGCTGTTGTCGTGTTGTTTCCCCCTTCTGTAGTTCAATCTTTTCCCAGGCTGTTCTGCTGCTGTGTGCCCTACTGTAAGAAACCCCACAGCTGATGCCTACAGCTACCTGTGTGTAGCCTCTCTAGCCTTGGTTGGTCTGAAACTCCCTACACAATCCACTGCTTGCTGCTTCTTGTCAAGTGCCTTACATTGTCAGGGGAGGAATATAGAAGGGCTGAGGGATTTTCAGGGGACAAAACATGCCTGCAGAACTTGCACTGAGTGAAAGGGTGAGCAAAGAATGCACAGGAAAATCTGGTGTTTGAGGGGGTGGAGGTGGCATGAGGGAAGGGCAGATGAAACATGAATGTTTGGATGATACGAAAGTTTTGAACATTGTGCCAGCAGAGCTAATGGAGCCTTTACCAAGCCAAATTGCAGCTCATCACAACAGGAATTCTCAGGCTTGACTTGACGTTGTTGTTCTCTGCTCCCAGTTTCCCCCCTGTGCTTGCTCTTCTAGCTGTTGAAGGACATCTGCCACAATCATCATAATTCATCCTGTTGTTTTCTTTCTTTATAAAATTTCTTGAGGGGGGAAAAAACCCCATAAACCAAGTGATTTTTTTTTCCCATACGTCTCCATGTTTTGTGCCTTTTATCTACTGTCTGCTTTTGTGCAAAGTCTGTCTTTCATCTTTCCATGCAACATGGTGGGCTGCGGTTCTGGATTTTTAGATGTTCAGGCAATGTCAGTGATATCTAGGCAAGCTTATTGACTAAAGCTGAAGATTGCTTTGCAACAGGGTTAACTGTTTAGTTACCTACAGCAACAGATAGCCTATTTTATCTTCTAGCAATGCTTTAGAAAGCTCCCATACCCAAATATCTCCACAGCTTTGTGTTTGAAGTCTTTCATTTACCAGTGAGGGAGAACAACCCTTTCTGCAGCCAACCCTTCCTGCCTCTTGTTATCAAGAATGATGTTGACTGTTGGGCTCTTGGAACTGTGATAGCCATTGTTCTAAATGGCAGACTGGCATTTAGTCCAGCTGTGAATTGAGGAGAAAGCAATTGAAGCATCCTTCAGAAGCGGGAGTTCAAGGAGAGAAAGAAAGGCTTCCCACTTTGTGGTCTCTTTCACAGTAAACCTAGGATCTTACGAGTCTTTGTACATGAAAGCTATTCTTAATGCATTATTTAGCCCCCTCAGCCCATTCGAGTGATAAGAGGGAACAGAATTGTTTGTGTTTGAACACACAAATCCTGAAAACGAGCTTTAAGTTACACAGCGACTCGCCCCTCCCTGCTGTGTAATACCGGTTCAGCAAACACCCACTAGAGCAGTCTCCTGTTTTGTTTGCAGGTTGTCTCCCAACACCATGGTGACGCCCCACAAGAAAAGCATGTTGGGAAATGGAAACTATGATGTGAACGTGATCATGGCAGCGCTTCAGACCAAAGGCTATGAGGCAGTTTGGTGGGACAAGCGCAGGTACTGAGAAGTCATGTAATTCTGGAGGCAGCTGCTGTTCATAAAAATAAGGGATGAAGTTAAAGTACCAGAACATAATCTTGCTGCTGTTTTATGCACTCTTTCAGGGATGTTAATGTCATTGCCCTGTCTAACGTGATGGGCTTCATCATGAACCTGCCCTCCAGCCTTTGCTGGGGCCCCTTGAAGCTCCCCCTCAAGCGTCAGCACTGGATCTGCGTCCGGGAGGTGGGAGGCACCTACTACAACCTCGATTCCAAACTCAAGGTGCCCGAGTGGATTGGAGGTGAAAGTGAGCTCAGGTAGGATTATTTGCATCCCCTTCCTCCTCAAATCCTTCCCTGTTGGAAGTGGGGAATCCGTCCTTAAGCAGTTAATATTTGAAACATTGGTGGTTGACCTTCAATAGCAAAGGTTTGAGAATAATAAGGTTCTTGAGCATCCACTTAGATTTATACCCAGGAAAATGCTTTTGGCAGTGGTCATCTCTGTGAGCTCAGGAGAGCCTGACTTTGTTTCTTATGTGACTGGCTTTGCCACTAGTGATGAAGGTAGAGACCAAGTTTGGTATTAGTGGGTAGCATCTGCAGCAAGATCAACTGTGCCTCTTTCTCTCCTCAAACGTGAGAGTATCATCATTCCTTTGCCTCTTTATTAGCGACCTGTGTGTGTTCCAAACAAAAGGCTTTCTAGACTAAAGCCCCAACCTCATCCTTGACAGCAGTGAAAGCTGCTTGCTAGGAGTCACCTGCCTATGTAAGTATACGCTGTGCTTCTCGCTTGACTCTCCTCCTCTCTTCAGTCTTAACACGAGGTGGTTGGTGTGTTTATCTTTGATTGTGAAGTCTCGCAGTTGCCATTCAGCTTCCCTTCCATCATGTTCTAAAGCCTACCAGCAGCTCTGCTGCCTCCGCTAGACTTCTGAGGTAGGTGTGGCACGTGAGCAGTATTTGCAGAGCCTGCCGTGCCGTTAAAGTCTCGGTGAAGTGAATGGCAGCCTTTTGTGAACTTCTGGCATAAAGTAACACAGTTCTGGAACTCCCGTGCAGAGCTTCTGTTGGATTTTATCCTGGGTGTGCTCTTCTTCAATAAATAAGTCTTCCTATGTAGGAAATTCTGGACATCTGTTCCAAAAGATATCGTACAAAATGTTGATTTGACAGTGTCAGATGACCAGATGGTGCGCTCTGGCCTGAGATAAGGATGTCTAAATTACAGGGTTTTTTTCCCTACAAGTATTCCAGATTTGTTGGGATTATTTTAAAATATAGTGGGGTTCTTGAACTTGGAGTCCTGAAGAAACTGAACTTGGTTTTACGTCTGTTTTTGCCACCTTGGAAAAGTGGAAAGTGACACCCGTATGGGCTTATCTCTGCTGAGGCTAATATTGCGTCTACCTGCATCTGCAGTAACTTGCTGTGTAGAGGTGTGTTGGGTCTGGTGGGGCAAGTTTAACATTGGGCTTCTTTTGCATTGTCAGAAAACTAATTAAGACAATATGTGGGGATTTGTGGGGATTTCTTGTCACATTTCCATTGTTCCTTGTATTTAGTTATTGTAGAAGAAGATGAAGTTATAAACTCAGTAGCAATTATTTCTGCTTCTCTTCACAACAGGAAATTTTTGAAACACCAGCTGAGAGGAAAGAACTGTGAACTCCTGCTGGTGGTGCCAGAGGAGGTGGAAGCACATCAGAGCTGGAGAGCCGACGTGTGACCTGACCAACTTTGTCCTCCCACTACAGCTCCCCTTCACTGAACTCCCAACATCACGGAACCTGGATAACGGGTGCCCTGACTCTTCTCGTCTGGAACTTCCTTTGTTAGGCTCTTCTCTTCCTTTCTTGGTGCAACAAGGCAATGGCGTAGGATGTTGCAAGGTGGTGGGGGAAGAATTGAGGGCAGAGTGGAGGAAAGGATAAGCCAATCACTTTAACTGCGAGGGCAGATGAGCTGCATGCCCGTTGGCTGCCTAGAAGGCATTGCACTCTTTTAAACCAGGCTCAGAGGCTGGGGTGTCTGCAAGCCTCTGGCCTCCCTTTCCCCACGTAGGTCGAGGCCGTGTGTGTGGTGGGACACTGCTCCCTCTGGAGCCTGACAGGGAGGAGCAGGGGCCAAGCACACTGCTGCCTCTTCACGAGGCTCTCCCTCCAAAACAAGTTGTTGTGAAGACGTTTGCAGTTCCTAAGGGTCTTCTCTCTGGACATTCTCAAACACTAGGTATGGTACGGTACTCAGCGTAGCCCTCTGCTGCTTAGGGATGGTTTGTGCCAGGAATTAGATAACAATAATAAAACCAGCATCGTCTTTCAAGAGATTCCTTGGGTAGCTAGAGGATTCTTCCCCAGCGTCCTCAGGGATTTATGTGCGCAGCGAGCAGTTGTTTGGCAGCACGTGGCTGGCTAAGGCGTGTGGAAACAGCAAGCACAGGCTGAGTGAGGCGTATCGAGTTTCTGGATCAGAGAGGGGCCGTGGTCTGCTTGGGTTTCTTTGTGCTACGTTGGGTCTTCCTTTTTTAATCTCTTGGTTTTCTGCATGCTCACCCAGTAGTTTAGGGGCTGCTTGGTGAGAGGAATAAAACTGAAGGGGTTTTGAGAGGAATTGATTCCCCTTTTCCTCTTTCCAGAAGTCTGTCCCACAGTGGCAAATGTCATGTGAAATGTTAGAGAAAGAGAGACAGTTACAAAGTAAAACTGGGCTGATGGGGGAAGCCTTTATAAGTCAGGTTATCCCCTTTTCATAGCCGCAAGCTGATGATGTGTGAGTTGCAGAGTCCACCAGAACCTTTGGGTGTTAGAGAGGTCCTGGCCTGCTAGCTGAACCAGCCCCTCTCTTAGTGTTGGCCAACAAACATTCCTTTAATGGATTAATCGCTTTTTCCTCCCTTTTTTACCCTGGGGAAGAATGACTAGACATGGAAACACTAAGAGGGATCTCCATGGGCTGTTTCCCAGTGACCTGGGTGAGCTGTAGGTCTGTGCCTTCCACTGCAGGAGGAGCAAACGTGGGATTTGGAAGGGGCTTTGTTGCATTTAGTGCTTCCTGGCTGAGCCACCGTGTGCTTCCCTCCTTTATGCATGGGATGTCCTGGTTAAACAGCAATCTCCGGGATGTGACACAGCCTGTAGGATCCCTCTCCATCACGCAGAAAGTCTCATTACTGGTGTTTGAGTTTGTGAAGGGAGGGGCTATTACTACCTTTTCTCAGTTATTTTTCTCTGGAGAGCTCTGCAAATGCACGAGCAGGTGCTGGAAGCTGGAATCGCATCTTCCTAACATAGGACAGAGGCCACTCAACAATGGGACAATGCTGTTTGCCAATGTTTGCCAACCCCAGGGCATCTGGCAAGCGCCACTCTGCAGTCTTTTGAGCACAGCCTCCCACCACCAAGGGCATACGGCTCCTGTGTTTTAAAGACCCGATGTTTCTATAAAAAGTCCAATTTCATAACACATTCCAAATGACCGATACCAGCCGGCTGAGTTTTTAAACACTTTACAGGCAGGATGTGCAGCCTGCAGGCATTCTGCTTGTGACTTGAAGCCATTTCAAGGGGAGGGGGGGGAATATATATCAACAGCAGCGTTTTCTATGCTGATGAAAGATGCACTTTGGAGAAACCCTGTTTGCATGGGCACCGCGAACCAACAGATCAGTGCACAATATGCAAAGATGTTTTGAAATATTCAGGGGCTGCTTTCCTTGTGCGTCAGCCCTTTTCCCATGGGGAGCGTGTGGAAACTGTGATCCAGCTGCTCAGGATCACACCCCCCCAAGAGGGCAGGCGAGCTGGTCCAGCCCCACTGCTTGGGAAAGGGGGAAGCCCCTGTTTGTTTTCTTGCTTGTTTGGTTTTGTTGGAGCCTGGTCTTTGGGTTTGTTTACAGAGACGTATTTTGTTTAACCAAATACTAAAAATGGAAAAAAAAAAAAAAGCTGTTTCCATGTAAATGTCCTTTCACTTCTGTAAGTTCAGCGGGATTCATTCTGTAACAAGGTATGTAAAGGAAAAGTAAATCAATTTTTTTTTCTTTTGGTTATAAAACCGCCTCCTTTTTGAGAGTTAAGAAGCTGGGAAGTTGGTCAGGGGTGCTGAGGCACAGTCTGAGACCTCCCTGAAGCCACACGGGGCCACCTGAAGGTGACAAAGCCCTGTCCATCCCATCCCTTCCCAAAATGAAACAGAAGAGCCTCTGACGGCAAAGCCGCCACCGGCGCTGAAAGAACTGAGCCTCCTTAAAGGAAGTTTATTAAAACCACACTGCTCAGGTTGGATTTATTTAATATTCCATACAAAAAAATACGCAGCTGATATCTGAAGTTCTACTTGACGAGGCAGAGGATCAGTGCGGATGTGATCGTCTTCAGCCTGGCCTGCCGCTCCCTCGGTTCTCTCACATGTGAAGTTGAAGTGAAAAAGTGGTTTTGCCTCTTCCTGAAGAGTGTTTCTCACAGGGTACAGCTCCCTGCACCCCTCTCCTTCCTTTGCCTCTTGGGGAAGTCACTCCTGTCACTGGTGCCCTTGGGCTCCGAGTCAGCCAGGAAAGGACTGGTTTTGCTTGACTGCTGCCTTTGAGGCCTGACCTGTGTCCTGGGCTGGAGTCTGGTAGAGGAACTCCCCTTCCTCCCCTCCAGTTCCAGTCTCTAACCGGTTATGGTGCACTGGATTAAAGGAAACATGATTTCTATGGGGGAAGAATGCAGACGGGAGCAGTCGTCAGGTCCAGAGGGTGGTGGGGGGCTTCCCCCAGCTGTTATGAACAGGTCAATGTCCCAAAGAAGAACCAAAAATAAAAACAAAGAAATGGAAAAAACCGAAACAAAATGCCCTGACCCAACAAATCAACAGTTCGACAGATCATCATCTCACTGTCTTCCCACATGATATGAATCCAACGCAGCTCTTCCGTAAATTAGATTTTTCCAGGTAGTGGAGGCAGAGCCCCCGGCATTCCACCCGACAGCCCTGTGTTGGGTCCGAGGAGGATCTGGAAGAAAAGTGGTTCAGTTGAGCGGCTGTGAGGACATACACCGGGTGCTGCACTGCCCTCTTGCACCAAGACACCCTGGGACAGGTCACCAGCACAGCACGGCTACCAGCCGTGTTCTGTGGCATCTGCTGCTCGCTCAGCTGCACCAAACACAAACAGGGCAAACCTGGGCCTCACTGCTTTCAGCCCACCTGCCTGTTCCCAGGAATCAGCAATGTGCTAGGATGGGCTCTTTGTCAGGGACTGCGGGTGTAGAATGAGGGGTAACAGTTTTAAGCCAAAAGAGGGGAGATTTAGGTTAGACATTAGGAAGAAATTTTTCCTGTGAGAGTGATAAGGCCCTGGCACAGGTTGCCCAGGGAAGCTGTGGCTGCCCCATCCCTGGAGGTGTTGAAGGTCAGGCTGGATGGAGCTTTGAGCAGCCTGGTCTGGTGGGAGGTGTCCCTTCCCATGGCAGTGGGGTTGGAACTGGATGATCTTAGCAGTCCCTTCCAGACCAAACCACTCCATGATTCTATGAATATCATCCCTTTGGAAAATCCAACCAGAGTATCTAGTGGGACGAATGAGGCCACAGTGTGTAACGAATCACGCTCTTTGGTTTCTGCCCCCCAAGCTCCTTCAACAGCCAGTAAGGGGGAGGAAGCGCAGGCACCCCGAGCTGACTCCAGAGAGCCAGCGGAGAGGGCTGGGGTGCTCCCACCTCACCTGTCGCTGCTGCAGCTGCTGCTGCTGCTCCATCTGCAGTTTTTCAGTTTCAAAGACGACAGGGAGAACCAGAATCATGAAGGAGGTGGTCCCGATCCACAGAGCTGCCCTGGAGAATCTACGGAAAGGGAAGCACAGAAAGAATAAGAAATGGTTCCTTAGGCACTTCAGTCAGGCACCGGGCTTCCCCTGCGTTCCCTCTCTATGCCTGAAACCCACAGTTCCATGGCCGAGGGGGAGAACAGGGCAGCAAGTCCTGTGGGTGGGGGCTTTGGGGTGCATGGGAAGAGGGTGCAAGGGGCCCCTGGGGGTGTGCAATCACAGGAGTGTGAGGGGCAGTTCATATCACGGGTTGGGGCACACTAGGGTATCCCCGCAGGTAGGAGCAGCTGAGAGATCTGGGGTTGTTTAGCCTGAAGAAGAGGAGACTTGGAGGGGAGACCTTATTGCTCTCTACAACTACATAAAAGGAGGTTGTGGAGAGGAGGGAGCTGGGCTCTTCTCCCAAGTGACAGGGGATAGGACAAGAGGGAATGACCTCAAGCTCTGCCAGGGGAGGTTCAGGCTGGACATTAGTTGAAAAATATTAATGGAAAGGGTCACTGGGCACAGGCTGCCCAGAGAGGTGGTTGAGTCACCTTCTCTGAAGGTGTTTAAGGGAAGGGTGGATGAGATGCTGAGGGACATGGTTTAGTGACTGATAGGAATGGTTGGACCCGATGATCCCATGGGTCTTCCCAACCTGGAGGTTCTGTCATTCACAACCGGGGGTGGGGGTGGGCACCGGGGAGCGAAGGACATGGGGGCGCTCCCTCCCTCCCTCCCTCCCCCAACGCTGCCAGGACACCGGGCCTCGCTCTCCCCGCGCCGCCTCACCGGTACATCTTCTGCGCTACGGTCAGCGACAGCTCGAAGGTGGCTCCGGCGGCGGCTCGCACGCTCTCGGGGAACATCTCGGTGAGCCCCCACAGCCGCTCCGCCAGCGTCTCGTCCAGCTGCGGGCACAGCGCCGTGTCACCGCCCCCGCCGCGCCGGCCCCGCCAGCCCCCGCGATCCCCGCCGCGCCCGCCCCGCTACCTCCTCGTCGTCTTCCTCCTCCTCCAGCTCGTCCTCCAGCTCCTCGGCCTTGCCCGCGCCGCCCTTGGGCAGCAGCTCCTCCGGGGACAGGGGCGCCACCGCAGCCATTGCCACCGGGCACGGTCGGAGGGCGTGCGGCCGCCGGAACCGGAAATGGGGCCGGCAGCGCGCGCCTCCCCGCCCCAAGCCTCTCCAGGCCCCGCCCGGCATTTCCGGCGCCCCCTTCCGTCAGGAGGAGGAACCGCACTCCCCTAGCTCCCAGGTCAGAACGATCGGCGCCCCCTGCCGGCGAGAGGAGGAACCGCACCACCCCCACGTCCCCTAGAAGGGGCCCTGCAGGACGTGCGGTCGCAGTGGTGCGAGAAGCAGCGGCTGCTACGGAGAGGAGTGTGTTTTGGGGTTGTTCAGCCTGGAGAAGAGGAGGCTGAGAGGAGACCTCATTACTCTCTACAGCTACCTGAAGGGAGGTTGTGGAGAGGAGGGAGCTGGCCTCTTCTCCCAAGTGACAGGGGACAGGACAAGAGGGAATGGCCTCAAGCTCCACCAGGGGAGATTTAGGCTGGAGATTAGGAGGAAGTTTTTCACACAGAAGGTCATTGGGCATTGGAATAGGCTGCCCAGGGAGGTGGTTGATTCACCTTCCCTGGAGGTGTTTAAGGCACAGGTGGATGGGGTCTTGAGGGACTTGGTTTAGTGTTTGATAGGAATGGTTGGACTCGATGATCCGATGGGTCCCTTCCAACCTGGTTGTTCTATGAGTCTATGATTCTAAGCCAAAGGAGGACTTCTCTGTCTTCTTTGGAAGTCAGGTTGAACGTCCCTCCGACAGCCTGGCTTCTCGAAGGGCTCTTCCAGGCACCGGTCATCTTTCAGAGATGGGAGAGTCTTGTGTCAGTGTGGTCTGTGCTGAACAGAGGTGTCTGTGACTCCCTATGTCTGTGACCCCCCCTGTCTGTGTCTGTGACCCCCTCTGTTTGCAGCCTCTCCCCAGCTCAAAGGCAAAGTCAGGCAGAGCTGCAGCCAGCTCCACATCACCAAGAGTTCTGACTGCTGTGAACTTTATAACAACATTAACATTGGCCCTTGGAAACTAATGGAATACAAATAACATTTCAGGGAAAAATTACACGCACATATGCCAGTGGGAAAGCTGCTGTGTCCCAGCTCTTGTCTGGTTGCATGTGAGGGATTGAGATTGCTCCCTCGTGGTGCCCAGGCCTGATAAAGGATGCTCGCTTTCTAAAACTCCAAAGCAACCCTTAGAGAGCTTATTTGCCATCACTTTCCGTATCAATACGGTCCTCGCTCATGCTTCCACTAACCAGGATTTGTTTGAGGAAAGGGAGAGGGTAGCTGCACATTGCAAAGATATATGACAGGTAAATATCCTTTGCAGGAAGGAAGCTGTCATATGAGCAACAGTAAGCTGATAAAATTCACAGTACTGTAACTTAATAGCTTGACAGATGATTAATAATTTCAAACCAACCACACTTCTGGATGGTACATTGGGAGAAAATCTGGAAGGACAGACTAATTAACAGACTTAACGTTGCCTTGGGATATCACAGATGTTAAATTCCATAATCCTCCATTATAAATCCCACCAGATGTTCATCTCTTAGAGAAGATCATCAGATAGTTTGGCAATACTGGTGGCCCTTTGGCAGGAAGATTCCAGAGCTGTTAAATTACTAACTTTTGCTGACACAATTAGCATTGCTTCCCCTGGTGAGCTGTGGCAGACGCAAGCCATTAAAAATCACACTAGTGTTGCTCTTGTGAAACCCCACTTGGAATCCTGTGTCCAGTTCTGGAATCCTCAACATAAGAAGAGCGCAGAACTGCAGGGAGAGGTCCAGAGGAGGGCACAAAGATGATCTGAAGGCTGGAGCACCTCTGCTGTGAGGACAGCCTGAGAGAGTTGGAGTTGTTCAGCCTGGAGAAGAGAAGGCTCCGGAGAGACCATACAGCAACCTTCTAATACCTGAAACGGCTACAAGAAAGCTTGGGAGGGGCTTTTTACAAGGGTGTGTAGTGACAGGATGAGGGGGAATGGATATAAATTGGAAGGGGAAAGATTTAGATTAGACATTAGGAAGAAATTCTGTATGATGAGGGCAGTGAGGCATTGGCACAGGTTGCCCAGGGAAGTTGTGGCTGCCCCATCCCTGGAGGTGTTCAAGGCCAGGTTGGATGAGGCTTGGAGGAACCTGATCCAGCAGAAAGTGTCCCTGCCCATCACAGAGGGGTTGGATCTGGATGATCTTTAAGATCCCTTCCAGCCCAAAGCATTCTAGGATTCTGTGATCTAATGTTTATGTCATAATAAATGATGATTTAACAAAAAAAGAATCTGGTTTAAAATGTAAAAGCTTTATGTAAAGCGCGCAAGACCCTTGAGCACAAGCATCCCTAGCACCTGTTCACCAAAGCTCCCCCTTCAGGCCCCTGTAAGGGGACAGGTTTGGAGAGTAAGGGTCTCTCTGCTCTTTCAAGCAGAGAAGGCAGGGAGGCGCCTGGCTGGAGCTGGATCTCTCCATTGCCCATTGTCAGGGTATGGACCCCTGGACGGCAGTGAGGGAACACAGGTAGGGGAAGTGCTCCGTGTGTGTTAAGGAAGCGTGTGAGGTGCCGAACCAGCCGTCACACAGTACCTACAATGCCACACAACATAGGAGGCACATCATGATCGCAGTACCGTGAAACAAAGTACCCATACACAGTACCAACGTGGCCAGGAAGCCCCAGCCAGCTCTGTCTGTGTGCCGGGACAGCTGAGACAGAGCCAGCCTCCTCGCTACCCCAGCCTCCTGCAACTGCTGCTTCTTCACTTCTTCCTCCTCCGGCTATGGCTCTTCAGTTCCTCCACCTCCTTCTCCATCAGGTGGACCTCAGCTGTGACCTCGGAAAGCTGCAACACAAGCAATGACAAGAATGAGCAACACTCTGTGCAACCTCGCAGTCCATCGCACAGCTCAGACACATATAGCAGGCCCAGGTGGATCCGAGACTGCTCTCCTTCCGGAGAACCACCTCCTATAGCAGCAGCGTATGCAGTGAGATAGATGTGCCTTGGAAGCTTTACCAATTTCACAGAGACACCACTGAGATCTACAGCCACAGGCCGGCACCCACGTGAGGGAATTTGTTCCCATTTCAGTGAGAGGGAAGTTGAGATTTTGCATTTCACTGAGGTTGCACGGAAAACCTGGAGAGCAGCAGGGCCTTTTACTAAGCGCTAAAGCCACGAAAGCCAATTGCCAGTTTTGGAACATGAAAAAAGCGTAAGGAAGAAAGACGATGAAGGGATAAGTGTTTGTTAAGACACAATGCCTGAATCACTACCAGACTGAGAACACACATGTGTCATTGAAAATGTATCCAGATTTTAAGCATGAAAGCCGTGATCTCAAGTTAAGATTGAACTTCTGTTTGTTTAGGGCTTGGAACTTCTTTCATCTGTAGGTTTACACATTGAACAGATGACAACCCATGTGTCACAGCAGAAGGAAACTTTAATCTCCTGTGACCATAACGGGCAGCGGTGACTCTGTTCTGTTTAGGGCAGAGACCAGAGCAGCAAGAAAAATGCTGTACTCCAAGCAGAAAGTGAAAGAGGAGACAGGGCACGTGCAGGGGCTTCTACCTAATCCAGTCACAGTGTTCATGAAAGCCAAGCTCTGCTCTGGGGTAACCCCCCACTCTTCTTGCAGAAGAAACTTTACTCAGGCTTTACTCCCACAGCCACTTTGTCATTGCAGTTGTCTTGCACAGCAGGGTAAAGTGGAAAGAGCAGGGTAAAGTGAGAACAGCCTCTTTTGGCAGTCCCAGCACCCTCCACTTGGGCATTCCCACTGCTGTGGGCAGCTGGACAGTTGGACAAAGACTCACCATGTCCAGCAAAATATCCACTTTCAGCCGAAGGAGGTTGTTTTCTTCCTGCATCTGCTGGTTTCGTTTGAGCAAGCGCTGCATTTCCCTGCGACTATCCATGAAGCTTCCTGACTCTGGAAAGATGACAAAAAACAGTTAAAACACAGACTGTCATCCAACCGTGGCTGCTTCCGACCAAAGCCAGCCGAGCTACACCCTACCTGCCACCCACTGGCCGTTTTCAAACTTGAGGCTCTGGCCGGTGAGGTTCATGGTGGGGGTGCTGTACTCCAGGCCCAGCTCTGTCTCACGGGTCAATCTATCCAGCGTCTGGAAGGAGATCACACACACTAAGTGCTTTACAGAAATCCAAAGTCACCCCTTCATGTCCCATTTCTTAGTAACTGGCATTCCAAAGCAAGCTGCCCTGGAGCCTGAAATCCAGCTTTGGTCATAAAAGCAGAACTGTTTGAGTTAGAAGGACCTTTAAAGATCACCCACCCCCCGCCATGGGCAGGAACACATCCCACTAGACCAGGCTGCTCAAGGCCACATCTAACCTGGCCCTGAACACTCAGAGAAGGACTTGGGGGTGCTGATTGATGTGAGGTTTGATATGAACCCACAATGTGTCCTCACAGCTTAGAAGGCCAACTGTATCCTGTACTCCATCAAAAGAAGTATGGCCGGCAGGCTGAGGGAGGCAATTCTCACCCTCTGCTCCACACTCGTGAGACTCCACCTGGAGTCGTGTGTCCAGTTCTGGAATTCCAAACATAAGAAGGATATGGAACTGTTGGAACAGGTCCAGAGGGGGCTACGAAGATGATCAGAGGGCTGGAGTACAGGCTGAGAGAGTTTGGACTGTTCAGCCTGGAGAAGGTGCCGGGGAAACACTACAGTGGCCTTCTAGTACCCGAAGGGGCTACAGGAAAGCTGGGGAGGGACTTTTTACAGGGGCATGGAGTGACCAAATGAGGGGGAATGGATTTAAACTGGAAGGGGTAAGATTTAGGTCAAACATTAGGAAGAAATTCTTCACAATGAGGGTGGTGAGGCACTGTCACAGGATGCCCAGGGAAGTTTTTGGTAGACAATTTCATACTGCAGGTGGGGTGATGATGATCCTACCCTGAGCTGTTGCACTTTTATCTTTGTATCTGGTCAGTACGGTTGCCACGCTGCCAGAGGGAAGAGGCATGACTGGGAGGTCTTGTAAGGGCTATAGCACTTGCAGCAGGCACTGCCTACAGACTCACCGAGTGCAAGTTGGAATATGAAGCACATTTCCTAGGTGGAGTCTTCTTAGGGCTGAAGGTGTTCCCAAAGAGAGGCATTGCTCATGGATCTGGATGGAGCTGCAGGATGAGAAGCGGCAATATGACCAGGCGAACCACACTGGCTGTGAGCATGGCATTTCCCTCCACACTACCCCCGATTCCACCAGCGTTTTCCCTGTTCCCACCTAAAGCTGGTGAGGGGGCTGGAGAATAAGTCTTACCAGGAGCAGCTGAGAGAGTTGGAGTTGTTTAGCCTGGAGAAGAGGAGACTGCAGGGGAGACCTTATTGCTCTCTACAACTACCTAAAAGGAGGTTGTGGAGAGGAGGGAGCTGGCCTCTTCTCCCAAGTGACAGGGGACAGGACAAGAGGGAATGGCCTCAAGCTCCGTGAGGGGAGGTTTAGGCTGGATATTAGGAAAAAAATATTAATGGAAAGGGTCACTGGGCACTGGCAGAGACTGTCCAGGGAAGTGGTTGAGTCACCTTCCCTGGAGGTGTTTAAGGCACATGTGGACAAATTTGGAGGCATGGGTGGAGGCTCTGGAGTGAGTCCAGAGAAGAGCAACAAAGCTGGTGAAGTGGCTGGAGAACAGGCCTTATGAGGAATGGCTGAGAGAGCTGAGGCTGTTTAGCCTGGAGAAGAGGAGGCTGAGAGGAGACCTCATTACTCTCTACAAGTACCTGAAAGGAGGTTGTAGAGAGGAGGGAGCTGGGCTCTTCTCGCAAGTGACAGGGGACAGGACAAGAGGGAATGGCCTCAAGCTCTGGCAGAGGTTCAGGCTGGACATTAGGAAAAAATCACATAAAGGGTCGTTGGGCACTGGAACAAGCTTCCCAGGGAGGTGGTTGAGTCACCTTCCCTGGAGGTGTTTAAGGGACGGGTGGAGGAGGCGCTGAGGGGCATGGGTTAGTGTTTGATAGGAATGGTTGGACTCGATGATCCAGTGGGTCTTTTCCAATGTAGCCGCCTCCAACTTCCCCCTCACGAAGCGAGCGCTTCCCTCAGCCCCCCCCACCCCCCACCTCGCCCCGGCCCCGGGGAAAACGGGGATTCGGGAGCACGGGCCGTACCCACGCGGCGGAGAGAAAGGGGGAAAGCGCGTTTCGGTAAAGGTCTCACCTTTCGTTTTCCTCTCCCGAGCGTCTCGCTGGCTTCGCGACGAGCTCCCCGCTCCCCTCTTCCACCACCACACACCCCCCCCCCCCCCCCCAGCCACAGAATGGTACGGTCAGCCGCGCGGCGCGGGGGCAGCCAGGTCGGGCTGTTCCATCGCGGGGAATAGGGGGGAGGAGGTGTTGTAAAAGCTCCTCTACGCCGCCGCCGTTGCCCGGGTGGTCTCGGACGCCGGCGCGCGCGCCTAGGGAGCGGTTTGCGGCCGGCGCGTTGCCAGGGCGACGGCGCGGATCACGCCCCGCCCCCGCGGGACGACGACGACGAGGAGGAGGAGGGCAGGGGGGAGGATGCTCCAGCGAGGGGAGGGATGGCAGCTTTCCTCTGTGGGCTCTTGGCTCGGCCCCCGAGCATCCCTGGGCCGCGGGGGAGCGGGGAGGAGGTGGGGCTGCTCGGGGTGGAGCTGCTCGGGCCGCATCGCTAAAGGGAGGCGTCACAGAACCACTCGGTTGGAAAACACACACAGGATCCAGTCCAGCCTTTCCCATCAATCGCTAAAGCATGTTCCTCAGCACCTCATCCACCCGTCCCTTAAACACACCTCCAGGGAAGGTGACTCAGCTACCGTTTTGCTGCTTCCTTACAAGGGGAGGAAGGAGGAGGACGTGTCCTCTTGGAGATCAGTGATGGGGCCTAAGGGAGCGTCAGGGGAGGATTAGGTTGGATATTGATATTAGGTTGGATAGTTGAGGTTTAACACGCCCAAATGCCGGGTCCTGCACTTGGGGCACAACAACCCTATGCAGAGCTACAGACTGGGAGAAGTCTGGCTGGAAAACTGCCAGGAGGAGACGGACCTGGGGGTGTTGGTCGACAGCCGACTGAACATGAGCCAGCAGTGTGCCCAGGTGGCCAAGAAGGCCAATGGCATCCTGCCTTGTATCAGAAATTGTGTGACCAGCAGGTCCAGGGAGGTTATTCTCCCTCTGTACTCAGCACTGGTGAGGCTGCTCCTTGAATCCTGTGTTCAGTTCTGGGCCCCTCAGCACAAGAAGGATGTTGAGGCTCTGGAGCAAGTCCAGAGAAGAGCAACGAGGCTGGTGAAGGGGCTGGAGAACAGACCCTATGAGGAGCGGCTGAGAGAGCTGGGGTTGTTCAGCCTGGAGAAGAGGAGGCTGAGAGGAGACCTCATTACTCTCTACAACTACCTGAAAGGAGGTTGTAGAGAGGAGGGTACTGGCCTCTTCTCCCAAGTGCCAGGGGACAGGACAAGAGGGAATGGCCTCAAGCTCCTCCAGGGGAGGTTTAGGCTGGATATTAAGAGGAAGTTCTTCACACAGAGGGTCATTGGGCATTTGAATAGGCTGCCCAGGGAGGTGGTTGATTCCCCTTCCCTGGAGGTGTTTAAGGTGTTTAAGGCGCGGGTGGATGAGGTCTTGAGGGACTTGGTTTAGTGTTAGATGGGAATGGTTGGACTCAATGATCCGATGTGTCCCTTCCAACCTGGTTGTTCTATGATTCTATGATTGAGGATGTTGAGGCTCTGGAGCGAGTCCAGAGAAGAACAATGAAGCTGGTGAGGGGGCTGGAGGCCCTATGAGGAATGGCTGAGAGAGCTGGGGTTGTTTAGCCTGGAGAAGAGGAGGCTGATGGGAGACCTCGTTGCTCTCTACAACAACCTGAGAGGAGGGTGCTGACCTCTTCTCCCAAGTGACAGGGGACAGGACAAGAAGGAATGGCCACAAGCTGATGTCAGACTGGATATCAGGAAAAGAAATTTCACGTAAAGGGTCATTGGGCACTGTCAGAGG
Organism: Coccyzus lansbergi; assembly: GCA_033558105.1. Taxonomy (NCBI): domain Eukaryota; kingdom Metazoa; phylum Chordata; class Aves; order Cuculiformes; family Coccyzidae; genus Coccyzus; species Coccyzus lansbergi. The sequence continues at coordinate 41,578 of JAUMJK010001681.1, read as the reverse complement.
CTGCCCAGGAAGGTAGTTGAGTCACCGTCTCTGGAGGTGTTTAAAAGAAGGGTAGACAAGGTGCTCAGGGACATGGTTTAGTGGCAGATGGGAATGGTTGGACTCAATAATCTAAGATGGCCTTTCCAACCTGGTCATTCTATGATTCTATGATATTAGGAAAAGGTTCTTTACCCAGAGAGTGGTGGAGCACTGGAACAGCTCCCCAGGGAAGCAGTCAGGGAAGCACCAAGCCTGACAATATTCCAGAAGCCCTCAGTCACATGGTGTCCATGTTGGGGTTGTCCTATGCAGGGACAGGAGCTGGACTCAACAATCCTTGTGGGTCCCTTGCAAGCCCAGGCATTCTAGGATTCTGTGATACACCCAGTGATTCCTAAAACATTGGAATTGCTTGGAACACTATCATAGAACCACTAGCTTGGAAAAGACCTCTTAGCTCATCAAGTCCAACCATCCCTATCTGCCACTAAACCATGCCCCTGAGCACCTCATCTACCCTTCTTTTAAATACTCCCAGGGATGGTGACTCAACCACCTCCCTGGGCAGCCTCTGCCAGAGCTCGATGACCCTTTCTTCTTTGTTAGTTTTTTGGGGGGTTGTTTTTATTTTTTTAGATCAATCATAGAATGCTAGGTTGGAAGGGACCTCAGGGATCATCTGGTCCAACCTTTTAGGTGACATACAGTTTAAATGAGATGGCTCGGATCTGTCTCTTAACCTCATGTTAAGAGACAGATTAGACTGTTAGTCAAAGACTCCCTCCTTATTTGTGAACATCGGTGAAGAAAGGGAGAAAGTCTCAACGCGGTTAGTGAATGATGAGTTAAAAGTTGGAGAGGGAAGAGCAGGCAGTTCTATAATAAGCTGTTCTCTGGAGCAGTCCCGCTGCCCTGATTTTTCTCCATATGTTACAAAGTCCTCCCTTCTCCGCATAAGACGGGATAATTTTAGATGTATTGTGTTACTTGCTGGCTTGTATTCCATGGGAGGAGGCTCTGGTAGTTGGTTTGGATGATATTTTGAATGAAAAGCAGGGGTAGGCAGCACACAACACCAATGCTTTTTTATGTTGCAGAGGCAAAATGCCACTCCTTTTGCTAAATTTTAAAATAATTCTCCAATCTGATAGAATTTAGTGATCTGAAATTACTTTCTTCACTGTTACAAAAGCTTCTGCTGGGGGCTTTGTGAGGCTTTCCTGAAAATTTTAGATCAATGAGTTATTAGAATGCTGACTCTAGGTAAAGGGAAACAAGAAAAGGAAAAAAAACCTTTGTGTGGGAGGGAAAGCAGATAGACAAAAGTGCCAGGAAAGAGGAAAGAAAAAGAGATTCGCCAACCTTTTAATTTTTTTGTACGTGTAGTAGTACTCCACAAAACCTAGTCTTCTTTAACAGTCTTTTGTTCTCAGAGTGGCTAATTGGCGCCCTTCCTGAAGTGAACCAGAAAATTGCTTACTTGGAATGAGAATTGGAAAGATACCACAGCACCAGCCTGGTGACTATAGGCAAGAAAAATCTCTGTTGCTGCACTATCTTCTCATGGTCCAGTTAAGCAAAATCCGATTCCTCCAGGACGCATGCTATAAAAACAGTGGTCTTCTGAGCCTGTGTACTAGAATCTGTGCACTGATTATTATTTTTTTTTTAAATAAGAGACAGGATTACAGCGTGGATTACAGAAACATAAAAGTAGAATAAAAACTTGCTGTTCTGAACGAGGGCTTTGTGAAGTACTCATGGCTCCTATCAGCGTCTAACATCTGCGTGTGTGTGCATATATTGGATAAGAAAGATGAAAGGAAGAAACGCCAGAGCGAAATGAAGGCAAGAACCTTGGAAGAAAACCTGCAAGAATGTGGAATTACCATTTTGAACTGGAAAAAATCCCTGTGGTTAAGCTAACTGCTTATAAGAGTCAAAGACTATACAGGGTAGTGAGGAACTGATCTCTTAACACTCACTTTCATCTTTTTTTAGTTCTGGGCCCCTCAGCACAAGAAAGATGTTGAGGCTCTGGAGCAAGTCCAGAGAAGAGCGACGAGGCTGGTGAAGGGGCTGGAGAACAGAACCTATGAGGAGCGGCTGAGAGAGCTGGGGTTTTTAGCCTAGAGAAGAGGAGGCTGAGAGGAGACCTTATTACTCTCTACAACTACCTGAAAGGAGGTTGTAGAGAGGAGGGAGCTGGGCTCTTCTCCCAAGTGACAGGGGACAGGACAAGAGGGAATGGCCTCAAGCTCTGCCAGGGGAGATTTAGGCTGGAGATTAGGAGGAAGTTTTTCACAGAAAGGGTCATTGGGCATTGGAATAGGCTGCCCAGGGAGGTGGTTGATTCCCCTTCCCTGGAGGTGTTTAAGGCACGGGTGGATGAGGTCTTGAGGGACTTGGTTTAGTGTTAGATAGGAATGGTTGGACTAGAAGATCTGATGGGTCCCTTCCAACCTGGTTGTTCTATGATTCTATGATTCTAAAAAAAGTGAGTTGCCAAATACTGAAGGGAAGAGAGGAGATGGGAGGGAAAAATCTCTCTGAGGTGCACAAAGGCACATATATTTCCTTTATAAGTATTTAGGGGTTTGTTACTGGAGGGAAAATGGACATTAATAAGTTCTGGTCAGGATATGCCCCAGCAGTACATAAAGGTTGTAACATTCACCTTCCTAGAAGAAACCTGTATGTTTCAGCACAGTTGTGTGCTTGACTTCTCCTTTTACTGAGCAGGATGAGTATTGTAGTAATACATCATAATTAGTGTAAAAGCGAACTGTCTCATTTATCCAGGGTGTTACAGTGACTCTCTGACAGTCTCTTCCTCTGAGGTAGACACTTGGGAAAAGTCAGGCAGCCCATCCCCACTGCCCTGGTGTGTGAGGTGAATGCACGTTTCTGTGTGTCTGATTGCTGCGTGCACGGGTGCTAATGTGTGTGTGAGCGGTTTTACTGCTGTGAATGAGCGTTCAGAAAGCTCCAGAAATTTGAGAGCAAGAGAAATAGGTTCAGTGTCTGGTTTTTGGAGCGATTTGCTTCAGGAGTCTTTCTGCCTTTTCATGGTTTTACTAAATTTCATTTCTTGCCAGACTCTGTTTCCTCAAAAAAAGCTGTGGAATTTCCTCACTGCACCAGTTTCCTACCCTGTTCTGGCAGTAATTTCTCCTCTTACATCAGCCAGATACTGATGCAAGAACCGACCATTCCTTTTTCTACCATTGCCTCTCAACATATTGCATTGTTCTCCTACCAGTGGGTAGTTTGATGTAGGATATTAAGTGAGGTTAAAAGCATCATTCTGTGCTGTCACGTTGTGGGGACGCTAACACCTAGCATGCTCTCTCTGTTCTGGTACAATAACTGGAGATATCACTGAGGATCAGGCTGAGAGTTGGGGTTGTTCAGCCTGCCAAAGAGAAGGTTCCGAGGACACATTTAGTGACCTTCCAGTACCTGAAAGGGGCCTGCGAGAAAGCTGGGAAGGGACTGTTCACAAAGGCTTGTAGTGATAGGACTAGAGGGAATGGGCATGAACTGGAGGGGGGCAGATTTAGACTAGACATAAGGAGGAATTTCTTCACTATGAGGGTGGTGAGTCACTGGCACAGGTTGCTGAAAGAAGTCATTGATGCTACATCCCTGGAGGTGTCCCAGGCCAGGTTGGATGGGGCTTGTGTCACCCTGATCCAATGGGAGGTGTCCCTGCCCACGGCAGGAGGGTTGGAACTGGGTAATCTTTAAGGTCTCTTCCAACGCAAACTATTCTATGGTTCTATGGTTCTATGATCTAGAAAAGCTCATGAAATGGCAAAGAACCTGCATGTTTCAGTCACTATGTAACTGTGTATCTTGGGATCTTTAGAGCTGGTGGAATGCGGAGAGAAAAACAGAATGAAGATAGGACTGTAGCGCATGACAATGTGGAAATTTTTGAATAGATCCAAGCTGTTCTTGGTAGCCTAATTTGGAACGTCTTCTGCAGTGTTTTCAGTTTACATGTGATAGAGAATCTATAGCTTAGGTGGTCCCAGAGCCGCTTTTTAACTCCATCATGTTTCTCTTGCCTTTTTTCATATGCACTGTGGGATTATTATTATTCTCTGTTATATTGGGAATTACAGGGAAATGCCACTTACTACTGAATTCAGCAGGCTTACTCTGATGTCAAAGGGAATATTGATTGTAATTATTGATGTTTGAAATTTGCCTCATTGACTGGTGTGCTAAATGACACCGAGTTTAAAACCTATAAAATATTTTGTGTGTGTGTGCTGAAATTAATTCTGTGCCCATTTCTTCAGCAGTGAGATAATTCCTGTCGCCTCAGTGCTCTACAGTTAATGACATCCCTTCTTTTAGTACCCTACACATTAGATATCTCGCCTGTATTTTATTGACAAAGCAGACCTTTTTTTTTTTCTCTTTGTTTCTTTTCTTTTTACCAGCCTTAAGGAACAGCTGCTTAACTGCTTTGCAAGGAACTATGCTTCCTTCTGCTTGACTGTGACAGATTTCACCACCAGGAGGCCCTCATTGAAGTGCTTTTAGCTAGGCAAAGAGAACACAAGGACAGAGAAATGAGATGGAGAAACCCTTCCCCACGGGAGTAATCTGAAACTCATATTTACGCTATGAACAGAGATTTTCAGAGTGCTGCGCAGGCATCCCTTAACGAATTCTTGCAGGAATCCTAATATCCCAACTCTCAGTTGTACTGTAACTTCTGAGGACACTGGGGTGCCCTGGGTGGTGTCCTTGCATCGAACCACCAAGTGATATCCAGGAAAGTTCATGCCTTTGTCTTCTGGATAGCAAAGCTCTTAGTAACATATGTGAAATATTGAAATGGGTTCAAACACAGTTTTGATTTATAGTCACTCACATCTGCCCTCTTTCACCCAATGCATCTGCCTTCACCCAATTCCCCTCTGCCTTCTCTCTTTTACTTATTTGTAAATTCTTAATTTCGCTTTTTACAGCAGGCTTTTACTATCTCATAAATGTTCTGAATACCTGCACTGACAATCTCTCTGATCGTTCTCTTTTGCTATCATGACCTTCTTTTAAAAAAACAGGGAAGGGGAAATGTTTTCGTCCTTTTTTGACAAATTGTGCACTTCTCCCCTTAATCCCATCTTTTCAACGCTGCAGTCGTTGCTTTGCTGAAAGGTAGACTTTGTTATACAAAGAGAAGTGTGTCCATAATCTCTTAACTAAATCATAGAATCATAGAATCATAGAACAACCAGGTCGGAAGCGACCCATCAGATCATCGAGTACGACCATTCCTATCAAACACTAAACCATGTCCCTCAGGACCTCGTCCACCTGTGCCTTAAACACCTCCAGGGAAGGTGAATCAACCACCTCCCTGGGCAGCCTGTTCCAATGCCCAATGACCCTTTCTGTGAAAAACTTCCTCCTAATCTCTAGCCTAAATCTCTGCTGACGGAGCTTGAGGCCATTCCCTCTTGTCCTGTCCCCTGTCACTTGGGAGAAGAGGCCAGATCCCTCCTCTCTACAACCTCCTTTCAGGTAGTTGTAGAGAGTAATGAGGTCTCCTCTCAGCCTCCTCTTCTCCAGGCTAAACAACCCCAGCTCTCTCAGCTGCTCCTCACAGGGCCTGTTCTCCAGCCCCTTCACCAACTTCCAGACTTGTCATTTTTCTTTCCTTAAACCCTAGTTTTTTTCTCTTCACTGTTGACTCAAGCCTTCTAAATCTGTTTTCCAAGATCACCGTTTGGTACTGATGAGTTTGAGACACAGCTTTGCAGTGGAATTTCAGAATGATGATAGGTGAGAGAGGCTTTGCTTCTGTCAGGAAATATGACTTGAGCAAACTGTAGGCTGCAAATTAAGTCATCCTTTGTCTTTCAAACTCAGTTTCCGCTCTTCCTCCCTGAATTCACAGATACACGTTTCACTCATTTACATTTGTTTACTTCGGCCTTTCTGTTTGTACCAGTGGGTAAAAATGGGTATCCCTTGCTCTAAGAAGCATAAAAAGTGGATTTGAAGCCATGATATTGTATGTACTGTTCTCTTTAAAGAATTTAAGCGAATATGCATGCAGTTCTGCTGCTCACAGCATGTGTGCTCTGGAGAGGCTCCATCACTTCCTGACAATTTGCCTTGAGGCTTTCCTGGGTGACCAGAAGACTGAGGGTTCAGAGGACACATGCAAACCACACAGAAGTGAAAGCTTCTGTTTAGCTTAGTTTCTCTTTTTTTCTGTTATCTGGCTGTTCATTAGTTATGATACTTTGATTTATGTATCAAGTGCTTAAATATGGTGAAGACTCTTATGTTTTTAATGTTACTGGGAGGAAAAGGGTGTCGTATTTAGAAACTAGTTCCTAGCTCACACATCTGTGTAATTTGATTCATTTTGGAAATAAAAGCAGCTGAAAATCTGAGTCTCTGAAGATTTAAATCTTGTCAGACTAAAAGAAAGCTAAATTGTTTTCATGGGTCAGCAGGCAGGCTGTTCTCACAATTCATTCATTCATTTAGGGCTGAAGTAATGTGCTACTTCAGTTCCAAGATTAAACAACTGGTAGCGATAACTTGTTGTAGGGGATCGTGTCAGCGTGTCAAGCCTTGTGTAGAACACGGGAGAGTTTGGAATCGAGACAGGTGAGCCAGTGTTCACCAGTGTTGTGGTTTGAGCTAAAGCAGAATCAGTTTTCTGATTTCAGCTAAACCTCATCTAAGTAACTTAATTTTCAGAAAGTTAATGGCATGCTTTTCAAGACAGTGTTTCTTACTAGAAGTGATAACCCTGGGCACTGGTGTGTAGAAAGGCCATTGCTAACATGTATTCCTATAGAAACCAAGGCCATCGTCAACCTGTATTCATCCCATACACATCATACACCAGATAAAAGTGAGAGGTCATAAGGATCTCGTTCTCTTCCATGATGGCAGACATCCATTGAGGACCTCATCTGCTCTATTATAATATATATGTATTAATGTATATTATATATATTTGTATGTAATTAATATCTGATATCTAATATCTGATATCTAATATCTAATACCTATTCCATTGCAGTCACTGGGAACTGCAGGTGCCCAGCATTTAAGCTGTGGTGTTTAATTGTGAGCCTCTGATTGGATTCCTAGTTTGAAAACCTGGGACCTGAATGAACTGGATGACAGACTAGCAGGCAAGAGCATTGCCACTATACTCAGACACAGCGTAGTAAATGACTCTGAAATGCCTAATAGAAATTAAGTGGGTTTTATTAGATATGGCTTTGTTAGTATTTTAGGAGAGAGGAAAAGATGGTTCTTTGTCACACAAAGAAGGGAAAGGTTCTAAGCAGAGAGAACAAAGACAGTAAAGCAGAACCAAAAATGCAAGAGAAGGATATTTGGGCAAAGTAGTATGAAAAAAATTATAGATAGTGGAAGGAATGGTAGTGGTAAATGTACACAGCGGCTGCATGGAAGAGGAGGCTGGGAGTGCTGAACCTGATGCAGAGGCCAATGATGACACTTGAAGTTGGTAACAAGAGAGTCAGTCATTTATTTCTCTACAGATGCTTTGGAAATAAGTCAAATTATCTTTTTCTTAAAACAAAGCTATGAACAATGTGTGCATTGTTTTACACTTGGTGGGTTTTTTTCCTGCATTGTACACTGAAGAGAAGGAAAAGAAATAGGTGATAAGTCATAAGATCTGGAGTCCTGGAAAACAAGCTGTTAGGAGAGCAAGTTATTCTCCTTAAGATCTGAAATTATGAATATCAAGCATTCTCTTTTATATTTACTCCTGTTGCAGAGGACTTTTACTTCTCTCAGCCTAACACATCATTTGCTCAGCTTGCATCTTGCTGATTTCTACATATTTTTGTACTGAAAGTTAGTGCTGTCACGTGTCTGTCAACAGGCAGATGCAACACCTTCTGTTTCTCTTAATCAAGTTTAATTGAGTTTGGAGTGGTTTTTTTGTTTGTTTTGTTTTTTCCTTTTAATATATGTGGTTAGAGCAGTTCTGCCAGGCTGCAGGTCACTTTTATTCTGTGGAAACCCTACCCTTGCTTTTATTTAAATACCATCAAAGTGATAGTGCCACACTGTCAGCCTATCAGTTTGTCTCCCCACAATCAGGGTTTTGTCATCACGAAGTGTTAGGAAAAGCCCCCTTACTGGTCCTGTTTTGTTGCTGTGGAGTCGTGAGGGGGGAGCATATTTCACTCGGTAATTATGCAAGGAGTGGATATTTGGGGGAGATTAGTTTGCCTATAAAACTAACTTGAAGAACGCAGTAACCATGTGAAGTTAGTGCTATTTTTACCCAGATCTGCCCTTGGAAATAAATGAGACTGTGTTGTGCTTTATTAGTTTTGTTAAAGGAATTTATGGAGTCAGTGAATCTTGAGAGAAGAAATCTTCCAAACTTGCTTCTGCTAGAGACAGCTGAATTTTATAGAACAGTTCCATCGGTTACGTTTTACTGGATAATGACATTGCCCTGGTGTCACATATATTTTCAAGCTTATAATCGCCTCCTATGACCCTGAAATTCTGCTTGCCGTTTCAGCCGGAGAGGATTTTTTAATTCCTTTTCTTGTGACTGCAGGGTAGTGCTGCTATCACTAGTGGCTGCTGTTTCTTGCCCTAGAAACAGCTATGTTTCACTTGTGGATGGGTTAGCTGTTTTAGAGAATACATGAAAATTAAGGCATTAATCCTACCAACATGGGAAATTACTTAAAGATTTTCTGCTTTTCATTTTCCTTGAAAGAAATGAAACATGGACAAACTTCTAGCAAGTACCAACCCTATCAAACAAGAAAAGTCTTCCAAGTCCAAATAGGTAAAATGTAAACCAGTGATTTTTCCAGGTATAGAACAGGGAAGAAAATGTAAAATATTATTTTTTTTGCTAAGATTTTGCAGGCTTGTTTTTCTGAAAGCCTTTGCTTGCTATAATGTGTGCTGCACATACAAGAAGCAGGAGAGTGCATGTACACACACGCATATTCATCAATCCTAGATGACTAGAACCTATCAAAGCTGCTTATGTGTGTATCCTCATATGTGTTTCTAATTAGTGCAAATACTTCCTCAGTTATTGGATTCCCTGACTTGTATTCAGTGAGGGGAGTCTGGGCTGCTAATACTTAATATTTCAGACCTCCAGACTCAAGATGCAAAGTTTGGAAAGGATAAGGAGGAAAGTTTGAAAACAATCTTGAAATACACGTAAAACTAAAAGACTGAAACTAGCACCTCATCCATGCAGTGTTTGGAGAAGGATAGAAAATTATGTGATAGACTGGACGACATTTTCCTCTCTCCCACTGACACAGCTGATCTTGTTGGCATCCACATATGCCCTGCAATACAGAAAAGACTAGGAGCAGTTGCTCATGTAAAGGGAGTGTGGAAGTGCTTTGCCCTTCTTAGCATTGCTTTTTTTGTTATTTTTTTTCAGCACAGATTCTGTCCCTAAGCAAATAATGTCTCTTCTCTGTCCCCCTTTAAAACTTCTTCCGGAGAAGAACAGATAAGAGGACTTCACTTGTTGCTCTGGAAACAGTTCCCCTAAGAGAGTTGAAGCAACTTCTGTGTTGAACTACTGACAGATACAGCTTCCAAACCTTAATGTTATGAATATAGCCTCACAATGGCGACAGTTTGGAGACACAGAATTCCATATTATTGTCTGTGTCTCAATAGGCTTCCTTTATCATTGCTCTTTAGGAACTTCAGTATGGTATTGGTGACAAACTATGTACTGTATACTTATTCTAGCCATGCCTGGAATTTCCACCCCTGCCTTTCTTTAAACATCAAGTATACATGAATTCCTCCTGAAGCAACACCCAGAAAAGTCCTCCACCCAGATAGTTCAGACTCCTGAGCTGATTCACAGATGCTTTTATTTTATGAAGAGTTCTTTACAAATGCCTGGGGTGAAAGATGATTATTCTCATCAGTGTCTTATCCCCAGTTTGCTTTCCTGCATTAGCACTGTGATAGCTGAGGGTGGGGAAGACTGATGGTCAGTTAGGAATAGCTCATGGCTAGAGTTCAATACCAAACACCATTTTTGAAGTCAAAGATTTGAGTGTTGTGTGATTTCCTACCTGCCTCATGCTCATTGCTGTACAAACGGGTCATGTGTGAAATTTTGTCACAGAAACTCTCGCCTATTCCCCTGCCTTGGGCTGCCTGTCCATTAAAGCAAGAAGTGCTGCCTTAATAATCAAATAGGAAAATAACAGTGGGGACAGAACACAGATGAAACAGGACAAAAGACTGCAGGAGGAAGTACTGGGATATTTTAAACCAAGTGGGAGCTGCACACCGGCACTGACTTTCAGGCACCTCTGCATGTCACTTATGATCACCAGTTCAACAAAAGCACCTTGAGAGAAGAAGAGATTAAAAGCTTTCCTCACATACAGACAGAGGAATTGTTTAAGAAATAGACACACTCCCAGTACGGCTGGTAAAGAAACCATGAGAATGCAAGGAAAGGGAAGCAAACGATAAAACAAGAATAATCAGGTTAACGAACCTCTGAAGTTTAAAGATTTACGATTTAAGAAAAACCATTAGTTGGCCCGTTACTAGAAATTAAAGCTCTGTGTGTAGCAAAATCAAGGAAACACAGTATCTTACAGCTAATTACAACTCCTAAGAGTTCTAAATATTATACTAAGCTAAAAATAACTGTGATGATGCAGTTGATGCCTATCCAAGTTTTAGAGTTGGAAAAACAAACTGCTCGTGATCTCTTTTGGCCACTAGCCTGGCAAACATATGGTATACAAATGGAGAAATATTGGGGTTTTTTTCTGTGATTTACATACAAATTCACTTGCAGAAGCAAAGTCAAGATTAGAAAACTGGCCAAAAGAAGGGCATGTTCAGTTCAGCAGCACGGCTGCTTTAAAAGAAAAACCATTACCAACTTGGTAGCTGAGCTAGAAAGCCTTAACTTTTCCAAACTCATAAAGTATGTGGAAACACTGTGAAAAAGGTTAGTTTTTCCAAGTAGAGCCTCTTCAAAGTTTGGGGTTTTTTTTTTAAGGAAGAGATGTCTTGAATACCGGTGCTGAGCCTCTTCCAAGTGTGAACTGAAAAATGTTTTTCTTGTAAAAAGCCATTCTTTGCTGTGACCAGTGAATTCTGCTGTGACCTAGAAATGAAAAGTTTTCTCTTAGCTGCACTTTAAATACGTTCTTCTTTCTGAAGCATGCCAAGGAAAATGCTTTCATGACTACAAAACAGTGCAGTGTCCTCAAAGTCATTATTCAACCTACTTGACAACAGAAGCACTCAGCTTCTGTGAGCTGGAATATATTAGTGGGTGAATAAAAAAACATGCCATGAATTATGCTTTTTTTAGCTGTAATACTGAAAACTCTGCTTTGCTCTCCTCTCTTCTATGAATAAAGCTACTTTGCTTTGTGTCTTTCTCAGATTAGTTTTCAGTGCTGATGTGTGAATAAGGGAAGCATTGACTCTTCTGGCTATACTTGAGGCAATACTTGCAGTACTTCCAGCTTGTTTGTATTAGGAGTCAGAATTTCTTTCATGTGAAGAACACACACACATAGTCCTATTCTCTGCGGCGTGGCAGATGCATCTGTGAGCAATTCTCATGTTCTAACTCCTTTTCTGATGAGTTATTGCAGTTAAATAAAGTCTTCTGTCTTAGCTTCCTCCTAAAGTGATCGTCCCTGTTAATTCACTTTCTTTTTCTGTCTCATCCACCCATGCTTATGGCTTCCACCAGGCAAATCCTGCCTCCTGTGTTTGTGTTCAGTCCCAAAGAAACACCTCTGCCTATAGGAATGGTGAGAGTCCACCAAATGACAAAATTGATCCAACGTCTTGCTGAAGCAGCCTTCCCCTGTCTCTTTTCTCCATCCACCAGTTGCCAGATCCCATCTTTTCTTTTTTCCTGTTCAGATGAGCACCAGAGTGAATACAAATGGGAGAAATGCAAAGGCATTTAGATAAAGGAGAGCATAAGAAATGCCCTGCTGGCCCAGACCAAAGATCTGTCTAACTCTGAGAGGGCTGCAAGAGGGGATGTTTGTCAGGGGGAGCAGGGCAGCCTGGACACACTCTGTAGTTCTCTCAGTTCGAGCCTTAGTGCCTGAGTGGCCTTATCATATACTTTGTTCCCTTCAGTGGGGGTGTCCTGTTTCTTCTGTCAGCAGAGTGATATTTAGTCAGTTCTTCTGTTTTATTTGATGAAGTGAGGATAATTCACCCCCAGCCTTTAACCAGGTCTGTGACTGAGTTTTAATTCAAATGCAAATTTGTCAGTGGCATTATCACCAACTTTGAAGACTGATAACAGCTTCATAGGAAATAAATTTTACTCTTGCTTTCTCCATCCTACTTTTATCTCACCTTGGAGGCCTGTCAGTTCAAATGAACAAAGATATATGTAACTGCAGTTACTACTCCATTTAGCAACATATGTGGGCAGTCTTATTTAATAAGTCTGTTATTCCTGTTTATCATAAAGGTGATTAAGCTAAAGTAGAACAAAGGGTGCTTATTATATTCCAGAATGAAAATCTATGTATGTGGAGCTAATCAAGAGCAGTTATTCTGGAATTAACAAAACCTATTTAGAAAGCTTTCCCAGTGTAAAAAAGACCCGCATCTCCCAAAGTGTACATTTGTAATCCAGAGTAGTATGTTTCCCTAGCTGCATTTCATGTCTTGTAATAGAGATCTGTGTGCAGAGACTGGTGAATTGCACAGCACCAGCCTTCCAGACAGGATGAATTGCCTACTGGAAAGCTGGAGAGGGGCTCTTCAGCAGGGAGTTCGGGGACAGGATGAGAGGTAACAGTCTTAGTCTGAAAGAGGGGAGATATTAGGTTAGGTATTAGGAAGAAATTTTTTACTGTGAAGGTGGTGAGACACTGGCACAGGTTGACCAGTTGTGGCTGCCCCATCCCTGGAGGTGTTCAAGACCAGGTTGGATGGGGCTTTGAGCAGCCTGATCCTGCCCATGGCAGGAAGGTTAGAACTAGATGATCTTTGTGGTCCCTTCCAAACCAAACCGTTCTATGACTCCATGACATAATTCTATTAATTATTTTGCTAAAATTAATAATAAAAAAGTTACTACTTTTTACAGTGCTGCAAGTAGGGTTTTTTTAATATGTATTAGCATGGGTTAGTGAAAGATTTTAAAAAACTGAATTTTAGCTGCAGCCAGGACATGCATTTAATCCCTGTCTGTCTATTTCGCTACTGGCCTGCTTTGTTAGCTCAGGCTGTCCCCATGTATATTCTAATTTATCAGCTACCACTGAAGTCGAGAAGCGAGTCTGTCAACCACTAATTAGCAATACACCACTATCCTCAAAAGCTTGCTGATGGGCGAAGAGGAAGCCCACCTTATATATAATTAAAGCCCAGAATCTATAGTCACTGTAATTCAAATATTGATAGTCAAATGATTATTGATTGAGATATAACTTATAGAAAGAATAATAACACAGAGTATTTGTATAAAATGGTAACATAAGCACTTCTTGTTTTATACACCTTTTCCTTGTATTTCACTCACCATTCCATTGTTCCTGTGGATCGTGATGTTGGTGGTGTCATTCAGGGAGGTGGGGGATGTGGGGAGGTGATAGGGAGAGTTGTCAGCATCTGGAGTCCTTTGCTGGGAGAATATGATTGTCATGTCGATTGTTTCTCCTTCCTTGCTTGAGGATCCACTTGGTGTCATTTTTACATGTCTATTAGCATACATTTACACCTTTCTTCATGGTCTGCAGTGCCATGTTATCTCTGATTTTACGCTATGTGGTGCCTATTAAATATATTTGCTACTATTTCTTTTATTCTCTTTGTTGCCCCTAAAACCAGTTTAATCCAGCTCCAGGTCAGCATTTCCTTGGCTGGTCACTGGTGAGTTGTTTATAGCTACCAGGTCTCCAGTGCCAAGCCTGTGCCTTGCCTGCTGTCTTCACATCCCTGCTTCTCAAGGCCTCTCCTATTGCACCAGGCATGTATTTCTCTACATTGCATCGTTGTACCAGTCATAAATCGCTCATTCCATGTACAATAATGGTTTGTTACTGCTATTTATAGTTGATGGCTGCACCACACAGAGACAAACAGAAGTAAAACAAATTACGCATAGACCTGGTCAATTATGGAAACTGCTGTCACAACTAAAGTAAACCAAAGGCACAGAAGGGTCCAGAGGAGTTCAAACAAAGCAAGCCTGACAAGCTGTGGTCCTGAAGCCTTGCAAATTCCTTACAGAGCTTTTGAGAAATTACTGGGAGTGGCAATACCATATTACAGGGCTACAGAGTTGCAGTGTTTTAACCCCAAAGGCCATGAGCAGGTAAGAGGCAGCTGTATAAACTACCAGAAGATCCATCAGGTTTGAGCAACTTTTTTAGAATTGGGTATGCTGGCATTTTTTTTTCTTATTTGGGGAAGAAAACACAAGAACGCAAGAATGATAGTCCCAGTTATCTAAGCTTTTAAGACTAGGAGTTAGCTCAAGGTATTCTGCATTTTTTTACAGACAAAATTGCATTACATAGTGGATGGTGGAAATAAGGGTAATGGTAGGGACAGTGAAACCCTGAAGTCATCTTTTTCTTTCTCAAAAACCTCTGAGAAAAGAAAATCCGCAGTCTCCCCAGGCAAATACACATCTGCTGAGTTTAGGTGAATCTGCTTTGAGCTAGATAATCTCTTGCCATCCCTTTCAGTCCTATTGTTCTCTATTACTAGTTTACTTTTTTCCCCCCTTATATAAAAAAATCCTTATGCATTCACACTTAATTCTTACCTCCTTTGTCTCTCTGATAGACAATGCATGTGACGCGTGTCTCCGGGAAACCTCTAACTGTGTTTAGGTTTTGTAAAGCTCATAAGTGGCCTTGTTTATTCTAGTCTGCATTTTCTTTTAATCCTGTCATCCTTTATTATATGTAAAGAATTACTTATTTCACCATCACCTATTAAAGTAATCACAAAAAAATGAAGTTCATAGTGCTTGGACTGCTATCACTTACTGTATTTGTACAGTTGATATACAGATGATTTCTCTTTCATTTAGAAAAATACCCATGCCTGAATTCTCTAGTCAGTGTTTTAATATTAGTAAGTTATCTTTGGCATCTTTTCTTCTTCAGTCATATCCAACCTGTTGTGGTCCAGACTTGAGACAACACCTCTTTAATATCAATGGACACGGCTCTATAATTCATCATTCCTTCCAGAGCTGCAGTGCTGAACCATGGTCTAGACAGGACATCCTCAGACACAGAAGGGTGATCTTTAATCCTATCACATAATATATCCTTGATTAACTCCAGCTAAACTGAATGATGAAGCTTGGCTGGTCTGGTATTTTTTTCAGTCCTATCTTAAGTCCCATTGTACACATACAGCATTTGCAGTTCGTCTTAGTTCTGATCAAAGGAAAAGAAAACACAGGCAAATCGTTTCTGTTATGTAAAACTTTTAGAGTCTACCCTAACATATGCAGACTGAGTTTCAGGCATATTCACAACACGGACATGGCATTCAAAGAAGTGTGCCAGAGGGACTGCAGAAAAATGAGGGTTTTGGACTGGAGGCACCAGAAAGATAAGCAAGAATTCCTTCAGTACAGTCCAAAAACTTTGTGTAGATTCATCCTACTGTATTCTGATAACATGAATTCAATCCTGCTGATCTTTTCTTTTGCTAGAGGTGTAACCTGCGAGCTAACAGGGGTTTTCAGAAGAGCTATCAGGTGTGGAGAAAGAGGAGAGAGCTGTGGTTTGTGGAGTTAGTACAAAGTGATAGGGGACAGGATGAGAGGGAACGGCCTCAAGCTCCGCCAGGGGAGATTTAGGCTGGATGTTAGGAAAAAAAAATTCACAGAAAAAGTCATTGGGTGCTAGAACAGGCTGCCCAGAGAGGTGGTTGATTCACCTTCCCTGGAGGTGTTTAAGTCACGGGTGGATGAGGTACTGAGGAGCATGGTTTAGTGTTTGATAGGAATGGTTGGACTAGATGATCTGGTGGGTCTTTCCAACCTGGTCATTCTATGATTCTATGAAATTCCATGGGACATATTAACACAGTGCAGCCTTTCCACAACACTCACTCAGGTGGGATACGTTTGCTTGGCACTTCCTCACAGCAAGATTTTTGGTAAACTTTGTTATGGAAGCAGTGATCTTTCATTTTGATGTGACCACGGTAGTAGCTAAAGTGAGCCATCAAGGCAAGGCTGTCATGATTTGGGGATTTGGGTCATTTTGGGGATATATAAAACTAACATAACTTCCAAAGGGGTGCTGGACTTTTACTCTGTGTATTCCTTTGCTGTTAGGAGACATAAGAAAGTTTTTACTGTGTTAATACTTGGATGGCCTTTGAAATATTCAGTATTCTTTTTCTCTCTCTCTCCCCCCTTCCTTGCCCTCCCCCATGTATTTTCAACTTTGCAGGGAAAATAAACCAAATCAAATCAAACAATTGCTGCTAGAAAAGGGAGAGCTGAAGAATATGAACAAATTGCTGCATCCTTGCCTAGAAAAATTCTACAATTCTGGGAAGATTTCAGGTGTGTCACAGTTTCAGTTTGGGACCACCTGTAAGTGAAATGCATTCTTATGTAATCCAGAAGGCACAGTTCTTCCAAAACAACTCAGGCATCAATGTACACTCATATCCTGGGGTGAATCTTCATGGGTTACTTACTGGACCACCAAATAGCAGATTGTTCTATCCTGATTAAGAACAGGCAAAATGCCAGCTGGAAGGGGCCTACGAGAAAGCTGGGGAGGGACTATTCATAAAGCTTGTGGTGACAGGATAAGGGGGAATGGATAGAAGCTAGAGAAGGACAGATTTAGACTAGACATTAGGAAGAATTTTTTCACTATGAGAGTGATGAGGCTGTGGAACAGATTGCCCAGGGAAGTTATGGATGCCTCATCCCTGGAGGTGTTCAAGGCCAGGTTGGATGGGGCCTTGGGCAGCCTGATCGAGTGGGAGGTGTCCCTGCCCATGGCAGGGGGGTTGGAACTAGATGATCTTTGAGGTCTCTTCCAACCCAAACTATTGTATGATACTATGACACTATGAAAATTCAGAGAAGGTATTAGCTTTTATATTTGACTCTGGCCCATCTGATTCACACAAACCTACGTCAAAACCAGCCAAACAAAAAAACCCCACATCATATTCCTGCTGCAGCCATGGATTAAAATGGTTTGTGAGAATGAAAAAAAAAAATCAGCTGGATACTCAGTATTTTGATGTCAATGGTTTGACTTGGGTCTTATCTTGTCCAAACTGGTGTAAGGTCTCAAGTGAGAGGAAACGCAGATCACAGCCGTTTATCTCCTTGCCAGCTCCTCATCTGCAGCGGGACGTGTGCTGCAAAACCTGCAAGGAGGGAAGGAGCAGACTCTGGGGTGCCTCAAGTTATTTGGCCAGTGTGTAATATGATGGGATATGTGGGGTTATTGCACGACACCAGTTGGAAGGTGAATTAGCAGTTAATGTCACACAATATTTTAAAGACATAATTCATTGCCTAAAGTAGCACTTCAGAGTGGGAAATGATCTTCCGAGTCTGTGGATTCATTGGCCCCTCTGAGATTTGTTTTATGAACTAGAAAGATCACTCCCTGCGTGTGCTTTCTGTTCTGGAATAAAAGCATACTTTGTGAAGGAATTAATCTTTAAAAGACTGTCTGCCTAAGTGCTCTTCTGGAATAGCTCTTGTGGAATAATGTGGTTTTCAAAAGCAGTGCCAGCCAGTTCCTCTGTGCAGACAAAGCCTTGGGCACCCAGAATTAGAGTTTGGGATAAATTACTTGATATCTCAAATAGGGACCATGCAATCACTCTGGCAGCGTGCTAGTGATGGTTAGGGTCTGTGGGCCTTGTGGGTTGGTTTCCTGACTTGGCTAGTACTGTCAACACCCCCATGCACTCTTAACCTCCCACAGGCAGATGGGGGCAAGTTTTCACAAACACCTGGAAAGAGGCTGAGATGCTGCTCCCATCCCTTCTGCCATCTGACCTCCCTAAATCCGGAAAGGGGCAGCAACTCCAAAGGGTAGCCAGAAACTCCTCCTGTGCACAGGCAGCAGCCTCTCCTTTACGTGTGGTCCCATACCAGCTCTGCTACCAGTTAAAATTATATTATCACAGAATGATTTGGGTTAGGATGGACCATCCAGTTCCAACCCAGCTGCTATGGGCAGGGACACCTTCCACTGGGTCAGGTTGCTCAAAACCCAGTCCAAGTTGGCCTTGAACACCTCCAGGGATGGGGCATCCATGACTTCTCTGGGCAATCTGTGCCAGTGCCTCACCACCCTCAGTAAAAAATGGTGGTTGCTTTCCAAATACTGTCTCCAGGCAGACTGCAGACTTGTAGGAGTGTTTATATCCTAAAAGGCACCTTTTTCATCCTTTGAAAATGGTAGATTAAGTCATGGGTATGACTCAGCCTCATGTTCTTGTCCTGTGACTTCAAGCAAGTCATCTCTCTTCCAGCTTTTGGAAATGGATGGATGCCCTCTGAGAGGTTTTGGCCATCCAATCAAAAAAAAAAAAAAAAAAAAAAAGCCATCTGCTGTGTTAAGAAAAGTGTGCGTATGGCACCTTTATAAATAAAAATGAGCTGTGTTGGACTGAATGCCCTCCGACTCAACGCCACACCATGTTTTTAATAACTCCTGTCTTTGCCAGCTGTAAAATAAGGGAGATACAGCAGCTGATGAATTTTAGAAGATTGTAAGGACTCTGATTCTGCATCAAAGATAAAGTAATTGAAGACTGTATTTCAGTAGGGGAAAAGGAGGATGTGTAAAACGAGGGAGATACAGCATTCCTTAAAGATGGCAAATACAGCAGCTGATGAATTTTACAAGTAATTGAAGACACTAATTAACTGTATTTCAGTGTGGGTGTATAAAATAAGGAAGACGCGGCATTCCTTAAAGATGGCAAATACAGCAGTTGATGAATTTTGGGAGATAAAGTAATTGAAGACACTAATTAACTGTATTTCAGTGTGGGTGTATAAAATAAGGAAGACGCGGCATTCCTTAAAGATGGCAAATAGAGCAGTTGATGAATTTTGGGAGATAAAGTAATTGAAGACACTAATTAACTATTGGGGGGGGAGGGGGCTTTAAAATAAGGGAGATATAGCATTCCTTGAAGACGGCGAATAGGGCAGCTGATGAATTTTAGAGGATAAAGTAATTGCAAGCAATAATTAACTGTGTTGAGGTAGGGGGAGGGGGGAAGCAGGAATACACACATTCTAGGAGAGGGAATTCCTCATTCCTGGTAGGGACTTGGCGTTCACGAGAGGAAGAGAAACCCTCCCGGGCGGGAAAATCAGAGCCTCTGGGGAAGGAAGAAGAGAAGGAGGAGGAGGGGGAGGGGGAAGAAGGAGAAAGAGGGAGAGGAGGGACCCCCGTGCCCCGGGGTGCTGCTTCAATCGTTGTTGGTGTTTTGTCGGGGAATTGGAGCACTCCTCGTGGTGGGAGGGAAACGCTGCCGTGTGCCTCGGGCTTTGGGAACGGGGCCGGGGAGAGCTGCAAGGGAGACCCGAGGGCTGGAGCGCCTCCCGTAGGAGGACAGGCTGAGAGAGGTGGGGTTGCTCAGCCTGGAGAAGAGCAGGCTCCGAGGAGGTCTTGTCGCGACCTTCCTATTCCCGAAGGGGCTACGGGAAGGCCGAGGAGGGACTGTTCACAAAGGCTTGTATGAGAAATGATGTGACAGGGAGGTCCAGGGAGGTTCTTCTCCCTCTGGACTCAGCACTGGTGAGGCCGCTCCTTGAATACTGTGTTTCAGTTCTGGGCCTCTCAGCACAAGAAGGATGTTGAGGCTCTGGAGCGAGTCCAGAGAAGAGCAACAAAGCTGGTGAAGGGGCTGGAGAACAGGCCCTATGAGGAGCGGCTGAGAGAGCTGGGGTTGTTTAGCCTGGAGAAGAGGAGGCTGAGAGGAGACCTCATTGCTCTCTACAACTATCTGAAAGGAGGTTGTAGAGAGGAGGGAGCTGGGCTCTTCTCCCAAGGGACAGGGGACAGGACAAGAGGGAATGGCCTCGAGCTCCACCAGGGGAGATTTAGGCTAGAGATTAGGAGGAAGTTTTTCACACAGAGGGTCATTGGGCATTGGAATAGGCTGCCCAGGGAGGTGGTTGATTCACCTTCCCTGGAGGTGTTTAAGGCACGGGTAGATGAGGTCCTGAGGGACATGATTTAGCGTTTGATAGGAATGGTTGGACTTGATGATCTGATGGGTCTCTTCCAACCTGGTTATTCTATGAGTCCATGAATTTCTTCACTATGAGGGTGGTGAGGCACCAGCCCAGATTGCCCAGGGAAGCTGTGGCTGCCCCATCCCTGGAGGTGTTCAAGGCCAGGTTGGATGGGGCCTTGCGCAGCCTGGTCTGGTGGGAGGTGTCCCTGCCCATGGCAGGGGGTTGAAATTATGTGATCTTTAAGGACCCTTCCAACCCAAAACATTCAATGATTCCATCATTCTGTTAGTTCAAACCATACTCATTAACCCCAATGCTATGTGCTGGTGACAGGTCCCTTTCTGTCAGAGCATTTTTTATTTCTTGCTTATTTTCAAGGAAGGACAGGATTCCCCTGTCAGAGCATTTACATTTCTTGTTTATTTTCAAGAATGGGCTGCTGGCCTGGTACGGATTGGAGATAAGGCCTGTCTGCCCCAGACTCTGGGAGGGAAGAAGAATGAAGGGGAGTTTTTTTGGAGACATCTCCCCTCAGGATGACCATAAATCCTTCTCCGAAGATATGACCTAACACCACAGTGTTACTATCTGGCTTGTAAAATTCCTGTATTAATTGCATGCCTTTGAAGTCTTTGTTTAACTGAAAGCTTAGCCCTATAAGAAGGCCTCAAATTATCATTTCAGGGTTCGTTCCAAATTGGGCATGGGGCGACCGCTGGTCGATCAGCTATGAATTTTTATGCACATTTATTTTTACAATTTGTAATAAATGTTTTTGTTGCTAGCAACTCTGCCTCATCATCTTAGCAAAATGTTTGGACCCTAACACTGGGTCCCTCTCGCTCCAGCAGTCTGGATCCACTCAAAGGAGCGCAGCACACAGGTCTTGCTCACGTATTGTAGTGAATAGCTCCTAGAGTGGGAACAGCAGGGCCAGAGCACTCAAGGTTTTTGGCTTCCTCACAAAGATCCTCATATCTTTATGGATTTGCTGTGTTGTCTTGAAGTTTCACCCTCCAGTCTGGTTCATTGCAGGTACCGGTGGCTGTAATGCTTTTGGGTCTCCAGTGCGCCAACACACCAGCAACAGGAGGACTCTCCACTGAACAGGAGGATTCTGTTCATCACTGAATCTTTCAGTAGGGTGTGGTATAATTTCTTCATTTTCTCTCCTTCCCTGCAGAAAGGCACAGGTCTGGGTCTGTCTTATTTTTCTGCTGTGGGATTCCAATTGCCTAAGGATGGGGAGTAGGAGCGCGCTTCCATGACTTGTTCAGCTGCGACTAGAGTGCAGGATTATGTGCATTTTGTGAGAAGTGTAATGCCTTTTGTATCGATTCCTTCAGTATTTGAAATTAAGAGGTTGTTAAAATGTCTTAATTTATTTTGTAACTAATGTTTTACTGCAATTATTTTTCTGACCAATATAAGGCATGACAAGAAGGCATGACTTCTCATTCTGTAATTGCTAGGGTTCTGAAATACAAATGAAATATACCCTGACACAATCAGAATCAACTGACTTTATAGGAATATTTTGGTTAATTACCAACAGAAGTGTCTTCATTGTCTTTTCCCTCCAAAACACAAATAAAAAAATTCTAAAACGATAATATTTTCTTTCTCACTTCTCACATCCTTTCTAAGGAGCGTCTGAGAGAGCTGGGGTTTTTAGCCTAGAGAAGAGGAGGCTGAGAGGAGACCTTATTACTCTCTACAACTACCTGAAAGGAGGTTGTAGAGAGGAGGGAGCTGGCCTCTTCTCCCAAGTGACAGGGGACAGGACAAGAGGGAATGGCCTCAAGCTCCGCCAGGGGAGATTTAGGCTAGAGATTAGGAGAAAGTTTTTCACAGAAAGGGTCATTGGGCATTGGAATAGGCTACCCAGGGAGGTGGTTGATTCACCTTCCCTGGAGGTGTTTAAGGCACAGGTGGACGAGGTCCTGAGGGACATGGTTTAGTATTTGATAGGAATGGTTGGACTTGATGATCCGATGGGTGTTTTCCAACCTGGTTGTTCTATGATTCTAAACACCAGATTCCTGCAAGCAGATTAGGCAGAGCTTAACTATCCGTTTAGAAGCTGAAAAAGCTGCTTGTGGATATTTAGTCTAAATTATACTATCTTCTCTTAGATGCAGCCCATCTTGTAGTTTACTAACAACCCTGTTAGTAAACCTTTCATGGATTTTATTAACAAGGATGAGCAAGCAAATATACATGCAAGTCTTGATGATGTAGTTTCCAAGTATTTGGATCAGCTGTAGCTACAAGAGTGAAAGCGAGCTCACAATTAAGACAGAACCAGCGTGCCAGTTTACAAAACCACAAAGCTGATAGATCAGGCTACAAGACCATATTTGCAAAGAACTACTTTGTATTCATTTTCCTTGCATTCAGACAATTATAAGGAGCTAATATTTTGCTTTTTATTTGACCGTGCCACCAGTAAGTGCTTGCTCTGGTTCTAGGGCTTTCTTGCTTACAGGAATTCACATAAAGAGAGCAGTAAAGCTGTAGTGGAGTAAAGACACGGCGAGTTAACCATGAAAAAATATGAAATAACTATGTTTTTGCATAACAGAAGCCCCAGATTTTGATGATGATTATGATTATTACTATTATTATAATTCCCCCAGGTTTTTGTTACCTTTCTTTTATTCTCTTCATGCAAGCAATACTTCCTACAGGTATTGAATGTCTTCAGCATTTATTAGGCATCCTCAACTACAGCAAGAACTTGAAAACAAATATAGCTTTATAGTTTCCTTTCATGTGACTAAGGAGTTGTAGCCTTCTCAATAGCACTGTTTTGTGGACTTTCTGCCACGTAAAGATGGGGAAGCTGAGATGTTGCACAGCCTTTCTACGATCCATTCTGTCTGCAACTTTTGTTATAAAATTCTGCTGACTTTTGTTATAAAACTACAGACTGCCTTTAACTTTCTTCTCAGAATAAGTTCCACTAATGATAAATCATTTTAAGTGTTCCCACCTCCAAACTCTCACACTGACCCAAGATTCTCATAAGGGAATGAGATCTCTTTTCCTAACACTTCTTCAACCATTTCTAGCCAAACTGGTCCACCTGAGAGAAACACAGTGGATATTTTTTCTCCTTCTGTTCTGGTATGTCAGGTAATGAAGGGTTGGAAGCAGAATCTGAGTTTAAACCCGTATGCGATGACACACTGAGAAGGTTCTGTAGTTCAAGGGATTTTTATAAGTCCTTTTACTGTCACTGACTTGTTTACTGCCACCGCAATGCTGTCTTTGTTTCCATTTTCCAGTACCGATCAATACTTTATTGCCTGCCCTTTCATGATGAAGGCCATGGAGGATCAAGTAGTCCAAGAAGAACTAGGATACCAAGATGATGAGGTAAATTTATGGTTCATTGAAAATTATGTGTGGCAAATGTTGTTTGAAGCCATTTTCATAGTGTTATGAAATCCACAGGGTGACAGGAGGTCCACAAAAACCATCAGGGAGTTCAATGCATTTAAAATTCTGTTCCAGTCTAATTACCAAGGAAATCTTCGTCTAGATCCTGCACAGCCTTGCTCTTCAAGTGCTTGTCATTAACCTTTCAAAAGCTGTGCACAGTTTTTAATGGGATTAACATTATTTCTTTATATTTCACACTTCTGTATTAAATGCAAGGGGACTATCAGTTAATTTTACGCTTCCAAGGAATGGTCAGCAGCCTGAATGGTTTGAGGAACCATGGAGGAAAGAATCAAGAAGATGATGATCAATACATAAGTTTTATTAGCACAGCAGAGTTCTGCTTGTCTCTGAAGACACAGTTTGTGAAGAAGGTGACAAGAAATGTGTAGGCCTTCTTGGCTGACTATGGCTTTGCTCATTTGGGTACCCAATGAGTTATGTACTGTCAGGAAAAATAATTTAAATGTTTACAAACATTTACAGATTTTTTTTTTCCTACTTTCTTTTCCAGGAATCCTTTTTTCAGGATATTGACTTGCTACAGAAGCATGGAATTGTAAGTATTAGCAATTACTTTACTGCACAAAATTGTCCGTGTAAAGCTATTGTAAGGTTATTTGACCAAAAGCATGGACACATTGATACAAATATCTGAAATTGGTCCTTACAATAAATACTAAATCAGTCATGTGAAGACAAATTTTGCCTTTGGTGATAAGACAGGTTTTCAGTAAATCTCATTTCCATCAGATTCCTAAATGAAGTGGCAAGATATTCAAAGTATTTAGCACCCAGCACTCCTCAAAAACCAACTAGTTGCTAATTTATTTGAAAACTGTGTGATAGATTACTTCCTGTTCCTGCCAATCTTTGTAATTACTGCTGCAATTCTGGTGCCTGTGAAATTACACTGTGACAATTGTTGCTAGACTATTTTCAGCACACTGGTGAAGGGGGTAGAGTGGGAGTATTATATTAGTAGCTAGCAAAATAAGTGGCTCACTTTCTTCATCAGATATGAACTCCTATAATCATTATCATCATCATTAATTATCACATAAACATAGAATCAGAATGGTTTAGGTTGGAAAGGACATTAAAGATCTTTGTGTTTCAACCCCCTTGCTCTGCACAGGGTACTTTCCACTGGATCAGGCTGCTTGAAGCCCCATCCAGCCTGGACTTGAGCACTTCCCAGGAGGGGGCATCCCCAGCTTCCCTGGGCAACCTGTGCCAGTGCTTCAGCACCCCTGTAGTGAAGAATTTCTTCCTTATATCTAACCTAAATTTACCCTCTTTCAGTTTAAAGCTATTACGCCTCATCCTATCACTACAAGCCCATGTAAAAAGTCCCTCTCCATCCTGCCTGTAGGGCACTTATTTATCATCACCTATTTATTTGAATTACCATTGTTAGATTTTTATCCAAGGGACTGGTTCATGGATCGGAACTCTGTTATGTTCAGTGTTGTAGAAGCAGAATAAAAAGCTGAGTGTGCCTGATATGATGCAAAATATAACTCTTGAATTAATGACAGCAGATGGATTCAGACAGGGAGGACACAGACACAGTGAGGCAGCATCAGTCAGCGTCACGGTTACTGGGCTCAGCATGTCAACAGCGTCATTGTTGTCAACTTCTGTTTTATTGGCAATTCATTGACAGTTTTAGAGCATTTCAAGAAGGATCATGAGGTTTGGTGCTCTGACCGTGGGGCAACATAGGAAAAATATACAAATTATTGTGCTACACATTTAAGAAGCTAACCAAAGAAGCTTTTCTCGTGATCTGGGAGGGAGCTGTCCTGGCCTGTCAATATTAAATGAGGTGTGGTATCCAGAGAATGATATGAGAGATATTGAAAATAAAGAATAATGACTGTGGCCATTTTTCTGGCTTAATAAGAGTTTCCAGCTCCTTTTTTTAACTTCCTCCCTTCCTTCCAAGTGTTACTACCACAGCCCAAGGGATGTTTTTGTTCTCAGCTGTGCCTGTTAAAATCTTCGTGTGAACATATGATAACACTTATCTGTTAAATTAATTTGCTTAAAGAAATAGCTTTTGTAGGTTTAGATGCCCCATCCCTAGAGATGTTCAAGACCAGGTTGGATGAGGCTTTGAGCAACCTGAAACAGTGGAAGGCATCCCTGCCCGTGGCAGGAGGTTGGAACTGGATGATCTTGAAGGCCCCTTCCAACACAAACCATTCTGATTCTATGATTTTTTTTCCCCTACGATTAGGGAGAGAAGTAATTACTAGAATTTACCATGTGACCACAAAGAGAGTCAGATTAGCACTAGGCTGTGGTTTGATGTTCAAAAGTGTTTGATAGGAATTAAGGACCCCCACAGCCTTTGCTGAGTTTTCCTGCCCCTAAAGGATACTATCCCTTCTTTTGGCACACTTGGTTTTGTAGCCAGCCTGTGAACTGGATCCCTGAATTAAATATCCCCAAAATTATCACAATTAAAAGTGTGGCTTAGGTTTTCTTATTTGTGAATTCAGGATCTGCTCCCCTTACCACCTCAGGGGGACACGGCTGGGACAGGGCTGCATCATAAGACAGAGGGTCAGGATCAGCAGCTGGTGTTAGGGGCAGGCGTGTCGGTGTGTTAAACCAGCAGCACCACTGAATGCTGCATGGTATTCACCTGCAGTCTGAGGAGGAGCAAATCCGATGACCTGGGTTAGTCTGTAAGCTGCTGGTGAAAGGTCAATCTGTGGAAGAGGGGAAGAACTTCTATAATGAAGCGTTGTGGTTTGAGCTAAGTTAGACTTAGTTTTCTGCCTTGTAACTCAGTTGCTTTAAATGACTTCATTTTCTGAAAGCTAACTGCATGTTTTTCAGACAATGTTCTTCCTAGAAGTCATAACACGGGGTTTTGGTATGCAGAAAGACCAATGCTTACAAGTAACCTAGGCCATCTTTGAGCTGGCAGAGGAGGGTCGCACTGTGAAAAAGGGTGAATAGGGCAGAGTATTCCATCCTATATACACAATCCTTGGTATAAAAATTGAGAGACTACGAGGGTCAGCCTCTTCTGTGGTGGCCGATGTCCAGTGAGGACCTCATCTTGTCTGATTCCTCCTCAGCCTGGATCTATGTGTTCCTGAGTCCAGCTCCTTCCTAGCCTTGGACCCATTCCCTCCTGTCTGCTCTACAGCATTTATGGTGACATACAGTCATTGAGGGGTGGAGGCACAATCTCATATATTTTTATATATTTTATTACTTTATAAATATTGATATTATTATTGTTGTTGTTGTTTCATTAAAGCTGCAGCTTTAGTTTCCAACCTGCAAGTCTCTTCCCTCTTGTTTTCCTTTCCCTGGAGATAGAGGGAAAGGCAGTTGAGAGCCCAGCTGCAGAGTTTTTAGCTGCTGAAATTAGCTGAGCTGGGGCTAAACTGTGATAGCCAGTCAACCAAAGAGAGACTTGTAACGTGGAACAGTTTGATGTGATCAGAAAGACAGAACCAGTGAAGAAATAAAAAAGCAGGTTTAACATTTACAGTTTTGGTCTAGGAAAATTATCTTTGAAGCAGCAGGCTGTTGTCTGAATAGAAAACCACAGTAAACCAGCTCAATCCTTCTTATACTGCTGATTATTATATACCCTTGGGTAAGAGAATCACTTTTATTTGTGACTGATTTTACTTCACCCACCTCTACTAATCAAATAATCAAAACTCAGATCACAGGATGAGAAATAAGCTTCCAAATGAATGTGATTAATTTCTGGCATAGCCCCCCTCCCTTCTTATGCCTTACACACCCACGCACTCTAGATGATAAAGAGATAACATATCCAGGTTTTTTTGAAAAGAGATCTTGGCTGGAAATGGTAAATTGAAGAATTACCGGAACCTTTTCACATAGTGTGTTTTCTTGTGAGTAATCTGTTGCTTGCCTTTAGTTTTCCAGCAATGTCAGAATCATAAAATGAGGTGAGAGGAGGAAAAATGTGTCAGTAGGGCACCGACTGAAGTCATGCTGTACCCACTTTATGAAAAACTCATTCCAGCCCAAAGCAAGCGTTGGTCGGATCTGGAGGATACATTTGTTTTAAGCTGGGCATGCTGTGAGCATGCAGAAACAGTGCAACGGTTAGAGTCAGCTCCCAGTTATCTCTGATTAGATTATCTGGTTTGCAGATTATCTGTGCTAAAGGACCAAGGACAGACTGAACATTACAGGGTTTACTAGGCTGGGCTCCACTCTCTGAAGTAACCTGTGCTGTTTCCTTACTAACAGCTCAGATCTAGAAAGACTCAATGGAGACAAGTAAATGCAACTGGACCCCAGACACCTTTCTCTCAAAAGCACTAGGACGTCTCTGCACCATGATCTCTCACACTGATACTACTCAAAATTTTCTGTTGCTGGTGTCACAACAAGGAATTTACTGTAAATCTGTTTCTTGGTGAAAATACACATGTGTATGAATGCATAAGAAAACATGCTTCAAAGACTTATTCACTTTCTCATTATCTGTCATGAGCTCTCACAGAAGGGAACTTTCTTCACAGAATGTAGCAGATATTAAAAAACTGAAGTCTGTTGGGATCTGCACGATCAAAGGAATCCAGATGACCACAAGACGAGCACTGTGCAATGTAAAAGGGCTTTCAGAAGCCAAAGTGGACAAGATTAAAGAAGCTGCAAACAAGCTCATTGTAAGCCCATTGCTTTCCTGATAGTTCAAACTTACGCCAACCACTCCAAAATGCTGTGCAACATTTCTCTGAACAGAATTTTTTCACCACATCATGCAGATAATTTTGAAAATTGTTCTGCTTATTACTTTGAAGGGATAAAAATTTATACTTAACAACATGAACATTTATATGGGATGTTGCACATGACCCTCAGGTTAAAACTAAAACAAACCTCTCATGTTCTCTTTGCTCTTCCTTAGGAACCAGGCTTCCTAACTGCCTTTGAGTACAGCGAAAAACGGAAGATGGTATTTCATATTACTACTGGCAGCCAGGAATTTGAGTAAGCTTCTCTCTGCTTAAATCCTTCCTTAGTCTAGACTGTTCCAATAATCAGATATATTGTCTTTTAATGAGACATGAAAAATATAAAGGAACAAACATTCAGCTAAGACATGTAGGTTACTTTGCATTTGGAGCTAGTGCTGGCTCAAAGCTGCCTGCATCAGTAAGCAACAAAACCAACTCTTTTTCTGTTGAGAATCAGAATCATAGAATGGTTTGGACTGGAAGAGACCTTACAGATCATCCAGTTCCACCCCTGCTGCCATGGGCAGGGACATCATGACCAGGCTGCTGAAAGCCCCATCCAACCTGACCTTGAGAAACTGGGCTTCATACATTGACTATAAATATACAGAATTTGCATCCAGAAATCCTGAACACGTCATTGTTTTTTCAGCCAGTCAAAACAACCTGCAGGTCTAAGGTCAAAATTATAAGTCTTCAAGACCTCCCTTGAGATATTTTTATGGAGTATTACCTTTTCAAATGTATTTTATTTCCTTCTGGTAATAATTTCTGTAGAGCTTCCTCACACAGAAAGGAAGTTTGAGACAGTTAATTCTTTATGATTCAGTGATCATTTAGCACCCTGCACTTAATGCATCAAGTGAGGGGTCTTTAGGGCAGAAATAACTTTTCTTAAAGTAGCAAAATTTTATCTTTTTTTACTTTCCGCTTGTGATTTTGTGGGTTTAACTATATCATACTCCTCTGCCTTTCTCCAGTAAACTTCTAGGTGGTGGAATTGAAAGCATGGCAATCACTGAGGCCTTTGGAGGTGAGAAAACCACGTTAAATGAGTACTACTGAACACAGAATTGCAGCTTAGGTTAGGTTTTAAATCAAGTTGGATTTCTTCTGTCAAACTTATCACACTTCTGTCATAAAGATGGAAGAATACCTGCACAAGAAGAAAAAGTCCACTTTTCTAAATGTTTTCCCATTTTTCCTCCTCATTTGCTTGTAGGCTGAGTTTGAGCTGAGCAATCATTAGACTCTGAGTGTGCTAATTCAGTGCAACATAGCATTATTATTACTAATGTGTTATATAGGAAGGATTTCGCTGATGCCATCTGTGTACCTTTCTAATAACAAAACTGCCAAGAAAAAAGATGTTTTATTTATTCACACTTGGTATACGTTGCATTTCATATAAGATTAAGGTTCTATTATGGTTAAATTTGATCAGTTGGTGTTTAACCCCTCTACAACAATAAGAGTTCATAAAATACAGTTGTCTTCCTTTCAGAAAAGATAAACTGGAGACTGGCATGGTTTGATATAATGAGAATAATAAGCTCATAAGCTTCTCCTTGATCATTTTAGTGAAAGTGAAACTGGGCCAGGTCGCTGGAATCAACTATTTCTTTCCCTGCCTCCCTCAAATAACACTTTTCCATATGTGCCATGTGGTATTTAACTTATACACCAAAAAGAACAAATTACTTTAGCAGTCAGGCACGATCAAATTAAAGCATTTCAGATTTTGCTTTTCATGTAAAACATTTCTATGGCACAGAGTATGATTTATAAATTGAGGTCAAGTGGTTGAAAAGGTAGAGATAGAGGTGAACTTTCTAAGTAAGAATGTTTCTGGCAAACTCAGAAAAAAGAATCCCTGACCTTTGTTTTTCGCTTTGGTTTTATTTAACAGAGTTCCGGACAGGCAAAACTCAGCTCTCTCACACCCTTTGTGGTAGGTACACTGCCTTAAAATAGAACGACATTTCTTTCCAGTGAATCCATTCTATGCAGCTGTATTGGAATTAAACACACAGAGACAAGTCAGGATCTTTTATCTCTAGAAATACAGTGAAACAGACGTTGATGAATCTTACCTCCATTAATTGTCCTTGAGTAGAGAACTCATATAAATTACTACTTTTTAGTAATGCTCACATCAATGTAAGTTTTGTCATGAGGAAAGAGAAGATTACAATCATAGAATAGTCTGGGTTGGAAGGGACCTTAAGTTCATCCATTTCCACTCCCTCTGCCATGGGCAGGGACATCTTCCACTGGATCAGGTTGCTCAAAGCTCCATCCAGCCTGGCACTGAGGGGCATAAAGTGCCAGGATTTTCAGCATTCAGATACCAGCTCTTGGCTGGTGCTTGGAGGACAAGCGGAGCAAGCTTTCCTCCCAGCAGCAATGGACAGGACTGGGAGCAATGGCCCAAAGAGCCGCGCAGACTGAGAACACCCAAAAAGAGCTGCTGGAAAGGTTCATTCCTGAAATACAGACTAAATGATGCCTGGATCTCTGCAGGCTGCCCCGAGCTACTGTGATCCAGGAGCCCTGAATAGGCTTCTCCTGGGTGGAGAAGGAGTGATCATGGATTTCATAATGTAGGTACCTTTCACCCCACCAGGAAGCCCAAGACCTGACTTTGTATGATGGGCTAAAGTAGATGGTAATTAATATCCTGCCAAAAAAATCAGACGCTGCCTTTCCTTGCCTTTCAAGAAAAAGATTTATGCCCCCATGGATTGGACTGGGGAACTGGACTGCTGGAAAAGCAGAACACAAATATGAGCTACAGGTGGACAGGGGCATCTCCCTTAATTTCCTAGCTTGAGGAGGCTTTGCTATATGTCACATTCTGAGAGGGCATGGAAAGAATAGTCCATGCTGACGGTAACTGGATAAACAAAGACCTTGGCAGTCACTGTATTTGGGCAGCGCTAAACACAGCAGAACTTTGATTTCCCAGAAGTATCTCTTAATGTAAACAGTAGTAAATAATAACTAATGCAAATATTAATGCTGCTGGGATATAGTTACCAGGGTAACTGCTATATTATAAAGGGAATTATAGCATTTTCTGGGTAAAGCCTCTTCTGCTTAGTACAGCCTAATGGCCAGCAGAGTCATACCGTTTTGCACGACTGATTACAACTGAATGAACTGAGTATTTTAGATAATTCATGCCAAAGAGATTAAACCCACAATCAGTAGCTATTCACATATCAGGAAAAATTAATACCCAAAGAATTTTTGATTATAGGAATTACAGCTGGGAAAAAAAACCTACTGAATCAATTTGGGTAGAGGATTAGGAGGATGCTTTGTGTTTAAGAACTTCTTAATAATATCCTCACATATTTTCAATAAAAAAATACACAGATTCAGCAGTGCTACCAAGTAAAACACAATTCTGACACCATTAATTAAACCTCATACCATGCCCAGTTTAGAAAAGTAGCTTGGGTTTCTTCTCAAGCTGGCAGTAAGACTTGATATAATTGTGATTTACATATTGATTAAAGCCAGTGGTTTTATTATATGGGCAAGAAGTCATATTTCATTAAAAAGTAATAATAGAAGGAGTAAGGAAGTATTTGTCCTACTTTTTCATTTCAATCTCTTATGATTCACTGTAGTGACTGCTCAGCTTCCAGGACCAAATGGCTACACGGGTGGAAAGATTATCTTCATAGATACTGAAAACACTTTGTATCTTTTGGACTGTTAAAATCTACAGGTATGATGAATTGGAAAGAGTTCATTTTGTTAGAAGCAAGCAGGAGGCTCCAGATAGGTTCATAGATGCAAAACATTATGACTGACACAGAAAGCCTGGAGAGCACAAGGTGTAGTGACCCACAAGGCAGTGACCTTTTTCTCTGTTATTTGATGTAATCCAGCCTGGAAAAAATAGAGTTAGGATACATGTTTTATATTAACTGTTTTTTGATATCTAATATGCCTTCTTCATAATGATACAGGTGACAGAAGCTTTTCTGTTTACATCAAGAGATATTAATCTAAGTACTAAACACTTTTTTTTAACACTTGGTATCTGTGGCAGACTGTGTATAAATAGCTTTTGTTCACAGCTAAATTCCTAGAGCACAGATATCCAACTGTCAGCCCCCTCTACCTCAAATTCTAAACACAAAACAATTATCGTCATGAGCCCTAAACTATCTTTAGAGTATGTGGGACAGTGTGAAGTGAAAAAGTCAGTCTTCTCTAGGATCAAAATAAATATTCTTCTTTGTTTCTCCGTAGTTCTGGTTCGGAGTGGAGTTTTCCTGTGCTTTAGAGTATGGTTTGTACAAAGAGAAATCCTTAACTTTGACTATTTCCAGCCGACCAGACCGTCTTCGTGACATTGCTGATCGCTTCAGTGTTGACCACGATGCAGTACTTGACAACGTGCTGTATGCACGTGCATATACCAGTAAGACCATTACTGCAACTGGCATGACAGCTATGTTTTTCCCCTCCCAGGACTCTCATTTTAATAGCTCTCAGTTTATTAACTGAGATTTCCCCCTGAGGATCATACAGAATATTTTGTTGCTAACAAAAGAATTTTGAGCTTGCTTCCATGTTCTCTTTCTGGTGTTGTACAGTGAGCAGACTCACTCAGTGTAAGTATTCCAGCTCAGCTGCACTACATTAACAAGAAAGTTCTGCAGTTTGATGCTACATTAAGTGAATTCTGCCATGTATGTGTCGAGTCTCAGCACAGCATCTTCCTAAGAGAATGACCAATTAATGTAACTACGACTGCCTGAATGTGAGGAGATTCTATAAATGCTGTTAAGAAATCTATGATCTTGTGAATGGAACTTTGTAGGGACAGCTCCAACACACTCTGTCACAAGATCTTGCATTAAGATTTCCAGGAAGCTCTCAGTGGGACTGAAGACTTTGAGAGTACAATATCAATGTGAAATATATGATTAATACAATTTCTGCTTGTCATTTAATTCAGTGTTAACTTGTTTATCTTTTCAGTTGTTAACAAAAAAAGTCATCTTCATGCATAGTTCTGTTGTGAAGCTTTTCACAAAGAAGTTTTGTTAGCTGGGCAAGTGGAAACTGGAACCTGGTTACTGGGCACTGGATTTAAAAGTGCTGGCAGTGAAAATACAAACAGGGCAGGCCTTTAAAGTGGAATTTCAAAGTTCAGGCTTTTGTTGCTTCAAAGCTCCTTCTGGTCCTAATTTCATTTGGCAACTGTACTTCCCACCAGGTGAACATCAGATGGAATTGCTGGACTATGTAGCAGCCAAGTTCCACGAGGAAGCTGGTATATTCAAGCTATTGGTAAAAGACTCATTTTTCTTTGTATGCTTGCTGCTTTCAGAATGTTTTCCTATTTTCTTTCACTATGTTTACTTATCCAGCATAATTACAATGCAGATCATTGACTCCATAATGGCACTTTTCCGTGTGGATTTCAGTGGTCGTGGAGAGCTGGCTGAACGACAACAGAAACTGGCTCAGATGCTGTCAAGGCTCCAAAAAATATCAGAAGGTAAGGGAAGCATTGCAAATTTTGGAAAACATGGACTGGAATTGCTGAAACAGTAGCGCTGTTGGCAGCATGACCACCTCATAGTCTGAGTGTATTATTGTTCCTCACTTTACACCTCTGTCAGTAACCAAAATGATCAAACTAATATATTATTTTAGAATGACAGATTAAGGAGTCTTTAAAACTATTCAACATTTAGAGTTTTCCTGTAAATACTGTTAAGAGAAGCCCTAAATGAGAGAACAGGTGGAAGAACTGGACAAATAACCAGTAAGAGAAATTGCCTTCCTCAAACTTTGTCAGTCTAAATACATGAGAAACATAAAGAACAGAAAAAAAGGATTAAGGCACAGAGAGACAAAAAAAACCTGTGCCCATTTCCATGTTCCCAGTACTCTGCAATGCTCTGAGGAACAATGACAGGATGAATAGGGTCCCTTCTCACTGGAATGTCCCAGAAATGTTGATGAGGAATGAATACATGGGTTGGTTTTTTTTCATGCAGTAAATTATTTATTTTTAAAAAAGGCAAACAGACAAATGAAAGGAAGGGGGTAGAGGGCAGGGAGCCAACAGAGAAGATGGGAACTGGGAAAGATTTGTTCAGTGGAAATCTGAAAAGCTCATTTTTTGGTATGAGTTTGATAGCTGAAGTCACACAGGAGCAAACTGAGGCTGCCTCCTTATTAACTCCAGCCTTCAGACACAGAGAATATTTGCTTCTCTTTCATTTGAAATCTGAAGTGCTTGAGCAGCAGCCTTGCTTTTACCATAGGTGGGAGAATATTTTGGACATCTAGTTTGATATAGTCCATCTTCTTTGCATGCTTTTCTATTGCATAGAATATAACGTGGCTGTGTTTGTGACCAATCAGATGACTGCAGATCCAGGGGCAACTATGACGTAAGATACCCTTTCTGTCTCTCTCTTGTTTTAAAAATGTCTTCTCTGTTGCATTACACATGTTACAAATGGAAACAGATTTTGTGGAGCAAGAGGCACTGAAAAAAAGGTTCAAATTGGTCACTGATCCCTCTGGTATGAGGAACCATCCACAGATGACACCTATGAGTTTCTCTCAGTTTTCATAATGAGGTTTTTCATATTTATCTACTGCGTGGAATGATGATTTCTCTCACTGTGACATGAACAAAAAAAAAATATTGAAAAAGCACCCCATTTTCTTTTGGAGAAGATAATAGATTGGGTTTAAATTGTGTACTACTTGAGCCTCTTGAATTGAATGAGAGGAAAATTATGCCAGCATTGAGTATTTGAACATCCCATCTTGAGGCAAACGTGTTAAAAGTTGGGCTTGTTTAACGTGGGGAAGATAAGGCTGCCAGAAGACATTATAGCAGTCTTCTAGTTCTTCAAGGGTGCCTACAGGAAAGCTGAGGATGTGTGCAGGGGTAGGGTAGGGGGAATGGTTTTAAGCTGAAAGAGTGGAGATTTAGGTTAGATGTTAGGAGGAAATGTTTTACTGTGAGAGTGGTGAGGCACTGGAACAGGTTACCCAGAGAAGCTGAGGATGCCCCATCCCTAAAGGTGTTCAAGGCCAGGCTGGATGAGGCTTTGAGCAGCTTGAGCCAGCGGGAGGTGTCCCTGCCCATGGCAGAGGGGTTTGAACTGGATGACCTTTAAGGTCCCTTCCAACCCAGACCATTCTATTATTCTATGACAGATTTATCTATTTATTATTCATTACTGAATTCAGTGTGCCTTGTCTGACAGTTATTTACAAGATTAATCTTTGGAGTTTGCATAGTGAACCATCAAATTTTCTTCCTAATTTAGCTTTCAGGCAGACCCCAAAAAGCCCATTGGGGGCCACATCCTTGCTCATGCTTCCACTACCAGGATTAGTTTGAGGAAAGGGAGAGGGGAGCTGCGCATTGCAAAGATATACGACAGGTAAATATCCTTTGCAGGAAGGAAGCTGTCTTATGAGCAACTGTAAGATGACAAAGTTCACAGTACTGTAACTAAATAGCTTGACAGATGATTAATAATTTCAAACCAACCACACTTCTGGATGGTACATTGGGAGAAAATCTGGAAGGACAGACTAATTAACAGACTTAATGTTGCCTTGGGATATCACAGATGTTAAATTCCATAATCCTCCATTATAAATCCCACCAGATGTTCATCTCTTAGAGAAGATCATCCGATAGTTTGGTAATACTGGTGGCCCTTTGGCAGGAAGATTTCAGAGCTGTTAAATTACTAACTTTTGCTGACACAATTAGCATTGCTTCCCCTGGTGAGCTGTGGCAGACGCAAGCCATTA
The DNA here is from genome assembly GCA_033558105.1 of Coccyzus lansbergi. Classification (NCBI taxonomy): domain Eukaryota; kingdom Metazoa; phylum Chordata; class Aves; order Cuculiformes; family Coccyzidae; genus Coccyzus; species Coccyzus lansbergi. Next base: position 5,308 of record JAUMJK010001681.1, on the reverse strand, counting down.
AAAATCACACTAGTGTTGCTCTTGTGAGACCTCACTTGGAATCCTGTGTCCAGTTCTGGAATCCTCAAAGTAAGAAGAGTATGGAACCATAGGGAGAGGTCCAGAGGAGGGCACAAAGATGATCAAAGTGCTGGAGCACCTCTGCTGTGAGGACAGCCTGAGAGAGTTGGGGTTGTTCAGCCTGGAGAAGAGAAGGCTCTGAGGAGACCTTATACTGGCTTTTGAGTACTCGAAGGGGACCTACAGGAAAGCTAGGTAGGGACGATTTAGAAGGGCATGGAATGACAGGACAAGGGGGAATGGCTTTAAACTGAAAGAGGGAAGATTCAGCTTAGACATTAGGAAGAAATTCTTCATGATGAGGGTAGTGATGCACTGGCCCAGGTTGCCCAGTGTATCACTACCCTCATCATGAAAAATGATGAAGTCGTGGCTGCCCCATCCCTGGAGATGTTCAAGGCCAGGTTGGATGGGGCTTTGAGGAACCTGATCCAGCAGAAAGTGTCCCAGCCCATCGCAGGGGGGTTGAAACTGGATGATCTTTAAGATTCCTTCCAAACCAAACCATTCTATGATCCTATGAAACTGAAACGAGTTTGTACAGACAGAACTTTTCCTTCTCCTGCACCTTCTCCATTCCCCTCCATTGCATTTGCCATCTTCCGAAAGGTGGATTTCACATTTTCTGATCTCGGTAATATTGATTGCATTCTATAGTTTGCACATGAAAGTGTCGAAGTATTCCGGGTTGCTTACACTTACAACATTTTGGGGACTGTTTCACAACCGTATTTAACACAGGGAAACCCACAAGTTCCTTGTTTCTTTTTTCTCTTCCCAGCCCTGAGATGCCTGAAAATGAAGCCACATTTGCAATAACAGCTGGAGGGATTGGGGATGCCAAAGAATAGACAGAAAACTGATGTGAATGTACGTCTGAAAAACACCTGGGCAGCTGGGATGAAGATTTATGCAAGGTCACTGACTGCCTTGGCTGCATTTTTATCTTCTGAGAACCATTTGAGGTATTTTGGGAGGACAGTAGGATGAACTATCTGCGGTTCAGTTTTATTGATCTCAATAGAATTCGGTTCATTTAGGGTCTACATTTTTCAACTGAACTTTCAGCAAGTAGAGACTTGAAAAAGAAGCTTGTAAATTGTTCAAAGAATCGTTCTCTGACGCTTTGCAAAAATGAAAGCTGTTCTTTCACGTGAGATTAATTTACTCTTTTTTAGTTTCTTGTCTAAGTGGTAGAATTTAATAGTGCAAAATGAAACAGAATTGGAACAAACTCAGTTATAAAAGTGACATAAATAGATGGAAAAGGCAGTGGCAGGAGAAGCCTGACAGCTTAATGGACTCTCTTGAACCATAGAGGAACAAGTTACTTTGAAAATGTGTTTTTAGGTATTTTTACCTTGACTGGTAATTTTTTGTATTTTTATTTAACATATTCTGCTTTTTGGAGGGAATGTTTTAAAACTGTTCTTATTGAAGTTAAAAATAAAGATTATAAACAAGAAGAGTGCTATGCTTATGTTTGGATGCTTTGAATCAAACCTTGCTCTCAGTAATCTCGCTGGTTTCTCGTAAGAGAAATTAGATGGATGTGATCCAACATTTTAAAACCTTTTGCCTATTTCTCTAAAGAAAGGACCTTTATAGGATTTTGTCAGACTCCAAAAGTAAGCAAGAATATACATAGAATCATAGAATGGTTTGGGTTGGAAGAGACCTTAAGGATCATCTAGTTCCAACCCCCCTGTGTAGCGATTAAGGCACAGACCCCATCGATGAGGCAACAAGCAAGATCCCCTTTATTGAGAGGATGCAAACCTTATATAGTGTTTCTGTATCCAGTCAGCAGCTACCCCAGAGAATTTCCACCTGTGAGAAACCCGCAGTTACAGCGATAAGAGTGCAACCCACTATTTACCACAGATGTGCCCCTTATCTTCATGTTTTCCCTTTAGTGCATTCTTTTCTTATTAACTCAGGGGTCTTTGTAAAGATTCAAGGTCTCCACAAGCCAGCAAGCATGAGAACACTGGTCGTTTGCTCTGTGCTCGCTGCTAATATCACAGCTATGCCAAGGCATCGGCCGCTTGTCCCAGCATACACGCCACAGTAAATCTTTGATGCCTGCACCCCTGCCAAGAGCAGGGACATCTCCCACTAGATCAGGTTCCTTAAGGCCCATCCAACATGGCTTTGAACACCTCCAGGGATGGGGCAGCCACAGCTGACCTGGGCAACCTGTGCCAGTGTCTCACCACCCTCACTGGGAAGATTTTCTTCTTAACGTGTAATGTAAATCTTCCTCCTTCCAATTTAAAGCCATTCCCCCTTGTCCTATCACTCCATGTCCTGTAAAAAGTCCTCCCGCAGCTTTCCTGTAGCTCCCTTCATGTACTGGAAGCTGCTCTAAGGCCTCCTTGGCACCTTCTCTTCTCCAGGCTGAGCAACCCTGACTCTCTCAGCCTGTCCTCGCAGCAGAGGTGCTCCAGCCTTTGGATCATCTTTGTGGCCTCTGCTGGACCCCTCCCATCAGTTCCATATAATTCTCATAGTGGTGATAAAGGGATATTAATTATTATTATTAAATATTATTATCTAAAAGCAGAAGAAAACCAAACTAGTGGCCGGTTAGGGAAGAAAGCCCAACACTAGTACTGCCAGCAAGGGAAAAATCACTTCTGACTCAGCATGCGGAGCGAGCGTGCCCTCAGGCCAGCTGGCATAGGCACGACTCCAGACTGGACAGAGATGTGCGTCACCAGGGGGCAAAACAAGAAGCCAGGAATAAAGAAAGAAAGAAGTGGGGTATCAGAGGAGATAAAATCCCAGTTCAGTTTGCATTACCTCCAATGCTCATGGAATTGCTGGATTTAAAATAAACTCATCAATTTCTATATTAGATGCTTCAAGGGAAGGCCTTACTTGGTCCTCTTGTGTAAAAACACTAACTAGAACTGGTCTAACTTTGGTGCCTGGTGAGAGAGCTCATCCTCACAGACGCAGGAATTTTTCCATTTAGATTAACTAATGTGTGTAAGATAACATGGAGTAAAAAGGCAGCAATGACTAGAAATTAATCCAAGAAAAGCTTGACGCCGCAGCCAGGCTTTTCCTTGTGACAAAGCTGGAGAGTTTACCTTCCTCAATTTGTTTTATATATTTAATTATATGCAGTTTGTCTTACATTTGATATTTTTTCTGAGGTATAGACTTATTTTTCACAGCAGAGAGGTGTCTAGAGAGACAGAGGCAGGGAGGGCAGCTGATCCAACGGAGCCAGTAATGGATCAGCCATTATTTCATGTACTATCCAGTTCTTTGCACATACCAGCCTTTCCCACAGTGTTTTCCTGTCTAATGGCCAAGTACAGAGTGTCAGGAAGAGCTTAAGGTGTCATTTGACTCACTTCCCACCCCCTTAGAAACGCCCAAGTTTCCTCCAGTATTTTATTTCAAGCACCAAGGTTGCTTTCTGCCTTCTCCCATGCATACACACCTACAGTGAGTAACGCTACAAGAGTGAACAACTTGTGCCCCCTTCCAGGCTTCAAGGGTCTCAAAGTAAAGCAGACTCACTTTCTCAGTGATCCGAGGACTTGAGCACCTCTCATGCAAGGACAGGCTGAGAGAGTTCGCGTTGTTCAACCTGGAGAAGAAGGTTCCAGGGAGACCTTATAAAACCCTTCCAGTACCTGAAAGGTGCCTGCAAGAAACCTGGGAAGAGACTCTTTATCAGGGAGCGCAAGGACAGGATGAGGGGTAAAGGTTCTAAGCTGAAAGAAGAGAGATTACGTTAGATATTAGGAGGAAGTTTTCTACTGTGAGGGTGGTGAGGCACTGGCACAGGTTGCCCCGGGAAGTCGTGAATGCCCCATCCCTGGAGGTGTTCAAGGCTACGTTGGAGGAGGACTTCAGCAGCCTGATCCAGTGGGAGGTGTCCCTGCCCATGGCAGGGAGGTCGGAACTGGTTGATCTTTAAGGTTCCTTCCAGCCCAACCCATTCTGTGATAGATTTATCCATTTACTATTCATTACTGAGTTCAGTTTGCCTTGTCTGAAAGTTAATTACTGCATTAACAAACCCAAACTGCTCTACGATTCTCTGTAATTGATTTTGGGTAACCTAGTAGCCCAGAAAGTGCTGCGGACAGCAGCACACCCGGAAAGTGCTGTCTGGCCATGGGACACAGCTCACCTTCCAGGTGTGGCTTCCTGTGCCAGGGTGGACCAACTGGCCCCACGTGGATCAGGTGCTACAGGTCAGGTGTACACCTTGCACATACAAACAGAGCTTACAGGCTATGCCACTCAGTTGCCCCATGGCTTATTTCATGCCTTAGCCAGAAGCCTGTGGCTGATGGAGGCAGTGGAATGCCAGTAGGACACAAACACAGCCTCTGTGCTGTATTATAGATTTATTTGGGCTGGAAGGGCCTTAAAGATAATCCAGTTCCAACCCTGGATCACATTGCTCTAAAGCCCCATCCAACCTGGTCTTGAACCCTGTTCAGCCCTGTTCAATGTCTTCATCAATGACCTGGATGAAGGCATTGAGTGTAAATGTCTTCTTAATGAGTTATCTAAATCGTCCCCCTTCCATTTACAACCATTACCCCTTGCCCTGTCCCCGCGCTCCCTGATACAGAGCCCCTCCCCAGCTTTTCTGTTCCCCTTTCAGTACTGGAAGCTGCTCTAAGGTCTCCCCAGACCCTTCTCCTCTCCAGGCTGATTAGCCCTAGTTCCCAGCTCGCCTTGGCCTCCCTCTCGCGTTATTTGCTCTCTGGTTCCCACGACGGTGACCCCGCTGGTGCCCCCTCGTGCCTCGTCCTCCCGGCTAAGTGAACTCCACCATCCTTTCTGCCGTCCCTCCCCCGCCGACCAAGGTTCCCCTGTGGATCTGCCCGGGGAATCGGTGCAGGAAAACCTAGATCCCTCACCCTCCCACCGCCATTCGCCCCACGATATTGTCCCCGCGGGGCCCGCACGCCACGGGAACAGCGGGCACGTAAGGGCAAGGCCGTATTCTCCAAACCCGACTACGCTGCGAAACTAACGTAACCCTCCAGCCCTGCACTAACCCTGCCCGTGCAACGCGCGGAAGAACGTTACGCCAAACGCACGGGCTCTTCCGGCTCTACACCGGCCCGAGTAACGCAATTGGCGTACGCCGTGTACTTACGTAATGTGCGCCTCGACGTAGGTTTTTCCCTGCCGCCCAGAACGGGTTATGGTTTTGACTCCTCGCGTAGCGACTTTCTGGAATAGAGAGAGCGTAGCTCCCTCTCCC
>JAUMJK010001680.1:0-49529 GCA_033558105.1 Coccyzus lansbergi | reverse complement strand
GGGGGCCTTCAGGGGCAGGACAAACTGGTATACTGAATCACCCTTACGAGGACCCCAGCCTTCGAAAGCGCGGCCCACCCCGATGGGTGGTTCCAGCACAGGGAAGGAAGTACTTATCAAGCGCTGTCTGATGTTATGGATTAAAACAGAGAGCAGTTCCTTTGCCTCCTCACAATTCTGTGGGACCTCTTCCCTACTTCTTTCTGCCTCGTTTTGTTTTTTCTCATCCTTCCCCTTCCATTGCCACATGCTGCAGAACCACCAGCAGAGGCGAAAGGGCAGGACCAGGACTGCAGCCATTATCCACAAGGGCCGCAGCTGCAGCAGGTGAATTAACCAATAGATGAAAAAATCGAGCCAGATCAGGACTCCAGCAATCACTGGCAAGTGCCACTGCTGCAAGGTGTCATGGAGCAGGGTATCCCAGGCAAAGCTGCTCTGCTCCATAGTCTTACCCTCTGTTGCATTCTCCATTTCCTCCGAAACAGAAGCTGTCTCCTGCTCCACGAGCAGGGCACGTTGTGCCATCTGCTCATGCGTCGCTTCTTCCAACTTATAACCAACCTGCGTCGCTTCATCCAGCTTATAACCAACCCGCGACGCTTCATCCAGCTTATAACCAACCATTGGCAGGTTCAGGATGAGGCATAGCAACATATTGATAAGGAATCCTTTGAAAGTCATGGCCTGCAGGAGTTGAGAGAAGAGGGGTGCAGAGGGACTGGGCTGGAGGGAGCTGGTGGCAGGCGAGAGGGACCTTTGGGACAGGCAGGTGTGGGGATGAGGCAGCTGGGAAGCTGGGAGGCAGTGATGCCTTTGCACCGCTCCCTACCCAAGATGCTCCTGCCAGCGGCTGGGGCCTCGATGCTGGGGCAGAAGCAACTCTCCCTGGGACCCACGGTTCTGCCCAAGCCCTCGTCCAGCCTAGCCTCCCACCACGTGTGCACTCACCACCGTCCCACGCCGCACTGACCAAGGCAGCTTGCTGGCCCCTTTATATACTGCCCCAGGGCTCCTCATCCTTTGTGATGTCACAGGCCCTTTGTGACATCACAGGTCCTTTGGGATGTTACAGGTCCTTTGGGATGTCACAGGTCCTTTGTGACGTCACAGGTCCTTTGTGATGTTACAGATCCTTTGTGACGTCACAGGCCCTTTGGGATGTTACAGGTCCTTTGTGACGTCACAGGTCCTTTGTGATGTTACAGATCCTTTGTGACGTCACAGGCCCTTTGTGATGTTACAGATCCTTTGTGACGTCACAGGCCCTTTGTGATGTTACAGGTCCTTTGTGACATCACAGATCCTTTGTGATGTCACAGGTCCTTTGGGATGTTACAGGTCCTTTGTGATGTTACAGGTCCTTTGGGATGTCACAGCTACTTTGTGACGTCACAGGTCCTTTGTGACGTCACAGGTCCTTTGTGATGTTACAGATCCTTTGGGATGTCACAGGTCCTTTGTGACGTCACAGGCCCTTTGTGATGTTACAGGTCCTTTGGGATGTCACAGGTACTTTGTGACGTCACAGGTCCTTTGTGATGTTACAGGTCCTTTGTGACCTCACAGGCCCTTTGTGATGTCACAGGTCCTATGTGATGTCACAGGCACCGGAGCACAACACGGGCACCGGAGTACACCATGGGCTCGCCCTCCCTCCACCAGCCCCAGCCTTCACCGCCCTGGCTCTGCGACATTCAGCTGTCCCAGGCAGCCAGCAGGGCACACATCCCTTCCTTGCTCCTGCTGGCCACACCATTTCTGACCCACGCCAGGATGCTCTTGGCCTTCTTGCCCACTGGAACCCCTGCTGCCTCCTGTTCAGACGCTGTCAGCCGGCAACACCAGCTGCTTTTCCACCAGGCAGCTTTCCAGCCACTCTTCTCAAAACCTGGAACTTAAAGTCCGAAGGACCTGGGAAGGATGAATAGGACACGCCGGGATGACCAAACGCTCCTTGAAAAAGATAAGCCTATCGGAGAGAAAGGAGAAGGTCATAAATCCAGCCTTGTTCTACCAAATGCTTATGAGGATGTCTGAGTTGCCGCTCTCCCTGTGAAATATCAGTCACATGGAGAACATTCCTCTTGAAGGTGTCAGGAGCCCAGAGTTTGTGGTGGTAAGAAGGAAGCAGCACCACTGCATGTTTAGGGGGTAATAAATGAATAATTGAGCGAACCCTCAGTGTACCAGAGGAAGCACCTTCCACACTCTGGCTGGCTTCTGCACTGGCTACTCAATGCGCTTCTCCAAGGCTGTGCCCAGATCACTATTATCCGAGGGATCATCTCCTCTTGCTACCTCCTCTTGCCCCACACTTCCTCCTTCCCTTCCTCTGCCTCCTGCTCCACCAAAACATTCCTCATGAAATGACATTACCATAGAATCATAGAATCACCAGGTTGGAAGAGACCCATCGGATCATCGAGTCCAAACATTCCCATCAAACACTAAAGCATGTCCCTCAGGATCTCATCTACATCAATGTAATGATGGACTCTAATGGCTCTTAGTGGCTGGGGAAATAAATCTGGGTGCCAGTATTGATAATTCTATGGAAACAAGAGTTCAATTCCCAGCAAAACTAAAGAAGATTCGACACCAGGCAGAGAAGGAGAAGGTCAAATCTGTGACTTAACATACCTCATAGGGGTATTGTTTTTTATTTTTAAAAAGCACCAAAGTAACTAATGAGAATGTAAGACTCATTTATTTGTTGGCGTCATTCATATTTCAGATGTTGTTGTTGAGTATAACTGTTGCTCAGACCCAGTGTGGTTTGCAGCACAGGGAAGAAAGTCTTGTCACAGGCCCTTTGTGATGTTACAGGTCCTTTATGATGTCACAGGCCCTTTGTGATCTTACAGGCCCTTTGTGATGTCACAGGCCTTTGGTGATGTCACAGGCCCTTTGTGATGTCACAGGTCCTTTGTGATATAACAGGCCCTTGGTAATGTCACAGGCCTTTGGTGATGTCACAGGCCCTTTGTGATGTCACAGGTCCTTTGTGATGTCACAGGCCCTTTGTGATCTTACAGGCCCTTTGTGATATCACAGGCCCTTTGTGATCTTACAAGTCTTTTGTGATGTCACAGGCCCTATGTGATGTTACAAGTCTTTTGTGATGTCACAGGCCCTTTGTGATGCCACAGGCCCTTTGTGATGCCACAGGTCCTTTGTGATATCACAGGTCCTTTGTGATGTTACAGGCCCTTTGTGATATCACAGGCCTTTTGTGATCTTACGGGTCTTTTATGATGTCACAGGCCCTTTGTGATCTTACAGGTCTTTTGTGATGTCATCCCTTCGGCATGAATCTATCACCTGTTGAGAGATCAGGATTGGTGGCTGACTTTTAAAAGGATATGTTCTTTTCATCATGCTTATTTCTATCTTTCGGCTTATATTCCTGGTAGATTACACTTCCAGGCTGTCCTGATATTTCAAAAGCACGGAAAATACATCTCTACTACATATTTCATATACTTTAGTGTTGCCTTTTACCATCTTGTAATTCAGAAAGCATCCTGTTTACGCATAAGAGCTATCTACCTCTATTTCGTTTTCTTTTATTGTCTGGTTGCTTTTTTTCAGTTTGCAGGGTATTTAGCTGAATGTTGTCTGCCGACTTTGACTCCTCTGTGGAACCTAAAAAGTTCAAAATTGTGCTTAGAACTCTGACTTGTGCAAAGCAATTGTAGAACTACAAATAGACACAAATAATTATACTAAGCCTAGGGAATGCTAGGACGTTTGCATCTCTTGCATTTGATATTAGTGAATTGTGTAAGCCTCATATTTTATGTGATTTAGGTACTAAGTTTTAAACAGGGTGATTTCCTTGGGTGGGCTAGTGATTTTCTACATCTTTTTAGGACCAAAGGTGTATGAAAAATAGAAATATAGAATTTTAAATGCTGCGAGGAAATACAATATTGATGACATAGAAAGATATCTACTTACTCCAGAAATAATTAGGAACTGATTGCGGCTGAGAGAGCTGGGGGTGTTTAGCCTGGAGAAGAGGAGGCTGAGAGGAGACCTCATTACTCTCTACAAGTACCTGAAAGGTGGTTGTGGAGAGGAGGGAGCTGGGCTCTTCTCCCAAGTGACAGGGGACAGGATGAGAGGGAATGGCCTCAAGCTCCGCCAGGGTAGGTTTAGGCTGGAGATTAGGAGGAGGTTTTTCACGCAGAGGGTCATTGGGCATTGGAATAGGCTGCCCAGGGAGGTGGTTGAGTCACCTTCCCTGGAGGTGTTTAAGGCACGGGTGGATGAGGTCTTGAGGGACTTGGTTTAGTGTTAGATGGGAATGGTTGGACTAGAAGATCCGATGGGTCCCTTCCAACCTGGTTGTTCTGTGATTCTGTGATAACAGGCCCTTCGGGATGTCACAGGCCCTTTGGGATGTCACAGGCCCTTTGGGATGTTACAAGTCCTTTGTGACACGTCTCATCTCGCTGGCAAAACACAAATGGTTAAATTCATCTCAGGAGCTGCTTCGGCAAATTAACATCAAAGACAGACTTGGCTGCCTTCGTGCAGATGACACCACCTTGCACCAAGTCTTGGTGAGAAAGTGAGGTCTTGATACATCTGAGCACATAAGTGTGAGGGAATATTCCAGCCCCACACAGCACAGCACAGCACAGCACAGCACCACAGACTGGATTTGCAGTTCCTGCTTTGACATTTTGCTCAACAGAGACCTGAACTGGTTTCCATAGAATCATAGAATCACCAGGCTGGAAGAGACCCACTGGATCATCGAGCGCAACGATTCCCATCAAACACTAACCCATGTCCCTCAGCACCTCATCCACCCGTCCCTTAAACACCTCCAGGGAAGGGGACTTAACCACCTCCCTGGGCAGTCTCTGCCAGCACCCAGTGACCCTTTCCATGAAAATTTTTTTCCTTATGTCCAGCCTGACCCTCCCCTGGTGGAGCTTGAGGCCATTCCCTCTCGTCCTGTCCCCTGTCACTTGGGAGAAGAGCTCAGCTCCCTCCTCTCCACAATGTCCTTTCAGGTAGTTGCAGAGAGCAATGAGGTCTCCCCTCAGCCTCCTTTTCTACAGGATAAACACCCCCAGCTCTCTCAGACGTTCCTCATAAGGCCTGTTCTCCAGCCCCTTCCCCAGCTTCCTTGCTCTTCTCTGGACTCGCTGACTCGAGTGACTGTAGTGTAAAATCCAGGGAAATTCTGTCTTGATAAATCCTAAATTATGAACACAGGAAAAAAGAGATAAGCTACATCAATGTAATGATGGACTCTGATGGCTCTTAGTGGCTGGGGAAATAAATCTGGGTGCCAGTATTGATAATTCTATGGAAACAAGAGTTCAATTCCCAGCAAAATTAAAGAAGATTCGACACCAGGTAGAGAAAGAGAAAGTCAAATCTGTGACTTAACATACCTCATAGGGGTTTTTTTTTATTTTTAAAAAGCACCAAAGTAACTAATGAGCATGTAAGACTCGTTTATTTGTTGACGTCATTCGTATTTCAGACGTTGTTGTTGAGTATAACTGTTGCTCAGACCCAGTGTGGTTTGCAGCACAGGGAAGAAAGTATTGACCAAAGAACTGCACCAGGGCCCCAGCAATCCCCCCGCACCCTGTGCCCTCGTTCCCAGGGAAAGCGACGCGCAGACACACTCAGACGCAGAACTTTCTTCAAACACACCATTTATTGGCAACTTTGTAGAGCGGAAATACCCAGGAGGGAATGGACTCTCTCCCAGGAGACGAGGACTGTCACCGTGCTTCTTCCACCAACCATCAGACCCACAAAGAGAGCTCTGGATGTGAAGTCCTCTTTCAGCGCTGAAAGATCAGCACTCTAGACAACTGATATCGGACCTGCCGGAGCTCGCGCTTTGCCCTGGCACAGCCACGCGGGTGGTGTGTGAGGGACTGGAAGAGGTTGAGCGGTTCAGCTATTCGGAAGTGCGGAGGCAAGATTATGTCCCAGGGTACGTTCTCATTGCCAATGAAGAAGTGGTTGAGGCGTCCCTCCTCCACGCAGCGGCGCAGGTATCGCATGATATCATGCATCCGCGGCACAAAATCCTCCATGGCCCAGCGTGACAGGTGTACACTGGTCAGGAGGTGCATCACGGCTGTCTTATAGGCAGAGGCGGGCAGGCTTCTGCCTACCCAGATGCGTGCACAGGTCTGGAGGCATTTGAGGTAGACACGGGATGTCGGAGTCTGCCTGGCCATATACCTGAAGAACTTCACCTCTGCCACTGCGTAGGTCACCGACCACATTGTCCTTTGGGCCCTGGACGTTGCTGAAGTCTGACTAATGAGGAAGATGTGTGAGTACCCTCGCTGCACACCAAAGACAATCTCAATGGCTGGGGTCATCTGTCCGTCTCTTTCCAGATGGTATTTGCAGGACTGTCTGGAGGGTAGAATCTCTACAGTGCATTGGGATGATAGAGGCAAAGCCTCCCAGGCTGCTTTCATGTTTACCTGAAACCAGCGGGCAAGTTTCTGCACATCTAGGTACGAGTCAGTGCAGAGGGGGAGAAGGAGTTCGGGGTCCTGATTCCCTCTGGGCTCTTCCTCTGGGTGATGGAGGAAGCACCGCATCCTCTGCACCTGCTGCTCTCTTGTGCAGGTGCACTGCAGCCCCACACGGATGCGGAAATTCCCTGCTGACTTCCCTGCTGCTTGCTCTGTGTAGAATTTGTAGCCGGGGGGGGCCTTCAGGGGCAGGACAAACTGGTATACTGAATCACCCTTACGAGGACCCCAGCCTTCGAAAGCGCGGCCCACCCCGATGGGTGGTTCCAGCACAGGGAAGGAAGTACTTATCAAGCGCTGTCTGATGTTATGGATTAAAACAGAGAGCAGTTCCTTTGCCTCCTCACAATTCTGTGGGACCTCTTCCCTACTTCTTTCTGCCTCGTTTTGTTTTTTCTCATCCTTCCCCTTCCATTGCCACATGCTGCAGAACCACCAGCAGAGGCGAAAGGGCAGGACCAGGACTGCAGCCATTATCCACAAGGGCCGCAGCTGCAGCAGGTGAATTAACCAATAGATGAAAAAATCGAGCCAGATCAGGACTCCAGCAATCACTGGCGAGTGCCACTGCTGCAAGGTGTCATGGAGCAGGGTATCCCAGGCAAAGCTGCTCTGCTCCATAGTCTTACCCTCTGTTGCATTCTCCATTTCCTCCGAAACAGAAGCTGTCTCCTGCTCCACGAGCAGGGCACGTTGTGCCATCTGCTCATGCGTCGCTTCTTCCAACTTATAACCAACCTGCGTCGCTTCATCCAGCTTATAACCAACCCGCGACGCTTCATCCAGCTTATAACCAACCATTGGCAGGTTCAGGATGAGGCATAGCAACATATTGATAAGGAATCCTTTGAAAGTCATGGCCTGCAGGAGTTGAGAGAAGAGGGGTGCAGAGGGACTGGGCTGGAGGGAGCTGGTGGCAGGCGAGAGGGACCTTTGGGACAGGCAGGTGTGGGGATGAGGCAGCTGGGAAGCTGGGAGGCAGTGATGCCTTTGCACCGCTCCCTGCCCAAGATGCTCCTGCCAGCGGCTGGGGCCTCGATGCTGGGGCAGAAGCAACTCTCCCTGGGACCCACGGTTCTGCCCAAGCCCTCGTCCAGCCTAGCCTCCCACCACGTGTGCACTCACCACCGTCCCACGCCGCACTGACCAAGGCAGCTTGCTGGCCCCTTTATATACTGCCCCAGGGCTCCTCATCCTTTGTGATGTCACAGGCCCTTTGTGACATCACAGGTCCTTTGGGATGTTACAGGTCCTTTGGGATGTCACAGGTCCTTTGTGACGTCACAGGTCCTTTGTGATGTTACAGATCCTTTGTGACGTCACAGGCCCTTTGGGATGTTACAGGTCCTTTGTGACGTCACAGGTCCTTTGTGATGTTACAGATCCTTTGTGACGTCACAGGCCCTTTGTGATGTTACAGATCCTTTGTGACGTCACAGGCCCTTTGTGATGTTACAGGTCCTTTGTGACATCACAGATCCTTTGTGATGTCACAGGTCCTTTGGGATGTTACAGGTCCTTTGTGATGTTACAGGTCCTTTGGGATGTCACAGCTACTTTGTGACGTCACAGGTCCTTTGTGACGTCACAGGTCCTTTGTGATGTTACAGATCCTTTGGGATGTCACAGGTCCTTTGTGACGTCACAGGCCCTTTGTGATGTTACAGGTCCTTTGGGATGTCACAGGTACTTTGTGACGTCACAGGTCCTTTGTGATGTTACAGGTCCTTTGTGACCTCACAGGCCCTTTGTGATGTCACAGGTCCTATGTGATGTCACAGGCACCGGAGCACAACACGGGCACCGGAGTACACCATGGGCTCGCCCTCCCTCCACCAGCCCCAGCCTTCACCGCCCTGGCTCTGCGACATTCAGCTGTCCCAGGCAGCCAGCAGGGCACACATCCCTTCCTTGCTCCTGCTGGCCACACCATTTCTGACCCACGCCAGGATGCTCTTGGCCTTCTTGCCCACTGGAACCCCTGCTGCCTCCTGTTCAGACGCTGTCAGCCGGCAACACCAGCTGCTTTTCCACCAGGCAGCTTTCCAGCCACTCTTCTCAAAACCTGGAACTTAAAGTCCGAAGGACCTGGGAAGGATGAATAGGACACGCCGGGATGACCAAACGCTCCTTGAAAAAGATAAGCCTATCGGAGAGAAAGGAGAAGGTCATAAATCCAGCCTTGTTCTACCAAATGCTTATGAGGATGTCTGAGTTGCCGCTCTCCCTGTGAAATATCAGTCACATGGAGAACATTCCTCTTGAAGGTGTCAGGAGCCCAGAGTTTGTGGTGGTAAGAAGGAAGCAGCACCACTGCATGTTTAGGGGGTAATAAATGAATAATTGAGCGAACCCTCAGTGTACCAGAGGAAGCACCTTCCACACTCTGGCTGGCTTCTGCACTGGCTACTCAATGCGCTTCTCCAAGGCTGTGCCCAGATCACTATTATCCGAGGGATCATCTCCTCTTGCTACCTCCTCTTGCCCCACACTTCCTCCTTCCCTTCCTCTGCCTCCTGCTCCACCAAAACATTCCTCATGAAATGACATTACCATAGAATCATAGAATCACCAGGTTGGAAGAGACCCATCGGATCATCGAGTCCAAACATTCCCATCAAACACTAAAGCATGTCCCTCAGGATCTCATCTACATCAATGTAATGATGGACTCTAATGGCTCTTAGTGGCTGGGGAAATAAATCTGGGTGCCAGTATTGATAATTCTATGGAAACAAGAGTTCAATTCCCAGCAAAACTAAAGAAGATTCGACACCAGGCAGAGAAGGAGAAGGTCAAATCTGTGACTTAACATACCTCATAGGGGTATTGTTTTTTATTTTTAAAAAGCACCAAAGTAACTAATGAGAATGTAAGACTCATTTATTTGTTGGCGTCATTCATATTTCAGATGTTGTTGTTGAGTATAACTGTTGCTCAGACCCAGTGTGGTTTGCAGCACAGGGAAGAAAGTCTTGTCACAGGCCCTTTGTGATGTTACAGGTCCTTTATGATGTCACAGGCCCTTTGTGATCTTACAGGCCCTTTGTGATGTCACAGGCCTTTGGTGATGTCACAGGCCCTTTGTGATGTCACAGGTCCTTTGTGATATAACAGGCCCTTGGTAATGTCACAGGCCTTTGGTGATGTCACAGGCCCTTTGTGATGTCACAGGTCCTTTGTGATGTCACAGGCCCTTTGTGATCTTACAGGCCCTTTGTGATATCACAGGCCCTTTGTGATCTTACAAGTCTTTTGTGATGTCACAGGCCCTATGTGATGTTACAAGTCTTTTGTGATGTCACAGGCCCTTTGTGATGCCACAGGCCCTTTGTGATGCCACAGGTCCTTTGTGATATCACAGGTCCTTTGTGATGTTACAGGCCCTTTGTGATATCACAGGCCTTTTGTGATCTTACGGGTCTTTTATGATGTCACAGGCCCTTTGTGATCTTACAGGTCTTTTGTGATGTCATCCCTTCGGCATGAATCTATCACCTGTTGAGAGATCAGGATTGGTGGCTGACTTTTAAAAGGATATGTTCTTTTCATCATGCTTATTTCTATCTTTCGGCTTATATTCCTGGTAGATTACACTTCCAGGCTGTCCTGATATTTCAAAAGCACGGAAAATACATCTCTACTACATATTTCATATACTTTAGTGTTGCCTTTTACCATCTTGTAATTCAGAAAGCATCCTGTTTACGCATAAGAGCTATCTACCTCTATTTCGTTTTCTTTTATTGTCTGGTTGCTTTTTTTCAGTTTGCAGGGTATTTAGCTGAATGTTGTCTGCCGACTTTGACTCCTCTGTGGAACCTAAAAAGTTCAAAATTGTGCTTAGAACTCTGACTTGTGCAAAGCAATTGTAGAACTACAAATAGACACAAATAATTATACTAAGCCTAGGGAATGCTAGGAAGTTTGCATCTCTTGCATTTGATATTAGTGAATTGTGTAAGCCTCATATTTTATGTGATTTAGGTACTAAGTTTTAAACAGGGTGATTTCCTTGGGTGGGCTAGTGATTTTCTACATCTTTTTAGGACCAAAGGTGTATGAAAAATAGAAATATAGAATTTTAAATGCTGCGAGGAAATACAATATTGATGACATAGAAAGATATCTACTTACTCCAGAAATAATTAGGAACTGATTGCGGCTGAGAGAGCTGGGGGTGTTTAGCCTGGAGAAGAGGAGGCTGAGAGGAGACCTCATTACTCTCTACAAGTACCTGAAAGGTGGTTGTGGAGAGGAGGGAGCTGGGCTCTTCTCCCAAGTGACAGGGGACAGGATGAGAGGGAATGGCCTCAAGCTCCGCCAGGGTAGGTTTAGGCTGGAGATTAGGAGGAGGTTTTTCACGCAGAGGGTCATTGGGCATTGGAATAGGCTGCCCAGGGAGGTGGTTGAGTCACCTTCCCTGGAGGTGTTTAAGGCACGGGTGGATGAGGTCTTGAGGGACTTGGTTTAGTGTTAGATGGGAATGGTTGGACTAGAAGATCCGATGGGTCCCTTCCAACCTGGTTGTTCTGTGATTCTGTGATAACAGGCCCTTCGGGATGTCACAGGCCCTTTGGGATGTCACAGGCCCTTTGGGATGTTACAAGTCCTTTGTGACACGTCTCATCTCGCTGGCAAAACACAAATGGTTAAATTCATCTCAGGAGCTGCTTCGGCAAATTAACATCAAAGACAGACTTGGCTGCCTTCGTGCAGATGACACCACCTTGCACCAAGTCTTGGTGAGAAAGTGAGGTCTTGATACATCTGAGCACATAAGTGTGAGGGAATATTCCAGCCCCACACAGCACAGCACAGCACAGCACAGCACCACAGACTGGATTTGCAGTTCCTGCTTTGACATTTTGCTCAACAGAGACCTGAACTGGTTTCCATAGAATCATAGAATCACCAGGCTGGAAGAGACCCACTGGATCATCGAGCGCAACGATTCCCATCAAACACTAACCCATGTCCCTCAGCACCTCATCCACCCGTCCCTTAAACACCTCCAGGGAAGGGGACTTAACCACCTCCCTGGGCAGTCTCTGCCAGCACCCAGTGACCCTTTCCATGAAAATTTTTTTCCTTATGTCCAGCCTGACCCTCCCCTGGTGGAGCTTGAGGCCATTCCCTCTCGTCCTGTCCCCTGTCACTTGGGAGAAGAGCTCAGCTCCCTCCTCTCCACAATGTCCTTTCAGGTAGTTGCAGAGAGCAATGAGGTCTCCCCTCAGCCTCCTTTTCTACAGGATAAACACCCCCAGCTCTCTCAGACGTTCCTCATAAGGCCTGTTCTCCAGCCCCTTCCCCAGCTTCCTTGCTCTTCTCTGGACTCGCTGACTCGAGTGACTGTAGTGTAAAATCCAGGGAAATTCTGTCTTGATAAATCCTAAATTATGAACACAGGAAAAAAGAGATAAGCTACATCAATGTAATGATGGACTCTGATGGCTCTTAGTGGCTGGGGAAATAAATCTGGGTGCCAGTATTGATAATTCTATGGAAACAAGAGTTCAATTCCCAGCAAAATTAAAGAAGATTCGACACCAGGTAGAGAAAGAGAAAGTCAAATCTGTGACTTAACATACCTCATAGGGGTTTTTTTTTATTTTTAAAAAGCACCAAAGTAACTAATGAGCATGTAAGACTCGTTTATTTGTTGACGTCATTCGTATTTCAGACGTTGTTGTTGAGTATAACTGTTGCTCAGACCCAGTGTGGTTTGCAGCACAGGGAAGAAAGTATTGACCAAAGAACTGCACCAGGGCCCCAGCAATCCCCCCGCACCCTGTGCCCTCGTTCCCAGGGAAAGCGACGCGCAGACACACTCAGACGCAGAACTTTCTTCAAACACACCATTTATTGGCAACTTTGTAGAGCGGAAATACCCAGGAGGGAATGGACTCTCTCCCAGGAGACGAGGACTGTCACCGTGCTTCTTCCACCAACCATCAGACCCACAAAGAGAGCTCTGGATGTGAAGTCCTCTTTCAGCGCTGAAAGATCAGCACTCTAGACAACTGATATCGGACCTGCCGGAGCTCGCGCTTTGCCCTGGCACAGCCACGCGGGTGGTGTGTGAGGGACTGGAAGAGGTTGAGCGGTTCAGCTATTCGGAAGTGCGGAGGCAAGATTATGTCCCAGGGTACGTTCTCATTGCCAATGAAGAAGTGGTTGAGGCGTCCCTCCTCTACGCAGCGGCGCAGGTATCGCATGATATCATGCATCCGCGGCACAAAATCCTCCATGGCCCAGCGTGACAGGTGTACACTGGTCAGGAGGTGCATCACGGCTGTCTTATAGGCAGAGGCGGGCAGGCTTCTGCCTACCCAGATGCGTGCACAGGTCTGGAGGCATTTGAGGTAGACACGGGATGTCGGAGTCTGCCTGGCCATATACCTGAAGAACTTCACCTCTGCCACTGCGTAGGTCACCGACCACATTGTCCTTTGGGCCCTGGACGTTGCTGAAGTCTGACTAATGAGGAAGATGTGTGAGTACCCTCGCTGCACACCAAAGACAATCTCAATGGCTGGGGTCATCTGTCCCTCTCTTTCCAGACGGTATTTGCAGGACTGTCTGGAGGGTAGAATCTCTACAGTGCATTGGGATGATAGAGGCAAAGCCTCCCAGGCTGCTTTCATGTTTACCTGAAACCAGCGGGCAAGTTTCTGCACATCTAGGTACGAGTCAGTGCAGAGGGGGAGAAGGAGTTCGGGGTCCTGATTCCCTCTGGGCTCTTCCTCTGGGTGATGGAGGAAGCACCGCATCCTCTGCACCTGCTGCTCTCTTGTGCAGGTGCACTGCAGCCCCACACGGATGCGGAAATTCCCTGCTGACTTCCCTGCTGCTTGCTCTGTGTAGAATTTGTAGCCGGGGGGGGCCTTCAGGGGCAGGACAAACTGGTATACTGAATCACCCTTACGAGGACCCCAGCCTTCGAAAGCGCGGCCCACCCCGATGGGTGGTTCCAGCACAGGGAAGGAAGTACTTATCAAGCGCTGTCTGATGTTATGGATTAAAACAGAGAGCAGTTCCTTTGCCTCCTCACAATTCTGTGGGACCTCTTCCCTACTTCTTTCTGCCTCGTTTTGTTTTTTCTCATCCTTCCCCTTCCATTGCCACATGCTGCAGAACCACCAGCAGAGGCGAAAGGGCAGGACCAGGACTGCAGCCATTATCCACAAGGGCCGCAGCTGCAGCAGGTGAATTAACCAATAGATGAAAAAATCGAGCCAGATCAGGACTCCAGCAATCACTGGCGAGTGCCACTGCTGCAAGGTGTCATGGAGCAGGGTATCCCAGGCAAAGCTGCTCTGCTCCATAGTCTTACCCTCTGTTGCATTCTCCATTTCCTCCGAAACAGAAGCTGTCTCCTGCTCCACGAGCAGGGCACGTTGTGCCATCTGCTCATGCGTCGCTTCTTCCAACTTATAACCAACCTGCGTCGCTTCATCCAGCTTATAACCAACCCGCGACGCTTCATCCAGCTTATAACCAACCATTGGCAGGTTCAGGATGAGGCATAGCAACATATTGATAAGGAATCCTTTGAAAGTCATGGCCTGCAGGAGTTGAGAGAAGAGGGGTGCAGAGGGACTGGGCTGGAGGGAGCTGGTGGCAGGCGAGAGGGACCTTTGGGACAGGCAGGTGTGGGGATGAGGCAGCTGGGAAGCTGGGAGGCAGTGATGCCTTTGCACCGCTCCCTGCCCAAGATGCTCCTGCCAGCGGCTGGGGCCTCGATGCTGGGGCAGAAGCAACTCTCCCTGGGACCCACGGTTCTGCCCAAGCCCTCGTCCAGCCTAGCCTCCCACCACGTGTGCACTCACCACCGTCCCACGCCGCACTGACCAAGGCAGCTTGCTGGCCCCTTTATATACTGCCCCAGGGCTCCTCATCCTTTGTGATGTCACAGGCCCTTTGTGACATCACAGGTCCTTTGGGATGTTACAGGTCCTTTGGGATGTCACAGGTCCTTTGTGACGTCACAGGTCCTTTGTGATGTTACAGATCCTTTGTGACGTCACAGGCCCTTTGGGATGTTACAGGTCCTTTGTGACGTCACAGGTCCTTTGTGATGTTACAGATCCTTTGTGACGTCACAGGCCCTTTGTGATGTTACAGATCCTTTGTGACGTCACAGGCCCTTTGTGATGTTACAGGTCCTTTGTGACATCACAGATCCTTTGTGATGTCACAGGTCCTTTGGGATGTTACAGGTCCTTTGTGATGTTACAGGTCCTTTGGGATGTCACAGCTACTTTGTGACGTCACAGGTCCTTTGTGACGTCACAGGTCCTTTGTGATGTTACAGATCCTTTGGGATGTCACAGGTCCTTTGTGACGTCACAGGCCCTTTGTGATCTTACAGGTCCTTTGGGATGTCACAGGTACTTTGTGACGTCACAGGTCCTTTGTGATGTTACAGGTCCTTTGTGACCTCACAGGCCCTTTGTGATGTCACAGGTCCTATGTGATGTCACAGGCACCGGAGCACAACACGGGCACCGGAGTACACCATGGGCTCGCCCTCCCTCCACCAGCCCCAGCCTTCACCGCCCTGGCTCTGCGACATTCAGCTGTCCCAGGCAGCCAGCAGGGCACACATCCCTTCCTTGCTCCTGCTGGCCACACCATTTCTGACCCACGCCAGGATGCTCTTGGCCTTCTTGCCCACTGGAACCCCTGCTGCCTCCTGTTCAGACGCTGTCAGCCGGCAACACCAGCTGCTTTTCCACCAGGCAGCTTTCCAGCCACTCTTCTCAAAACCTGGAACTTAAAGTCCGAAGGACCTGGGAAGGATGAATAGGACACGCCGGGATGACCAAACGCTCCTTGAAAAAGATAAGCCTATCGGAGAGAAAGGAGAAGGTCATAAATCCAGCCTTGTTCTACCAAATGCTTATGAGGATGTCTGAGTTGCCGCTCTCCCTGTGAAATATCAGTCACATGGAGAACATTCCTCTTGAAGGTGTCAGGAGCCCAGAGTTTGTGGTGGTAAGAAGGAAGCAGCACCACTGCATGTTTAGGGGGTAATAAATGAATAATTGAGCGAACCCTCAGTGTACCAGAGGAAGCACCTTCCACACTCTGGCTGGCTTCTGCACTGGCTACTCAATGCGCTTCTCCAAGGCTGTGCCCAGATCACTATTATCCGAGGGATCATCTCCTCTTGCTACCTCCTCTTGCCCCACACTTCCTCCTTCCCTTCCTCTGCCTCCTGCTCCACCAAAACATTCCTCATGAAATGACATTACCATAGAATCATAGAATCACCAGGTTGGAAGAGACCCATCGGATCATCGAGTCCAAACATTCCCATCAAACACTAAAGCATGTCCCTCAGGATCTCATCTACATCAATGTAATGATGGACTCTAATGGCTCTTAGTGGCTGGGGAAATAAATCTGGGTGCCAGTATTGATAATTCTATGGAAACAAGAGTTCAATTCCCAGCAAAACTAAAGAAGATTCGACACCAGGCAGAGAAGGAGAAGGTCAAATCTGTGACTTAACATACCTCATAGGGGTATTGTTTTTTATTTTTAAAAAGCACCAAAGTAACTAATGAGAATGTAAGACTCATTTATTTGTTGGCGTCATTCATATTTCAGATGTTGTTGTTGAGTATAACTGTTGCTCAGACCCAGTGTGGTTTGCAGCACAGGGAAGAAAGTCTTGTCACAGGCCCTTTGTGATGTTACAGGTCCTTTATGATGTCACAGGCCCTTTGTGATCTTACAGGCCCTTTGTGATGTCACAGGCCTTTGGTGATGTCACAGGCCCTTTGTGATGTCACAGGTCCTTTGTGATATAACAGGCCCTTGGTAATGTCACAGGCCTTTGGTGATGTCACAGGCCCTTTGTGATGTCACAGGTCCTTTGTGATGTCACAGGCCCTTTGTGATCTTACAGGCCCTTTGTGATATCACAGGCCCTTTGTGATCTTACAAGTCTTTTGTGATGTCACAGGCCCTATGTGATGTTACAAGTCTTTTGTGATGTCACAGGCCCTTTGTGATGCCACAGGCCCTTTGTGATGCCACAGGTCCTTTGTGATATCACAGGTCCTTTGTGATGTTACAGGCCCTTTGTGATATCACAGGCCTTTTGTGATCTTACGGGTCTTTTATGATGTCACAGGCCCTTTGTGATCTTACAGGTCTTTTGTGATGTCATCCCTTCGGCATGAATCTATCACCTGTTGAGAGATCAGGATTGGTGGCTGACTTTTAAAAGGATATGTTCTTTTCATCATGCTTATTTCTATGTTTCGGCTTATATTCCTGGTAGATTACACTTCCAGGCTGTCCTGATATTTCAAAAGCACGGAAAATACATCTCTACTACATATTTCATATACTTTAGTGTTGCCTTTTACCATCTTGTAATTCAGAAAGCATCCTGTTTACGCATAAGAGCTATCTACCTCTATTTCGTTTTCTTTTATTGTCTGGTTGCTTTTTTTCAGTTTGCAGGGTATTTAGCTGAATGTTGTCTGCCGACTTTGACTCCTCTGTGGAACCTAAAAAGTTCAAAATTGTGCTTAGAACTCTGACTTGTGCAAAGCAATTGTAGAACTACAAATAGACACAAATAATTATACTAAGCCTAGGGAATGCTAGGACGTTTGCATCTCTTGCATTTGATATTAGTGAATTGTGTAAGCCTCATATTTTATGTGATTTAGGTACTAAGTTTTAAACAGGGTGATTTCCTTGGGTGGGCTAGTGATTTTCTACATCTTTTTAGGACCAAAGGTGTATGAAAAATAGAAATATAGAATTTTAAATGCTGCGAGGAAATACAATATTGATGACATAGAAAGATATCTACTTACTCCAGAAATAATTAGGAACTGATTGCGGCTGAGAGAGCTGGGGGTGTTTAGCCTGGAGAAGAGGAGGCTGAGAGGAGACCTCATTACTCTCTACAAGTACCTGAAAGGTGGTTGTGGAGAGGAGGGAGCTGGGCTCTTCTCCCAAGTGACAGGGGACAGGATGAGAGGGAATGGCCTCAAGCTCCGCCAGGGTAGGTTTAGGCTGGAGATTAGGAGGAGGTTTTTCACGCAGAGGGTCATTGGGCATTGGAATAGGCTGCCCAGGGAGGTGGTTGAGTCACCTTCCCTGGAGGTGTTTAAGGCACGGGTGGATGAGGTCTTGAGGGACTTGGTTTAGTGTTAGATGGGAATGGTTGGACTAGAAGATCCGATGGGTCCCTTCCAACCTGGTTGTTCTGTGATTCTGTGATAACAGGCCCTTCGGGATGTCACAGGCCCTTTGGGATGTCACAGGCCCTTTGGGATGTTACAAGTCCTTTGTGACACGTCTCATCTCGCTGGCAAAACACAAATGGTTAAATTCATCTCAGGAGCTGCTTCGGCAAATTAACATCAAAGACAGACTTGGCTGCCTTCGTGCAGATGACACCACCTTGCACCAAGTCTTGGTGAGAAAGTGAGGTCTTGATACATCTGAGCACATAAGTGTGAGGGAATATTCCAGCCCCACACAGCACAGCACAGCACAGCACCACAGACTGGATTTGCAGTTCCTGCTTTGACATTTTGCTCAACAGAGACCTGAACTGGTTTCCATAGAATCATAGAATCACCAGGCTGGAAGAGACCCACTGGATCATCGAGCGCAACGATTCCCATCAAACACTAACCCATGTCCCTCAGCACCTCATCCACCCGTCCCTTAAACACCTCCAGGGAAGGGGACTTAACCACCTCCCTGGGCAGTCTCTGCCAGCACCCAGTGACCCTTTCCATGAAAATTTTTTTCCTTATGTCCAGCCTGACCCTCCCCTGGTGGAGCTTGAGGCCATTCCCTCTCGTCCTGTCCCCTGTCACTTGGGAGAAGAGCTCAGCTTCCTCCTCTCCACAATGTCCTTTCAGGTAGTTGCAGAGAGCAATGAGGTCTCCCCTCAGCCTCCTTTTCTACAGGATAAACACCCCCAGCTCTCTCAGACGTTCCTCATAAGGCCTGTTCTCCAGCCCCTTCCCCAGCTTCCTTGCTCTTCTCTGGACTCGCTGACTCAAGTGACTGTAGTGTAAAATCCAGGGAAATTCTGTCTTGATAAATCCTAAATTATGAACACAGGAAAAAAGAGATAAGCTACATCAATGTAATGATGGACTCTGATGGCTCTTAGTGGCTGGGGAAATAAATCTGGGTGCCAGTATTGATAATTCTATGGAAACAAGAGTTCAATTCCCAGCAAAATTAAAGAAGATTCGACACCAGGTAGAGAAAGAGAAAGTCAAATCTGTGACTTAACATACCTCATAGGGGTTTTTTTTTTATTTTTAAAAAGCACCAAAGTAACTAATGAGCATGTAAGACTCGTTTATTTGTTGACGTCATTCGTATTTCAGACGTTGTTGTTGAGTATAACTGTTGCTCAGACCCAGTGTGGTTTGCAGCACAGGGAAGAAAGTATTGACCAAAGAACTGCACCAGAGCCCCAACAATCCCCCTGCACCCTGTGCCCTCGTTCCCAGGGAAAGCGACGTGCAGACACGCTCAGACGCAGAACTTTCTTCAAACACACCATTTATTGGCAACTTTGTAGAGTGGAAATACCCAGGAGGGAATGGACTCTCTCCCAGGAGACGAGGACTGTCACCGTGCTTCTTCCACCAACCATCAGACCCACAAAGAGAGCTCTGGATGTGAAGTCCTCTTTCAGCGCTGAAAGATCAGCACTCTACACAACTGATATCGGACCTGCCGGAGCTCGCGCTTTGCCCTGGCACAGCCACGCGGGTGGTGTGTGAGGGACTGGAAGAGGTTGAGCGGTTCAGCTATTCGGAAGTGCGGAGGCAAGATTATGTCCCAGGGTACGTTCTCATTGCCAATGAAGAAGTGGTTGAGGCGTCCCTCCTCCACGCAGCGGTGCAGGTATCGCATGATATCATGCATCCGCGGCACAAAATCCTCCATGGCCCAGCGTGACAGGTGTACACTGGTCAGGAGGTGCATCACGGCTGTCTTATAGGCAGAGGCGGGCAGGCTTCTGCCTACCCAGATGCGTGCACAGGTCTGGAGGCATTTGAGGTAGACACGGGATGTCGGAGTCTGCCTGGCCATATACCTGAAGAACTTCACCTCTGCCACTGCGTAGGTCACCGACCACATTGTCCTTTGGGCCCTGGACGTTGCTGAAGTCTGACTAATGAGGAAGATGTGTGAGTACCCTCGCTGCACACCAAAGACAATCTCAATGGCTGGGGTCATCTGTCCCTCTCTTTCCAGACGGTATTTGCAGGACTGTCTGGAGGGTAGAATCTCTACAGTGCATTGGGATGATAGAGGCAAAGCCTCCCAGGCTGCTTTCATGTTTACCTGAAACCAGCGGGCAAGTTTCTGCACATCTAGGTACGAGTCAGTGCAGAGGGGGAGAAGGAGTTCGGGGTCCTGATTCCCTCTGGGCTCTTCCTCTGGGTGATGGAGGAAGCACCGCATCCTCTGCACCTGCTGCTCTCTTGTGCAGGTGCACTGCAGCCCCACACGGATGCGGAAATTCCCTGCTGACTTCCCTGCTGCTTGCTCTGTGTAGAATTTGTAGCCGGGGGGGGCCTTCAGGGGCAGGACAAACTGGTATACTGAATCACCCTTACGAGGACCCCAACCTTCGAAAGCGCGGCCCACCCCGATGGGTGGTTCCAGCACAGGGAAGGAAGTACTTATCAAGCGCTGTCTGATGTTATGGATTAAAACAGAGAGCAGTTCCTTTGCCTCCTCACAATTCTGTGGGACCTCTTCCCTACTTCTTTCTGCCTCGTTTTGTTTTTTCTCATCCTTCCCCTTCCATTGCCACATGCTGCAGAACCACCAGCAGAGGCGAAAGGGCAGGACCAGGACTGCAGCCATTATCCACAAGGGCCGCAGCTGCAGCAGGTGAATTAACCAATAGATGAAAAAATCGAGCCAGATCAGGACTCCAGCAATCACTGGCGAGTGCCACTGCTGCAAGGTGTCATGGAGCAGGGTATCCCAGGCAAAGCTGCTCTGCTCCATAGTCTTACCCTCTGTTGCATTCTCCATTTCCTCCGAAACAGAAGCTGTCTCCTGCTCCACGAGCAGGGCACGTTGTGCCATCTGCTCATGCGTCGCTTCTTCCAACTTATAACCAACCTGCGTCGCTTCATCCAGCTTATAACCAACCCGCGACGCTTCATCCAGCTTATAACCAACCATTGGCAGGTTCAGGATGAGGCATAGCAACATATTGATAAGGAATCCTTTGAAAGTCATGGCCTGCAGGAGTTGAGAGAAGAGGGGTGCAGAGGGACTGGGCTGGAGGGAGCTGGTGGCAGGCGAGAGGGACCTTTGGGACAGGCAGGTGTGGGGATGAGGCAGCTGGGAAGCTGGGAGGCAGTGATGCCTTTGCACCGCTCCCTACCCAAGATGCTCCTGCCAGCGGCTGGGGCCTCGATGCTGGGGCAGAAGCAACTCTCCCTGGGACCCACGGTTCTGCCCAAGCCCTCGTCCAGCCTAGCCTCCCACCACGTGTGCACTCACCACCGTCCCACGCCGCACTGACCAAGGCAGCTTGCTGGCCCCTTTATATACTGCCCCAGGGCTCCTCATCCTTTGTGATGTCACAGGCCCTTTGTGACATCACAGGTCCTTTGGGATGTTACAGGTCCTTTGGGATGTCACAGGTCCTTTGTGACGTCACAGGTCCTTTGTGATGTTACAGATCCTTTGTGACGTCACAGGCCCTTTGGGATGTTACAGGTCCTTTGTGACGTCACAGGTCCTTTGTGATGTTACAGATCCTTTGTGACGTCACAGGCCCTTTGTGATGTTACAGATCCTTTGTGACGTCACAGGCCCTTTGTGATGTTACAGGTCCTTTGTGACATCACAGATCCTTTGTGATGTCACAGGTCCTTTGGGATGTTACAGGTCCTTTGTGATGTTACAGGTCCTTTGGGATGTCACAGCTACTTTGTGACGTCACAGGTCCTTTGTGACGTCACAGGTCCTTTGTGATGTTACAGATCCTTTGGGATGTCACAGGTCCTTTGTGACGTCACAGGCCCTTTGTGATGTTACAGGTCCTTTGAGATGTCACAGGTACTTTGTGACGTCACAGGTCCTTTGTGATGTTACAGGTCCTTTGTGATGTCACAGGCCCTTTGTGATGTCACAGGTCCTATGTGATGTCACAGGCACCGGAGCACAACACGGGCACCGGAGTACACCATGGGCTCGCCCTCCCTCCACCAGCCCCAGCCTTCACCCCCCTGGCTCTGCGACATTCAGCTGTCCCAGGCAGCCAGCAGGGCACACATCCCTTCCTTGCTCCTGCTGGCCACACCATTTCTGACCCACGCCAGGATGCTCTTGGCCTTCTTGCCCACTGGAACCCCTGCTGCCTCCTGTTCAGACGCTGTCAGCCGGCAACACCAGCTGCTTTTCCACCAGGCAGCTTTCCAGCCACTCTTCTCAAAACCTGGAACTTAAAGTCCGAAGGACCTGGGAAGGATGAATAGGACACGCCGGGATGACCAAACGCTCCTTGAAAAAGATAAGCCTATCGGAGAGAAAGGAGAAGGTCATAAATCCAGCCTTGTTCTACCAAATGCTTATGAGGATGTCTGAGTTGCCGCTCTCCCTGTGAAATATCAGTCACATGGAGAACATTCCTCTTGAAGGTGTCAGGAGCCCAGAGTTTGTGGTGGTAAGAAGGAAGCAGCACCACTGCATGTTTAGGGGGTAATAAATGAATAATTGAGCGAACCCTCAGTGTACCAGAGGAAGCACCTTCCACACTCTGGCTGGCTTCTGCACTGGCTACTCAATGCGCTTCTCCAAGGCTGTGCCCAGATCACTATTATCCGAGGGATCATCTCCTCTTGCTACCTCCTCTTGCCCCACACTTCCTCCTTCCCTTCCTCTGCCTCCTGCTCCACCAAAACATTCCTCATGAAATGACATTACCATAGAATCATAGAATCACCAGGTTGGAAGAGACCCATCGGATCATCGAGTCCAAACATTCCCATCAAACACTAAAGCATGTCCCTCAGGATCTCATCTACATCAATGTAATGATGGACTCTAATGGCTCTTAGTGGCTGGGGAAATAAATCTGGGTGCCAGTATTGATAATTCTATGGAAACAAGAGTTCAATTCCCAGCAAAACTAAAGAAGATTCGACACCAGGCAGAGAAGGAGAAGGTCAAATCTGTGACTTAACATACCTCATAGGGGTATTGTTTTTTATTTTTAAAAAGCACCAAAGTAACTAATGAGAATGTAAGACTCATTTATTTGTTGGCGTCATTCATATTTCAGATGTTGTTGTTGAGTATAACTGTTGCTCAGACCCAGTGTGGTTTGCAGCACAGGGAAGAAAGTCTTGTCACAGGCCCTTTGTGATGTTACAGGTCCTTTATGATGTCACAGGCCCTTTGTGATCTTACAGGCCCTTTGTGATGTCACAGGCCTTTGGTGATGTCACAGGCCCTTTGTGATGTCACAGGTCCTTTGTGATATAACAGGCCCTTGGTAATGTCACAGGCCTTTGGTGATGTCACAGGCCCTTTGTGATGTCACAGGTCCTTTGTGATGTCACAGGCCCTTTGTGATCTTACAGGCCCTTTGTGATATCACAGGCCCTTTGTGATCTTACAAGTCTTTTGTGATGTCACAGGCCCTATGTGATGTTACAAGTCTTTTGTGATGTCACAGGCCCTTTGTGATGCCACAGGCCCTTTGTGATGCCACAGGTCCTTTGTGATATCACAGGTCCTTTGTGATGTTACAGGCCCTTTGTGATGTCACAGCCCCTTTGTGATATCACAGGCCTTTTGTGATCTTACGGGTCTTTTATGATGTCACAGGCCCTTTGTGATCTTACAGGTCTTTTGTGATGTCATCCCTTCGGCATGAATCTATCACCTGTTGAGAGATCAGGATTGGTGGCTGACTTTTAAAAGGATATGTTCTTTTCATCATGCTTATTTCTATCTTTCGGCTTATATTCCTGGTAGATTACACTTCCAGGCTGTCCTGATATTTCAAAAGCACGGAAAATACATCTCTACTACATATTTCATATACTTTAGTGTTGCCTTTTACCATCTTGTAATTCAGAAAGCATCCTGTTTACGCATAAGAGCTATCTACCTCTATTTCGTTTTCTTTTATTGTCTGGTTGCTTTTTTTCAGTTTGCAGGGTATTTAGCTGAATGTTGTCTGCCGACTTTGACTCCTCTGTGGAACCTAAAAAGTTCAAAATTGTGCTTAGAACTCTGACTTGTGCAAAGCAATTGTAGAACTACAAATAGACACAAATAATTATACTAAGCCTAGGGAATGCTAGGAAGTTTGCATCTCTTGCATTTGATATTAGTGAATTGTGTAAGCCTCATATTTTATGTGATTTAGGTACTAAGTTTTAAACAGGGTGATTTCCTTGGGTGGGCTAGTGATTTTCTACATCTTTTTAGGACCAAAGGTGTATGAAAAATAGAAATATAGAATTTTAAATGCTGCGAGGAAATACAATATTGATGACATAGAAAGATATCTACTTACTCCAGAAATAATTAGGAACTGATTGCGGCTGAGAGAGCTGGGGGTGTTTAGCCTGGAGAAGAGGAGGCTGAGAGGAGACCTCATTACTCTCTACAAGTACCTGAAAGGTGGTTGTGGAGAGGAGGGAGCTGGGCTCTTCTCCCAAGTGACAGGGGACAGGATGAGAGGGAATGGCCTCAAGCTCCGCCAGGGTAGGTTTAGGCTGGAGATTAGGAGGAGGTTTTTCACGCAGAGGGTCATTGGGCATTGGAATAGGCTGCCCAGGGAGGTGGTTGAGTCACCTTCCCTGGAGGTGTTTAAGGCACGGGTGGATGAGGTCTTGAGGGACTTGGTTTAGTGTTAGATGGGAATGGTTGGACTAGAAGATCCGATGGGTCCCTTCCAACCTGGTTGTTCTGTGATTCTGTGATAACAGGCCCTTCGGGATGTCACAGGCCCTTTGGGATGTCACAGGCCCTTTGGGATGTTACAAGTCCTTTGTGACACGTCTCATCTCGCTGGCAAAACACAAATGGTTAAATTCATCTCAGGAGCTGCTTCGGCAAATTAACATCAAAGACAGACTTGGCTGCCTTCGTGCAGATGACACCACCTTGCACCAAGTCTTGGTGAGAAAGTGAGGTCTTGATACATCTGAGCACATAAGTGTGAGGGAATATTCCAGCCCCACACAGCACAGCACAGCACAGAAACACGGACAGGATTTGCAATTCCTGCTTTGACATTTTGCTCAACAGAGACCTGAACTGGTTTCCATAGAATCATAGAATCACCAGGCTGGAAGAGACCCACTGGATCATCGAGCGCAACGATTCCCATCAAACACTAACCCATGTCCCTCAGCACCTCATCCACCCGTCCCTTAAACACCTCCAGGGAAGGGGACTTAACCACCTCCCTGGGCAGTCTCTGCCAGCACCCAGTGACCCTTTCCATGAAAATTTTTTTCCTTATGTCCAGCCTGACCCTCCCCTGGTGGAGCTTGAGGCCATTCCCTCTCGTCCTGTCCCCTGTCACTTGGGAGAAGAGCTCAGCTCCCTCCTCTCCACAATGTCCTTTCAGGTAGTTGCAGAGAGCAATGAGGTCTCCCCTCAGCCTCCTTTTCTACAGGATAAACACCCCCAGCTCTCTCAGACGTTCCTCATAAGGCCTGTTCTCCAGCCCCTTCCCCAGCTTCCTTGCTCTTCTCTGGACTCGCTGACTCGAGTGACTGTAGTGTAAAATCCAGGGAAATTCTGTCTTGATAAATCCTAAATTATGAACACAGGAAAAAAGAGATAAGCTATATCAATGTAATGATGGACTCTGATGGCTCTTAGTGGCTGGGGAAATAAATCTGGGTGCCAGTATTGATAATTCTATGGAAACAAGAGTTCAATTCCCAGCAAAATTAAAGAAGATTCGACACCAGGTAGAGAAAGAGAAAGTCAAATCTGTGACTTAACATACCTCATAGGGGTTTTTTTTTTATTTTTAAAAAGCACCAAAGTTACTAATGAGCATGTAAGACTCGTTTATTTGTTGACGTCATTCATATTTCAGACGTTGTTGTTGAGTATAACTGTTGCTCAGACCCAGTGTGGTTTGCAGCACAGGGAAGAAAGTATTGACCAAAGAACTGCACCAGGGCCCCAGCAATCCCCCCGCACCCTGTGCCCTCGTTCCCAGGGAAAGCCATGCGCAGACACACTCAGACACAGAACTTTCTTCAAACACACCATTTATTGGCAACTTTGTAGAGTGGAAATACCCAGGAGGGAATGGACTCTCTCCCAGGAGACGAGGACTGTCACCGTGCTTCTTCCACCAACCATCAGACCCACAAAGAGGGCTCTGGATGTGAAGTCCTCTTTCAGCGCTGAAAGATCAGCACTCTAGACAACTGATATCGGACCTGCCGGAGCTCGCGCTTTGCCCTGGCACAGCCACGCGGGTGGTGTGTGAGGGACTGGAAGAGGTTGAGCGGTTCAGCTATTCGGAAGTGCGGAGGCAAGATTATGTCCCAGGGTACGTTCTCATTGCCAATGAAGAAGTGGTTGAGGCGTCCCTCCTCTACGCAGCGGCGCAGGTATCGCATGATATCATGCATCCGCGGCACAAAATCCTCCATGGCCCAGCGTGACAGGTGTACACTGGTCAGGAGGTGCATCACGGCTGTCTTATAGGCAGAGGCGGGCAGGCTTCTGCCTACCCAGATGCGTGCACAGGTCTGGAGGCATTTGAGGTAGACACGGGATGTCGGAGTCTGCCTGGCCATATACCTGAAGAACTTCACCTCTGCCACTGCGTAGGTCACCGACCACATTGTCCTTTGGGCCCTGGACGTTGCTGAAGTCTGACTAATGAGGAAGATGTGTGAGTACCCTCGCTGCACACCAAAGACAATCTCAATGGCTGGGTCATCTGTCCCTCTCTTTCCAGACGGTATTTGCAGGACTGTCTGGAGGGTAGAATCTCTGCAGTGCATTGGGATGATAGAGGCAAAGCCTCCCAGGCTGCTTTCATGTTTACCTGAAACCAGCGGGCAAGTTTCTGCACATCTAGGTACGAGTCAGTGCAGAGGGGGAGAAGGAGTTCGGGGTCCTGATTCCCTCTGGGCTCTTCCTCTGGGTGATGGAGGAAGCACCGCATCCTCTGCACCTGCCGCTCTCTTGTGCAGGTGCACTGCAGCCCCACACGGATGCGGAAATTCCCTGCTGACTTCCCTGCTGCTTGCTCTGTGTAGAATTTGTAGCCGGGGGGGGCCTTCAGGGGCAGGACAAACTGGTATACTGAATCACCCTTACGAGGACCCCAACCTTCGAAAGCGCGGCCCACCCCGATGGGTGGTTCCAGCACAGGGAAGGAAGTATTTGTCAAGCGCTGTCTGATGTTATGGATTAAAACAGAGAGCAGTTCCTTTGCCTCCTCACAATTCTGTGGAACCTCTTCCTAACTTCTTTCTGCCTTGTTTTGTTTTCTCTCATCCTTCCCCTTCCATTGCCACATGCTGCAGAACCACCAGCAGAGGCGAGAGGGCAGGACCAGGACTGCAGCCATTATCCACAAGGGCCGCAGCTGCAGCAGGAGAATTAACCAATAGGTGAAAAAAATGAGCCGGACCAGGACTCCAGCAATCACTGGCAAGTGCCACTGCTGCAAGGTGTCATGGAGCAGGGTATCCCAGGCAAAGCTGCTCTGCTCCATAGTCTTACCCTCTGTTGCCATCTCCATTTCCTCCCAAAGAAAAGCTATCTAATGCTCCAGGAGCAGGGCATATTGTGCCATCCGCTCACGCCTCGCTTCATCCGGCTTATAACCAGTCATTGGCAGGTTCAGGATGAGGGAGAGCAACGTATTGATAAGGAATGCTTTGAAAGCCATGGCCTGCAGGAGGAGAGAGAAGAGGACTGCAGAGGGATTGGGCTGGAGGGAGCTGGTGGTAGGGGAGAGGGACCTTTGGGGCAGGCAGGTGTGGGGATGAGGCAGCTGGGAAGCTGGGAGGCAGTGATGCCTTTGCACCGCTCCCTGTCCAAGATGCTCCTGCCAGCGGTTGGGGCCTCGATGCTGGGGCAGAAGCAACTCTCCCTGGGAGCCACGGTTCTCCCCCAGCCCACAAACCAAGCTCTAGATGTGAAATCCTCTTTCAGTGGTTAAAGAGCAGCACTCTTGACATCTGATATCGGACATAACAGAGCTCACGCCTTTCCCTGGCATGGGCAAGAGGATGGTGTCTGAAGGACTGGAAGAGGTTGAGCAGTTCAGCTCTTCGGAAGTGCGGAGGCAAGATTATGTCCCAGGGCACTTTCTCATTGCCAGTGAAGAAGTGGTTGAGGCCTCCCTCATCCACACAACGGCACAGGTATCGCATGATATTGTGCATCCGCAGCACAAAATCCTCCATGTCCCAGTCTGACCAGGACTTCAGCAATCACCTGCAAGTGCCACTGCCGCAAGGTGGCACAGAGCAGGCTACCCCAGGCAAAGCCGCTCTGCTCCGTGGTCTTCTCCTCTTCTGCCTTCTCTTTCTCCATGGACTTCTCCTCCTCTGCCTTCTCTATGTCCTCTGCAAGAGAAGGCATTTCCTGTTGCAGGAACAGAGCATGTTGTGCTATCTGCTCACGCGTCGCCTCATCCAGCTTATAACCAGCCATTGGCAGGTTCAGGATGAGGGATAGGAGTACACTGATGAGGAATGCTTTGAAAGCCATGGCCTGCAGGAGGAGAGAGAATAGGAGTGTCGAGGGACTGGGCTGGAGGCAGCTGGTGGCAGGGGAGAGGGATGTTTGGGACAGGCAGGAGTGGGGATACAACAAAATTTGACACAACGACTGAAGAGAAACTGCGGGCATGTGGCTTAAGGCAGCATTATAACGAAGCAGAAGGAAGCTCAGTACACAGGGAAGAAAGTATTGACCAAAGAACTGCACCAGGGCCCCAGCAATCCCCCCGCACCCTGTGCCCTCGTTCCCAGGGAAAGCGACGCGCAGACACGCTCAGACGCAGAACTTTCTTCAAACACACCATTTATTGGCAGCTTTGTAGAGTGGAAATACCCAGGAGGGAATGGACTCTCTCCCAGGGGATGAGGACTGTCACCGTGCTTCTTCCACCAGCCGTGAGACCCACAAACAGAGCTCTGGATGTGAAGTCCTCTTTCAGCGCTGAAAGATCAGCACTCTACACAACTGATATCGGACCTGCCGGAGCTCGCGCTTTGCCCTGGCACAGCCACGCGGGTGGTGTGTGAGGGACTGGAAGAGGTTGAGCAGTTCAGCTCTTCGGAAGTCTTGACACAAGATTATGTCCCAGGACACTTTCTCCTTGCCAATGAAGATATGGTTGAGCTGTCCCTCCTCCACACAGCGGCGCAGGTATCGCATGATAACGTGCATCCGCAGCAGAAAATCTTCCATGGCTGAGTGTGACCAGGACTTCAACAATAACCTCCAAGTGCCAGTGCCACAAGATGGCACAGAGCAGGGTACGCAGGCAAAGCCGCTCTGCTCCATGATCCTCTCCTCCTCTGCCTTATCTATCTCCTCCCAAAGAGAAGCCGTGTCCTGCTGCGGATACAGGGCACGTAGTGCCATCTCTCGCGTCGCCTCATCCAGCTCATAACTAGCCATTGGCAGGTTCAGGATGAGGGATAGGAGCACACTGAGGAGGAATGCTTTGAAAGCCATGGCCTGTAGGAGGAGAGAGAAGAGGGCTGCAGAGGGACTGGGCTGGAGGGAGCTGGTGTCAGGGGAGATGGATCTTTGGGGCAGGCAGGAGTGGGGATGAGGCAGCTGAGAGACAGTGATGAATTTGCACAGCTCCCTGTGCAAGGTACTCCCTCCAGCAGCTGGGGCTTCCATGCTGGGATAGGAGCGACTCTCCCTGGGAGCCACAGTTCTGCCCCAGCCCACAAACCAAGCTCTAGATGTGAAGTCCTCTTTCAGTGGTTAAAGAGTAGCACTCTTGACATCTGATATCGGACCTACCAGAGCTCGCTCTTTACCCTAGCATGGGCACGTGGGTGGTGTGTGAGGGACTGGAAGAGGTTGAGCAGTTCAGCTCTTCGGAAGTCCGGAGTCAAGATAATGTCCCAGGATACGTTCTCATTGCCAATGAAGTAGTTGTTGAGGCGTACC
This sequence comes from Coccyzus lansbergi, assembly GCA_033558105.1. Taxonomy (NCBI): domain Eukaryota; kingdom Metazoa; phylum Chordata; class Aves; order Cuculiformes; family Coccyzidae; genus Coccyzus; species Coccyzus lansbergi. The sequence goes on along the minus strand of JAUMJK010001680.1, from coordinate 19,815 downwards.
TCCTCCATGCAGTGACGCAGGTATCGCATGATATCGTGCATCCGCAGCACAAAATCCTCCATGGCCCAGCATGACCGGTGGATTAAAACGGAGAGCAGTTCCTTTGCCTCCTCACAATTCTGTGGAACCTCTTCCCAACTTCTTTCTGCCTCGTTTTGTTTTCTCTCATCCTTCCCCTTCCATTGCCACATGCTGCAGAACCACCAGCAGAGGCGAGAGGGCAGGACCAGGACTGCAGCCATTATCCACAAGGGCCGCAGCTGCAGCAGGTGAATTAACCAATAGATGAAAAAAATGAGCCAGATCAGGACTCCAGCAATCACCAGCAAGTGCCACTGCTGCAAGGTGTCATGGAGCAGGGTATCCCAGGCAAAGCTGCTCTGCTCCATGGTCTTCTCCTCCTCTGCCTTCTCTATCTCGTCCCAAAGAGAAGCTGTCCCCTGCTGCACGTACAGTTGTGTTATCTGCTCATGCGTCCCCTCACCCACCTTATAACCAACCATTGACAGGTTCAGGATGAGGCATAGCAACACCTTGAAAAGGAATGCTTTGAAAGCCATGGCCTGCAGGAGGAGAGCGAAGAGGGGTGCAGAGGGACTGGGCTGGAGGGAGCTGGTGGCAGGCGAGAGGGACCTTTGGGACAGGCAGGTGTGGGGATGAGGCAGCTGGGAAGCTGGGAGGCAGTGTTGCCTTTGCACCGCTCCCTGCCCAAGATGCTCCTGCCAGCAGCTGGGGCCTCGATGCTGGGGCAGAAGCAACTCTCCCTGGGACCCACGGTTCTGCCCCAGCCATCGTCCAAGCCAAACTGTTGAGAATATTTGGATCTGACCAGACCAGAAGAGGATTTCTGAGGAGCCACAGTTTGCTGGTAGTGTGAGATTGCTAGGGAGAGTCAAACCTAAAGATTTGTGTCAGGGGAAGCGAATGGAAACCAATATGGAATGACTGTAGTGTAAAGTCCAGGGAAATTCTGTCTTGAAAAATCCCAAATTATGAACACAGGAAAAAAGAGATAAGCTACATCAATGTAATGATTGACTCTAATGGCTCTTAGTGGCTGGGGAAATAAATCTGGGTGCCAGTATTGATAGTTCTATGGAAACAAGAGTTCAATTCCCAGCAAAACTAAAGAAGATTCGACACCAGGCAGAGAAAGAGAAAGTCAAATCTGTGACTCAACATACCTCATAGGAGTATTTTTTTATTTTTAAAAAGCACCAAAGTAACTAATGAGAATGTAACACTCATTTATTTCTTGGCGTCATTCATATTTCAGATGTTGTTGTTGAGTATAACTGTTGCTCAGACCCAGTGTGGTTTGCAGCACAGGGAAGAAAGTATTGTCACAGGCCCTTTATGATGTCACAGGTCCTTTTTGATGTTATAGGTCCTTTGTAATATCACAGGCCCTTTGTGATGTCACAGGTCCTTTGTGATATAACAGGCCCTTGGTGATGTCACAGGCCCTTGGTGATCTTACAGGCCCTTTGTGATGTCACAGGTCATTTGTGATATCACAGGTCCTTTGTGATGTTACAGACCCTTTGTGATTTCACAGGCCCTTTGTGATGTCACAGGCCCTTTGTTATGTTACAGGTCCTTTGTGATTTCACAGGCCCTTTGTGATTTCACAGGCCCTTTGTGATATCACAGGCCCTTTGTGATATCACAGGCCTTTTGTGATCTTACGGGTCTTTTATGATGTCACAGGCCCTTTGTGATCTTACAGGTCTTTTGTGATGTCATCCCTTCGGCATGAATCTATCACCTGTTGAGAGATCAGGATTGGTGGCTGACTTTTAAAAGGATATGTTCTTTTCATCATGCTTATTTCTATCTTTCGGCTTATATTCCTGGTAGATTACACTTCCAGGCTGTCCTGATATTTCAAAAGCACGGAAAATACATCTCTACTACATATTTCATATACTTTAGTGTTGCCTTTTACCATCTTGTAATTCAGAAAGCATCCTGTTTACGCATAAGAGCTATCTACCTCTATTTCGTTTTCTTTTATTGTCTGGTTGCTTTTTTTCAGTTTGCAGGGTATTTAGCTGAATGTTGTCTGCCGACTTTGACTCCTCTGTGGAACCTAAAAAGTTCAAAATTGTGCTTAGAACTCTGACTTGTGCAAAGCAATTGTAGAACTACAAATAGACACAAATAATTATACTAAGCCTAGGGAATGCTAGGACGTTTGCATCTCTTGCATTTGATATTAGTGAATTGTGTAAGCCTCATATTTTATGTGATTTAGGTACTAAGTTTTAAACAGGGTGATTTCCTTGGGTGGGCTAGTGATTTTCTACATCTTTTTAGGATCAAAGGTGTATGAAAAATAGAAATATAGAATTTTAAATGCTGCGAGGAAATACAATATTGATGACATAGAAAGATATCTACTTACTCCAGAAATAAATTAAAAAAACAAGTTTATAATGTGGAGGGTTCCATTTTGAGGTAGAGAAAAAGGCATTTCACAGCATTTCTAGGAGAATACACTGCCTTGGACTGAAAAATATCTTAAAAGAGCGTAGATGTTTTGAGGTAGAGTGACAAATAGTTTTTTAAGGATAGTATTCTTTTTAAAAATCTAAATAATTATTAAAGTTTCTTGATCAAATAGTGCATAAAAATCTCATCTTCCATTGTATTTCACAGCTCGCATCTTCATTATAATGATATCTAAAGCCTCATTATGTTTTTAAAGTGAAAACCTTTGTCTTAAGATGTATGAGCATGACAGAACAATGCTGTAAGTTCTTCCTTTGAAGTTCTGGTAAAATTCCTGCCATCACACTGTGTCACAATTTCTTAATGAGAGATGTTGGTGGAATGGAAGTTTAGTGATTTTCTGTGTGAATGGAAAATGTTTCTTCTCAATTAAAAAGATTATGAAAACAAACTGTAATGTTCCTATTGGTCTAGAAACTATCTATAGCTGTTTTATAATGTTTGCTCTATAATTTTGCCATAGTTTATTTATAACTAAATTACTTGGTGGATTCTCAGGAAGGCCAAAAAGACATCTTCTGGTTATTTAAAAAACTCAAACAAACAAAGAAGAACCAAACCACAAAACCCAACCTCAAAACTTATTTTAACTCTTAAAAGCCTTAATATTAGAGGAAGTTGAAAGGGGTAAAAGAAGTGGACATTACAAAAGTAATATGGAAAAGACCTTAGCATAATATACAGTTAACATTTTAATTAGGAACTGATTATAGGATTGCATGTTGTTCAAATGAAGTCTTAGCATCACGTAATTATTTAGACTTCAGTTTGAAAAGCAAATACATGCTAAAGGCCTCATACTTTTTTCTTTCTTCTGAAAAGACAAACATAGTCTCATGTTGTCAAAAGCCCTGTATCACTTATGAACTAGATCTAAGCCAGATTTGTTTTCAATTAAATTGCTTAGTGTATGTTACATGCAGTTTCCTTATGAGGGAAAAGAAGTAGTCAGTTATTCATTGTGGTAGTTGCCGGAGAAGGGAGAAGCTGACACCAGTTGGTCGTCAGCACAGCTCGTTTATTAATCTTTGGTTAACACGGTTAATCAGCTCATACATATTACAAATCATAAGCTCACTATTGGTTCTTTACCATTGGCGCCAAAGCAGTTGACTTGCTACCCTTGTTGCAGATTAAGTTGCAGCTTCATAAGGTCACTATTGGTTCTTTACCATTGTCTTGCTACTCTTGTTGCAGCTTCTGCTTATCCAAGGACACTGTGACCTTGAGTTTACCCTTGCTTTACTTTTCTCTAACAAGTCAAGCTCACTATGCCCTTTTTGCTTCAGCCATGTTTGAACAACACTCTCCACAGGTAGTTCTTTTGAAGACAATATGAAACTATCCTGGAGATAAAGTGTATTATGATGAGCAGTATTGGACCCTTCGTGATATCACAGGCCCTTTGTGATCTTACAGGTCCTTTGTGATATCACAGGTCCTTTGTAATGTCACAGGCCCTTTGTGATGTTACTAGCCCTTTGTTATGTCACAGGCCCTTTGTGATCTTACAGGTCTTTTGTGATGTCACAGGTCCTTTGTGATGTTACAGGTCCTTTGTGATATCACAGGTCCTTTGTGATATCACAGGCCCTTTGTGATCTTACAGGTCTTTTGTGATGTCATAGGTCCTTTGTGATGTCACAGGCCCTTTGTGATATCACAGGCCCTTTGTGATGTTACAGGTCTTTTGTGATGTCACAGACCCTTTGGGATGTCACAGACCCTTTGTTGTTGAGTATAACTGTTGCTCAGACCCAGTGTGGTTTGCAGCACAGGGAAGAAAGTATTGACCAAAGAACTGCACCAGGGCCCCAACAATCCCCCCGCACCCTGTGCCCTTGTTCCCAAGGAAAGCGACGCGCAGACACGCTCAGACGCAGAACTTTCTTCAAACACACCATTTATTGGTAACTTTGCAGAGTGGAAATACCCAGGAGGGAATGGACTCTCTCCCAGGGGACGAGGACTGTCACCGTGCTTCTTCCACCAGCCGTGAGACCCACAAACAGAGCTCTGGATGTGAAGTCCTCTTTCAGCGCTGAAAGATCAGCACTCTAGACAACTTATATTGGACCTGCCGGAGCTCGCGCTTTGCCCTGGCACGGGCACGCGGGTGGTGTGTAAAGGTGGAGAGCAGTTCCTTTGCCTCCTTACAATTCTGTGGAACCTCTTCCCAACTTCTTTCTGCCTCGTTTTGTTTTCTCTCATCCTTCCCCTTCCATTGCCACATGCTGCAGAACCACCAGCAGAGGCGAAAGGGCAGGACCAGGACTGCAGCCATTATCCACAAGGGCCGCAGCTGCAGCAGGTGAATTAACCAATAGATGAAAAAAATGAGCCAGATCAGGACTCCAGCAATCACTGGCAAGTACCACTGCTGCAAGGTGGCACGGAGCAGGGTATCCCAGGCAAAGCTGCTCTGCTCCATAGTCTTACCCTCTGTTGCCATCTCCATTTCCTCCCAAAGAGAAGCTATCTTCTGCTCCATGAGCAGGGCATATTGTGCCATCCGCTCACGCCTCGCTTCATCCGGCTCATAACCAGCCATTGGCAGGTTCGGGATGAGGCACAGCAACATATTTATAAGGAATCCTTCGAAAGCCATGGTCTGCAGGAGTTGAGAGAAGAGGGGTGCAGAGGGACTGGGTTGGAGGGAGCTGGTGGTAGGGGAGAGGGACCGTTGGGGCAGGCAGGAGTGGGGATGAGGCAGCTGGGAAGCTGGGAGGCAGTGATGCCTTTGCACCGCTCCCTGCCCAAGATGCTCCTGCCAGCGGCTGGGGCCTCGATGCTGGGGCAGAAGCAACGCTCCCCGGGACCCACGGTTCTACCCAAGCCCTCGTCCAGCCTAGCCTCCCACCACGTGTGCACCCACCACCGCCCCACGCCGCACTGACCAAGGCAGCTTGCTAGCCCCTTTATATACTGCCCCAGGGCTCCTCATCCTTTGTGATGTCACAGGCCCTTTGTGACATCACAGGTCCTTTGGGATGCTACAGGTCCTTTGTGATGTCACAGGTCCTTTGTGACGTCACAGGTCCTTTGTGATGTCACAGGTCCTTTGGGATGTTACAGGTCCTTTGTGACGTCAGAGGCCCTTTGGGATGTTACAGGTCCTTTGTGATGTCACAGGTTCTTTGTGATGTCACAGGTGCTTTTTGATGTTACACGTCCTTTGGGATGTCAGAGGCCCTTTGGGATGTCACAGGTCCTTTGTGACGTCACAGGTCCTTTGTGATGTTACAGGTCCTTTGGGATGTCACAGGTACTTTGTGACGTCACAGGTCCTTTGTGATGTTACAGGTCCTTTGTGACGTCACAGGCCCTTTGTGATGTTACAGGTCCTTTGTGATGTCACAGGCCCTTTGTGATGTCACAGGTCCTATGTGATGTCACAGGCACCGGAGCACAACACGGGCACCGGAGTACACCATGGGCTCGCCCTCCCTCCACCAGCCCCAGCCTTCACCCCCCTGGCTCTGCGACATTCAGCTGTCCCAGGCAGCCAGCAGGGCACACATCCCTTCCTTGCTCCTGCTGGCCACACCATTTCTGACCCATGCCAGGATGCTCTTGGCCTTCTTGCCCACTGGAACCCCTGCTGCCTCCTGTTCAGACGCTGTCAGTCTTCAACACCAGCTGCTTTTCCACCAGGCAGCTTTCCAGCCACTCTTCTCAAAACCTGGAACTTAAAGTCCGAAGGACCTGGGAAGGATGAATAGGACACGCCGGGATGACCAAACGCTCCTTGAAAAAGATAAACCTATCGGAGAGAAAGGAGAAGGTGGTAAATCCAGCCTTGTTCTACCAAATGCTTATGAGGATGTCTGAGTTGCCACTCTCCCTGTGAAATATCAGTCACATGGAGAACATTCCTCTTGAAGGTTTCAGGAGCCCAGAGTTTGTGGTGGTAAGAAGGAAGCAGCACCATTGCATGTTTAGGGGGTAATAAAGTGAATAATTGAGCGAACCCTCAGTGTACCAGAGGAAGCACCTTCCACACTCTGGCTGGCTTCTGCACTGGCTACTCAATGCGCTTCTCCAAGGCTGTGCCCAGATCGCAATTATCCGAGGGATCATCTTCTCTTCCTACCTCCTCCTGCCCCACACTTCCTCCTTCCCTTCCTCTGCCTTCTGCTCCACCAAAAATTCCTCATGAAATGACATTACCATAGAATCATAGAATCACCAGGTTGGAAGAGACCCATCGGATCATCGAGTCCAAACATTCCCATCAAACACTAAAGCATGTCCCTCAGGACCTCATCTACCTGTGACTTAAACACCTCCAGGGAAAGTGAATCAACCACCTCGCTGAACAACCTATTCCAATGCCCAATGACCCTTTCTGTGAAAAACCTCCTCCTAATCTCTAGCCTAAATCTCCCCTGGCGGAGCTTGAGGCCATTCTCTCTCGTCCTGTCCTCTGTCACTTGGGAGAAGAGCCCAGCTCCCTCCTCTCTGCAACCTCCTCTCAGGGAGTTGGACAGAGAGCAATGAGGTCTCCTCTCAGCCTCCTCTTCTCCAGGATAAACATCCCCAGCTCTCTCAGACGCTCCTCATAAGACCTGTTCTCCATCCCCTTCACCAGCTTCATTGCTCTTCTCTGGACTCGCTCCAGAGCCTCAACGTCCTTCTTGTGCTGAGGGGCCCACAACTGAACACAGGATTCAAGGAGAGGTCTCACCAGTGCCGAGTCCAGAGTGAGAAGAACCTCCCTGGCCCTGCTGGTCACACCGTTTCTGATCCAAGCCAAGATGCCATTGGCCTTCTTGGCCACCTGGGCCACTGCTGGATCATCGTCAGTCACTGTCACTAACACCCCCAGGTCCTTCTCCTTCAGGCACTTTCCAGTCAGACTTCTCCTAGTCTGGAGCTGCTTAGGGTTGTTTTGCCCCAAGTGCAGGACCCAGCATTTGGCCGTGTTAAACCTCATCCCATTGCTCTCAGCTCATGGATCCAGCCTGTTCAGATCCCTTTTGAGCCTCCCTACCCTCCAGCAGATCGACACTTCCACCCAGCTTAGTGTTATCTGCAAACTTGCTCAGGGAGCACTCGATGCCTTCATCCAGGTCACTGGTGAAGACATTGAACAGGGCTGGACCCAGCACTGGGCCCTGGGGACACCATTTGTCACTGGCCTCCAGCTGGATTTAACTCCATTTCCCACCACTCTCTGGCACTCCAGCCAACTAGTTCTCCACCCAGGAGAGTATGCGCCTGTGCAATCTAGAGGCTGACAGTTTCCATAGCAGAATGCTAGGAGAAACTGTGTCAAAGGCTTTACTGAAGTCCAGGAAGATCCATCTACAGCCTTTCCCTCATCCAGCAGCTGAGTCCCTTTATCACAGAAGACGATCAGGTTAGTTTGGCAAGACCTGCCTTTTGTGAATCCGTGTTGTATGGAACTCACAGAATCACAGAACAACCAGGTTGGAAGGGACCCATCGGATCTTCTAGTCCAACCATTCCTATCTAACACTAAACCAAGTCCCTCAAGACCTCATCCACCCGTCCCTTAAACACCTCCAGGGAAGGGGAATCAACCACCTCCCTGGGCAGCCTATTCCAATGCCCAATGACCCTTTCTGTGAAAAACCTCCTCCTAATCTCCAGCCTAAACCTACCCTGGCAGAGCTTGAGGCCATTCCCTCTTGTCCTGTCCCCTGTCCCTTGGGAGAAGAGCCCAGCTCCCTCCTCTCCACAACCTCCTCTCAGGGAGTTGGAGAGAGTAATGAGGTCTCCTCTCAGCCTCCTCTTCTCTAGGCTAAACACCCCCAGCTCTCTCAGACGCTCCTCATAGGTTCTGTTCTCCAGTCCCTTCACCAGCCTCGTCGCTCTTCTCTGGACTTCCTCCAGAGCCTCAACATCCTTCTTGTGCTGAGGGGCCCACAACTGAACACAGGATTCAAGGAGCGGCCTCACCAGTGCTGAATACAGAGGGAGAATCACCTCGCTGGCCCTGCTGGTCACACCATTTCTGATCCAAGCCAGGATGCCATTGGCCTTCTTGGCCACCTGGGCACACTGCTGCCTCATGTTCAGTCGGCTGTCGACCAACACCCCCAGGTCCCTCTCCTCCTGGCAGTTTTCCAACCAGGCTTCTCCCAGTCTGTAGTTCTGCAACTCATTGATACGCTTCTTAAAATCGTATCTCAGATAGTAAAACTGTACTCTGGACAAGTTTTAACAAGGATTATTGATACTTAATTGATAAATAATGTATATGCAGTTTATATATATATATAAGTTAAATCAAGCCTTGCAGTACCGCAATTCTGCCACCCGGTGGCAGAAGAGAGATGGGCTTGACGCCTCGGGCTGCAGTACTGCAATTCAGCCACCCGTCGGCAGCAGAGAGAAGGGCAAATCCATTCAGGCTGCGTTTCCCTCTGCCTATTTTCCCTTCTCTGACCCTCAAATTCCAAAGCAGTTTCTCCCAGCATTCTGCTTCAGAAAGTGTCACCTCTGGCCTGGCCAGGCGCACACCCTGCTGGGTAGAAAACTGGCTGGATGGCAGGGCCCAGAGAGTGGTAGGAAATGGTGTTAAGTCCAGCTGGAGGCCAGTGACAAGTGGGGTTCCCCAGGGCTCAGTCCTGGGTCCAGCCCTGTTCAATGTCTTCATCAGTGACCTGGATGAGGGCACTGAGGGTACCCTTAGCAAGTTTGCAGATGACACAAAGCTGTGTGCAAGTGTCGATCTGCTGGAGGGTAGGGAGGCTCTGCAAAGGGACCTAAACAGGCTGGAGCACTGGGCAGTGTCCAATGGAATGAGGTTTAACACGGCCAAATGGCAGGTCCTGCACTTAGGGCACAACAACCCTATGCAGAGCTACAGACTGGGAGAAGCCTGGCTGGAAAACTGCCAGGAGGAGAGGGACCTGGGGGTGTTGGTCGACAGGCGACTGACCATGAGGCAGCAGTGTGCCCAGGTGGCCAAGAAGGCCAATGGCATCCTGGCTTGTGTCAGAAATGGTTACAGGCTTGAAGAGGAGCCTGCAGTGGGGCTGGGTGAGCACTGGATGTCGGTGTTGATTCACGCAGGGACAGGCCCGGGTGGGGAATCCAGCTCCCCAAGCAAACCCTGAACCCCTCTGCACTCAGCTGAGCACCCCCTGCCCTGGAGCAGTTTCCAGAGAGTTTCATAAACCAACCTCCTCTTCTCCAGGCTGAACACCTCCAGCTCTCTTAAGAAGCAAACCAAAACTTTCTCCTCTCAACAGCCATTTTTATTGCTTTTGACACCACCGGAGGGAAAACCATTGAATAGTTCGTAAGGACTACGTGCTACTCCTTTCCGCACTGCACGGACAAACGTCGTGTTCCTGTGAGCACACGGAGCGAAGACAAAGGAGCTGAAAATTACCTAACGACGAAAAGCAAACCCATACAATTAATGCTACACATCCTGCCATAAACAGTCTGTTTTCTACACTTCATCGTGGCACATTCCACCCCCTTCTTCTATTTCTTTCCCTTCTCCCCGTTAAAAAACTCTTCCAGGAAGAAGACCTCGCGAGACACGGGGAGATTCATCTTCATTGTGCTCCTTTTGGCTGCAAAGCGGGAAAGATTCTCGCACAAACTGCCTGCACATGGGACACTGACGGAAATACTTGATGCAGCCGTCGCAGAGGCAGGTGTGCCGGCAGGGCAGGAGGACCCAGTTCACGGCCCCGTTCTGGCAAACGACACAGTCTTTGCTGGTTTCTTCGGGTGTTTCGGGCTCGTCTTCGGCCAGTCCGGCCTTTTCCAACAAGCTCCTGTCGGCGCTTCTCCCAGCGGGCGACGCATCGTGCGGAGAGGGCACCGAGCTATTCGCAGACATGAAGAGTTGCTAAAACACACAAAGACACAAGCAGTTAGAAATCGCAGGCTCTCCCCCGATTCTTGAACACAGACACACACACACACGTAGCACAAGTCGCCTTGGGTCAGCTTAGAATCATAGAATCACCAACCCTCTGCCACGGGCAGGGACACCTCAGGACGCAGCTTACCTTAAGATCATGGCATTGGCCTTGGGCTAGAAGCAGGTACTGATATAATATTCTGCAGGGAAGTGTGTAGCTCTCGTCAGGAATGTGAATTACAGCCACCATCGCAATCTACTCAAAAAAAAAAAAAAAAAAAAAAAAAGAAGCTATCGTTTAATCGCTTTCCTTTTTGTTACAATCCAACAATCACAGAATCATGGAATGGTTTGGGCTGAAAGGGACCTCAAAGCCCATTCAGTGCCACCCCTGTCGTGGGCAGGGACACCTCCCACTGGATCAGGGGCTCCAAGCCCCATCCAGCCTGGCCTGGAACCCCTCCAGGGATGGGGCAGCCACCCCTGCTCTGGGCAACCCGGGCCAGGGCCTCCTCACCCTCACAGCAAAACATTTCTTCCGAAGGTTTCCTCTCAATCTCCCCTCTTTCAGCTGAAAACCGTTCCCCCTCATCCTCTCCCTGCCCTCCCTGATCAAGAGCCCCTCCCCAGCTTTCCCCACATACGAGGGTATGGAACTGTGGGAACGGGTCCAGAGGAAGCCCCAGAGATGATCTGAGGGCTGGAGCAGCTCTGCTCTGAGGACAGGCTGAGAGAGTTGGGGTTGTTCAGCCTGGAGACGAGAAGGCTCCAAGGAAATCTTGGAGAAGCTGCCAGTGCTGAAAGGGGGTCCAGGAAAGCTGGGGAGGGCCTCTGGATCAGGGAGGGCAGAGAGAGGATGAGAGGAATGGGTTTGAGCTGAAAGAAAGGAGATTGAGATGAAACCTTAGGCAGAAATGTTTTGCTGTGAGGGTGGGGAGGCCCTGGCCCAGGTTGCCCAGAGCAGTGGTGGCTGCCCCATCCCTGGAGGGCTTCAGGGCCAGGCTGGATGGGGCTGGGAGCCCCTGATCCCATGGGAGGTGTCCCTGCCCCTGGCAGGGGTGGCACTGGATGGGCTGTGAGGTCCCTTCCATGATTCTATGAAACATTCCAGCAGGAAATACAGGGACCTTAAAATATAGTCTCACACAACTTACAATATCATATATTTCTCTGTCTTCTTCATCAGCCAGCGTCAACAACGCTACCAGTGGATAGCGAGATCTCGGCACGGGGCCAAAATCTTCTGGGAACTGACAGTATTTCTCTTCCTTGTCGTTTTTTTTAATGCTTTCTACGTGTCAAGGAAAACAATCAGCGTCGCTGCAGTCGCAGACAGACACAGCGTTTCATAAAGAGTAGTTTTCATATTTGTCAGTACAAATGTTGTGCCAAGAGCTGCCGAACGTTCACGACTCTCAGCATTCCCTCTGCCAATAAACTGTTTTCTTTCTCTTTGATAGGTTTGTTTGGGGTTTCATTAACTTTTAGGGTGTGCATTTGTGTGCATTTCACTCTGGTTTATTATTGACGAATTCTGTCCCCAACAGTTTCGTCTCCACCTGAGTTGAAACCGGGTGAGTTGAAGCTGTTGAGTTGCAAAGCAGGCAAGAACCACTCGTTGTTCATAGTCTCTCCTGAGGAGACACCAGGCATGTGGGATCACAGAATCACAGAATCACAGAACAACCAGGTTGGAAGGGACCCATCGGATCTTCTAGTCCAACCATTCCTATCTAACACTAAACCAAGTCCCTCAAGACCTCATCCACCCGTCCCTTAAACCCCTCCAGGGAAGGGGAATCAACCACCTCCCTGGGCAGCCTGTTCCAATGCCCAATGACCCTCTGTGTGAAAAACCTCCTCCTAATCTCCAGCCTAAATCTCCCCTGGTGGAGCTTGAGGCCATTCCCTCTTGTCCTGTCCCCTGTCACTTGGGAGAAGAGCCCAGCTCCCTCCTCTCCACAACCTCCTCTCAGGGAGTTGGAGAGAGTAATGAGGTCTCCCCTCAGCCTCCTCTTCTCCATGATAAACCCCCCCCAGCTCTCTCAGCCGCTCCTCATAGGTTCTGTTCTCCAGCCCCTTCACCAGCCTCGTCGCTCTTCTCTGGACTCGCTCCAGAGCCTCAACATCCTTCTTGTGCTGAGGGGCCCACAACTGAACACAGGATTCAAGGAGCAGCCTCACCAGTGCTGAGTCCAGAGGGAGAAGAACCTCCCTGGCCCTGCTGGTCACACCATTTCTGATCCAAGCCAAGATGCCATTGGCCTTCTTGGCCACCTGGGCACACTGCTGCCTCATGGTCAGTCGCCTGTCGACCAACACCCCCAGGTCCCTCTCCTCCTGGCAGTTTTCCAGCCAGGCTTCTCCCAGTCTGTAGCTCTGCATAGGGCTGTTGTGCCCCAAGTGCAGGACCCGGCATTTGGCCATGTTAAACCTCATGCCGTTGGACTCAGCCCAGTGCTCCAGCCTGTTTAGGTCCCTTTGCAGAGCCTCCCTGCCCTCCAGCAGATCCACACTTGCACACAGCTTTGTGTCATCTGCAAACTTGCTAAGGATACCCTCAATGCCCTCATCCAGGTCACTGATGCCACCAGCGATACGGGTTTGGTGTCATTATTTGTTGTTGGGTTTAAGTAAGTAGGGGAGGAAGCAATGAATAATAATTCACTGAAAAAAAATAATTCATTGAAAAAAATAATGAGCCAGTAAACTCACCGATGAACACCAGAATAGTTATATGTTGTGCCTTAGCTTTCTTGGAACATCTTGTTGCAGACTTAACGGAACAAGACATGAAAGTATTAGCTGTTCAGATTCTGCCTGGAGACTTGGTTTTAACAGCAGGGAGGGAGATTTGCTCCGAGTCGGTGGACTGTGCGCAGCAATAGTTGAAAAGTACATGCCTGTTCCAATTTACAAAGTCTGTTAGGCTTCCAGTGGGGTTGTGAGAGGGATGGGTTAAAGAAGGATGTTGAGGCTCTGGAGCGAGTCCAGAGAAGAGCAACGAGGCTGGTGAAGGGGCTGGAGAACAGATCCTATGAGGAGCGGCTGAGAGAGCTGGGGTTGTTTAGCCTGGAGAAGGGGAGGCTGAGGGGAGACCTCATTGCTCTCTACAAGTACCTGAAAGGAGGTTGTAGGGAGGAGGGAGCTGGGCTCTTCTCCCAAGTTACAGGGGACAGGACGAGAGGGAATGGAATCAAGCTCCGCCAGGGGAGATTTAGGCTGGAGATTAGGAGGAAGTTTTTCACACAGAGGGTTATTGGGCATTGGAATAGGCTGCCCAGGGAGGGGGTTGATTCACCTTCTCTGGAGGTGTTTAAGGCACAGGTGGATGAGGTCTTGAGGGACTTGGTTTAGTGTTAGATAGGAATGGTTGGACTAGAAGATCCGATGGGTCCCTTCCAACCTGGTTGCTCTGTGATTCTGTGATATTAAATGGCCTATTCTAGCTGCACCGGTATTTCTCTGTTAGATACCTTCCCCTTGTCTTAGGACAACAAGTTTAAATGAAGATTAAATGGAGAAATAGAGATTGCTTGAAAAACAATGATAGAGGAGAGCAGCCCCACTCCGTGTCATGAAGGAGTTTAAAAGTTACCAAAAAAGGTAACTGTGGTAACTTATAGGAATGTATTCATTAAATTAATAAATTGGGTGAAAGTAGGTATCTGTTAAACAAAAAAAATATTGGGCTAAATATTACTAAGACACGAGAGGTACATTCAAATAAACCTACACAAGTAATGGCACTTGAACAGTTTACAGAAGTTTGATCTACAGAGGGATCTGAACAGGTTGGATTGATGGGCTGAGGCCAATAGGATAAAGCTTAAGAAGGCCTTACATGGATTGACGGAGGTAAGTGGGGTTTTTTAGCCTGAAGAATGAGACATCTTAGTGCTCCCTACAACTACCTAAAAGGAGGTTGAAGAGAGTTGGATGTTGGTCTCTTCTCCCAAGCGCTAGGTGATAGGACAAGAGAGGATGGCGTCAAGCTGCATCAGGGGAAGTTTGGATTGGACATGAGGAAAAATTTCTTCACCAAAAGGGTTATGGAGCTTTTGGAACAGGCTGCCCAGGGCGGTGGTTGAGTCACCATCCCTGTAGGCCTTTAAAAAGCAAGTAGAGGAGGTGCTTGGGGACACAATTCAGTAGCAGATAGGTATGGTTGGAGTTGATGCTCTCTAAGGGCTTTTTCAACCTACGGATTCTATGATTCTATGATTCTATAATGAAGTTCCCCAGAGGCAAAATATTGCCATCGTGGGGAGGGACAGTGCTTGCACGGTTTGGCTTTGAGTTGTTTCCTTTAAACAAAGTTCCGCTATTCCTTATAAATAACGGCGGAGGTTACAGCGTAGAGAGAAAAAGTGCTGTGTTGTCTTCACGCACAGGACAGGAACGGTTGGAGTTGACGACCCGGTGGGTCTCGTCCAACCCGGTGGTGATTCTAAACGAGCACACTCTGTCACAACGAGCTACAAAAAGGATACAAGTGCTGCTGTCGATGGAGGTACTCGCCGCACAGAGCGTCCTCCAGCGCCTGCGGAGTCTTTATCCGAAAGCAGTAGACGTGTTTCTGCAACGCTTCGTGGAGCTTTTGAACGCCGCAGCCCCAGTAGCAGGTGAGAACACAATCTTCCAGGCAGTCGGGTGTCAGCGTGATGCCCTCTTGGAGAAAGAAAGAAGATAAGGATTTTGTCAGCGAAATCACATTCTGGAATTGCTAAGTCTACGTTCTTAAAGGGCAACAAGGAGAAAACAACTCTTCTTTTTTTATTAGTATAATTTAATCTCCTAAGAATTCAGACCAGGTCCGGTGCTTAGGAAAGCCACAGAGAAGAGGCAGAGGGTGCAGAGGGATGAAAGGGCCAATTAAGTGAACAAAAGCAGTCATGAGTATGTTACGAAGGGGAAATTTTAATTTCTGGTAATATTCTACACGCTCCCTGGCAGGGCCGAGAACAAACTCATCCTCTTGCAGATAAAACAAAGCTGTGTGGAAGTGTTGACCTGCTGGAGGGTAGGGAGGCTCTGCAAAGGGACCTAAACAGGCTGGATCCATGGGCTGAGTCCAATGGGATGAGGTTTAACACGGCCAAATGTTGGGTCCTGCACTTGGGGCACAACAACCCTGAGCAGAGCTACAGACTGGGAGAAGTCTGTCTAGAAAGATGCCAGGAGGAGAGGGACCTGGGGGTGTTGGTCGACAGCGACTGACCATGAGGCAGCAGTGTGCCCAGGTGGCCAAGAAGGCCAATGGCATCTTGGCTTGGATCAGAAATGGTGTGACCAGCAGGGCCAGGGAGGTTCTTCTCCCTCTGGACTCAGCACTGGTGAGGCTGCTCCTTGAATCCTGTGTTCAGTTGTGGGCCCCTCAGCACAAGAAAGAGGTTGAGGCTCTGGAGCGAGTCCAGAGAAGAGCCACGAAGCTGGGGAAGGGGCTGGAGAACAGGCCTTATGAGGAGCGGCTGAGAGAGCTGGGGGTGTTTATCCTGGAGAAGAGGAGGCTGAGGGGAGACCTCATTACTCTCTACAAGTACCTGAAAGGAGGTTGTGGAGAGGAGGGAGCTGGGCTCTTCTCCCAAGGGACAGGGGACAGGACAAGAGGGAATGGCCTCAAGCTCCACCAGGGGAGGCTCAGACTGGAGATTAGGAGGAGGTTTTTCACAGAAAGGGTCATTGGGCATTGGAATAGGCTGCCCAGGGAGGTGGTTGATTCCCCTTCCCTGGAGGTGTTTAAGGGACGGGTGGATGAGGTCCTGAGGGACATGGGTTAGTGTTTGACGGGATTGATTGGACTCGATGACCCGATGGGTCTCTTTTAACCTGGTTGTTCTATGATTTTATGATTCTATACAACACTCTCTGTGGTCTCAAAGAATGAGACCATCTCAGTCATCCAGAGGGAGGATAATGAGGATCTACAAGCTCCTCTTCTTTTCTCCACATCAGTTCTCCAGCCATTAAACTCACAGAATCATTCAGAATCCTAAATACTTTGCGCGCAAACAGGAGCCAGAACCCTTGGAAAAAGTCCCACCAATGTCAAGTGCTCAAAAGCCTGGAAAAATCGTAAAATCATAGAATCATAGAACAACCAGGTTGGAAGAGACCCACCAGATCATCGAGTCCAACCATTCGTGTCAAACATCAAACCATGTCCCTCAGCACCTCGTCCACCTGCACCTTAAACACCTCCAGGGAAGGGGAATCAACCTCCTCCCTGAACAGCCTATTCCAATGCCCAATCACCCTTTCCATGAAAAAACTTTCCTAACGTCCATCCTGACCCTCCCCTGGTGGAGCTTGAGGCCATTCCCTCTCGTCCTGTCCCCTGTCCCTTGGGAGAAGAGCCCAGCTCCCTCCTCTCCACAACCTCCTCTCAGGGAGATGTAGAGAGCAATGAGGTCTCCTCTCAGCTTCCTCTTCTCCAGGAGAAACACCCCCAGCTCTCTCAGACGCTCCTCTTCTTCTCCAGACCCTTCCCCAGCTTCGTTGCTCTTCTCTGGACTCACACCAGAGTCTCAACATCCTTCTTGTGCTGAGGGGCCCACAACTGAACACAGGATTCAAGGAGCAGCCTCACCAGTGCTGAGTCCAGAGGGAGAAGAACCTCCCTGGCCCTGCTGGTCACACCATTTCTGATCCAAGCCAAGATGCCATTGGCCTTCTTGGCCACCTGGGCACACTGCTGGCTCATGGTCAGTCGCTGTCGACCAACACCCCGAGGTCCCTCTCCTCCTGGCATTTTTCCAGCCAGACTTCTCCCAGTCTGTAGCTCTGCATAGGGTTGTTGTGATTCGCACTAAGTTAGAAACCCAAAGTGACGAAACCCAAGCGCATCAGAAATCCACTGACCTGTTAGCGAAGCTGCAGCAGGATGAGGGATTTCTAACCCAAAAGGATTCTTCACTTGTCTCATCTGCTTTTTCAACACTCTGGCGCAGCATTCACTCTCTTCCGAGTTGCGCAGAATAACAGGAACATCCAACCCAAAACTATGAGATGGGAAACAAGACTTTAAAGGTTAAGCCTTTGTGTTGACGCACTTGGATTTTTCTCCAGCTCCAAAGAGAATTGTGGAATGGTTTGGGTTGGAAGGGACCTCAAAGCCCATCCTGTTCCAACCCTCCTGCCATGGGCAGGGACACCTCCCACAGGATCAGGTTGCTCAAGGTCCCATCCAACCTGGCCTTAGAATCACCAGGTGATAGAATCACCAGGTTGGAAGAGACCCCCCCCGGATCATCGAGTCCAACCATTCCTATAAAACACTAACCCATGTCCCTCAGCACCTCGTCCATCTGTCCCTTAAACACTTCCAGGGAAGGGGAATCAACCACCTCCCTGGGCAGCCTATTCCAATGCCCAATGACCCTTTCTGTGAAGAATTTTTTCCTAATGTCCAGTCTGAGCCTCCCCTGGTGGAGCTTGAGGCCATTCCCTCTCGTCCTGTCCCCTGTCACTTGGGAGAAGAGCCCAGCTCCCTCCTCTCCACAACCTCCTCTCAGGTAGCAATGAGGTCTCCCCTCAACCTCCTCTTCTCCACGATAAACACCCCCAGCTCTCTCAGACACTTCTCTTCTTCTCCAGCCCCTTCCCCAGCTTCGTGGCTCTTCTCTGGACTCGCTCCAGAGCCTCAACATCCTTCTTGTGGTGAGGGGCCCACAACTGAACACAGGATTCGAGGAGCAGTCTCACCAGTGCCGAGTCCAGAGGGAGAACCTCCCTGGCCCTGCTGGTCACACCATTTCTGATCCAAGCCAAGATGCCATTGGCCTTCTTGGCCACCTGGGCCACTGCTGCCTCATGGTCAGTCGCTGTCGACCAACACCCCTAGGTCCATCCAGTCCCACCCCTGCCCTGGGCAGGGACACTTCCCACCTCCCTTTTGAATGTGATAACAACAACTTTCAATGACGAAAAGATGATTAGAAGAACTGTCCCAGATACACAATCAGAAGACTGCTTTGAGACGGAAAGGATTTTCTTAACTGTATTAATCCAGCCTTGCCTCGTTAGTGAGGCAGCAGGGAGAGCATAAGAAGGATGTTGAGGCTCTGGAGCGAGTCCAGAGAAGGAAACAGAGCTGGGGAAGGGGCTGGAGAAGAAGCGGAGCGGCTGAGAGAGCTGGGGGTGTTTATCCTGGAGAAGAGGAGGCTGAGGAGAGACCTCATTGCTCTCTCCAACTCCCTGAGAGGAGGTTGTGGAGAGGAGGGAGCTGGGCTCTTCTCCCAAGGGACAGGAGACAGGATGAGAGGGAATGGCCTCAAGTTGCACCGAGGGAGGCTTAGATGGGATATTAGGAAAAATTTCCTCAGTGATAGTGTGATGAGGCTGCCCCAGGAGGTAGTGGAGTCACCATCTCCGGAGGGGTTTACAAAACACGTAGATGAGGAGATCTGGTTTAGCATTTGACAGGGACGGTTGGACTGGATGACCTCAAAGACCTTTTCCAACCAAGTCATTCTAGGAAAACATTCCACTTTTTGCAATAGCAGCTGCTTCTTGTATCAAACCCCCACTCCTAACCCCTTCCCACCCCAGCTCCCAATCCCTAGGGATCTCAACTCCCATTCCCAAAGGATCTCAGCTCCCATTCCCAAGGGATCCCAGTTCCCATTCCCACAGCATCCCAGCTCCCAATCCCAGAGATCCCAGCTCCCAATCCCACAGCATCCCAGCTCCCATTTCCAAGGGATTTCAGCTCCTATTCCTAAGGGATCCCAGCTCCTATTCCCAAGGGATCCCAGCACCGATTTCCAAGGGATCTCAGCTCCCATTTCCAAAGGATCTCAGCCCCTATTCCCAAGGGAGCCCAGCTCCCAATCCCAGAGATCCCAGCTCCCATTCCCACGGCATCCCAGCTCCCATTCCCACGGCATCCCAGTTCCCATTCCTAAAGCATCCCAGCTCCCATTTCCAAGGGATCTCAGCCCCTATTCCCAAGGGATCCCAGCTCCCAATCCCAGAGATCCCAGCTCCCATTCCCACGGCATCCCAGCTCCAATTTCCAAGGGATCTCAGCTCCCATTTCCAAAGGATCTCAGCCCCTATTCCCAAGGGATCCCAGCTCCCTATCCCAGAGATCCCAGCTCCCATTCCCACGGCATCCCAGCTCCCACTCCCAAGGCATCCCAGCTCCTACGGCCACGGGACCCCAGCTCCCCTTTTCTCCACTCCCCATCCTCACCGCCCCAGCACGAGGCCGCTGGTGACGAGGAAGCAGACGAACACCACGACGATGTAGAAGAGCGGCGAGTACTCGTAGAGCGTCACCAGCAGCCCTCCGGCCATGGGGGCCGCTCCGCCCCCCCCTGCGCGGGCCCAGCTGACACCGCGCATGCGCGGGCAACAGACTGCCCGGAGAGGGGCGTGGCCATGATGATTGACAGCCCTGGGCGGGGCTCCATTGGCTGTTAAGAGTCAAGGGGCGGGGCTCCATT
>JAUMJK010001679.1:0-52365 GCA_033558105.1 Coccyzus lansbergi | reverse complement strand
GGGGAGAAGATCCATAAAGTTGGGGACCCCCCCCAAATCCTGGACCCCCTCCCTGCACCCCAAAACCCACCAGGACCCCCCAAACTTGCCCCCCCCACCCCTAGGACCACCCCAACCCCCCCCCCCCAAGACCCCCCCCCCCCTCTGCACCCCAAAAACTTTGGGAAGCCCACCCCAACCCCCCCCCCAGACCCCCCAAATCCATCCCCCTGCACCCCAACCCCCACCAAGAACCCCCAAATCCATCCCCCTGCACCCCAACCCCCCCCAAGAACCCCCAAATCCATCCCCCTGCACCCCAACCCCCCCCCCCAGACCCCCCAAATCCATCCCCCTGCACCCCAACACCCCCCAGACCCCCCAAATCCATCCCCCTGCACCCCAACCCCCACCAAGAACCCCCAAATCCATCCCCTTGCATCCCAACCCCCCAAAAAAAAACTTTGGGACCCCCCCTCCCCCAAACCCCCTCACCCCCCCCAAACTCTCGCCCCCCCCCCCCAGCACCACCTCAAAGCCTGGACCCCCCCTCAACCTCTCACCCCACCCCCTCGCCCCCCAAACCCTCCCCGTGACCCCCCAAAAAACCTCCCCCCAACCTGCGCCCCCCCCCCCCCCCCCCCCGCCCCCCATTCCCGCACCACGAGCTGCTCCTCAGCCTCTAGCCCCAGAGAAGAGAGAGAGAGAGGGGGAAGGGGGCGTGGCCTGGGTCCCGCCCCCCCTCGCCATATATAGACTGCGAGGGGGCGTGGCCTCGGCGGCGAACGGCTTCTTCGCGCGCCCCCCCCCCCCCCCCTCCAGTGGCCCTAACGTTGGCTGCGATGGAGGGGGGCGTGGCCCAGCGCGAGGCCACGCCCACCGCGGTTAGAGCCTAGGGAGGGGGGGCGTGGTTTGTGGGCGGGGGTGGCCACGCCCCCTCCTCGCGCCGCGCGGGAAGGGCGGAGGAGCTAAGCGGCCCCCCCCCCCCCCCCCCCCCCCCCCCCCCCCTTCACTATGGAGAGAGGGGACTGGGAGCATTGGGAGGGAACTGGGAGTACTGGGAGGGCACTGGGGGAACAGGGATGAACTGGGAGGGCACTGGGAGCGCTGTGGGGGACACTAGGAGGGTACTGGGAGGGCACTGGGAGTTACTGGGAGTGATGAAGGGGGCAGTGGGAGGGCACTGGGGGAACTGGGATGAACTGGGAGGGCACTGGGAGGGCACTGGGAGCACTGAGGGGGACACTAGGAGGGTACTGGGAGGGCACTGGGAGTTACTGGGAGTGATGAATGGGGCAGTGGGAAGGCACTGAGGGAACAGGGATGAACTGGGAGGGCACTGGGAGCACTGGGGGGGCACTAGGAGGGTACTGGGAGGGCACTGGGAGTTACTGGGAGTGATGAAGGGGGCCGTGGGAGGGCACTGAGGGAACAGGGATGAACTGGGAGTGCACTGGGAGGGCACTGGGAGCACTGGGGGGGCACTAGGAGGGTACTGGGAGGGCACTGGGAGTTACTGGGAGTGATGAATGGGGCAGTGGGAAGGCACTGAGGGAACAGGGATGAACTGGGAGGGCACTGGGAGCACTGGGAGGGCACTGGGAGTTACTGGGAGTGATGAAGGGGGCAGTGGGAGGGCACTGGGGGAACTGGGATGAACTGGGAGGGCACTGGGAGGGCACTGGGAGCACTGGGGGGGACACTAGGAGGGTACTGGGAGGGCACTGGGAGTTACTGGGAGTGATGAATGGGGCAGTGGGAAGGCACTGAGGGAACAGGGATGAACTGGGAGGGCACTGGGAGGGCACTGGGAGCACTGGGGGGGTACTGGGAGGGCACTGGGAGTTACTGGGAGTGATGAAGGGGGCCGTGGGAGGGCACTGAGGGAACAGGGATGAACTGGGAGGGCACTGAGAGGGCACTGGGAGGGTACTGGGAGTTACTGGGAGTGATGAAGGGGGCAGTGGGAGGGCACTGGGGGAACTGGGGTGGACTGGGAGGGCACTGGGAGCACTGGGGGGGCACTAGGAGGGCACTGAGGTGGGCACTGGCAGCACTGAGGTGGGTACTGGGAGCACTGGGATGGGTACTGGGAGAGAACTGGGAGTACTGGGAGGGAACTGGGAAGGACTGGGAGCACTGAGGTGGGCACTGGGAAGGCACTGGGAGCACTAGAGGAACTGGGAGCACTGGGAGGGCACTGGGAGCACTAGAGGAACTGGGAGCACTGGGAGGGAACTGGGAGGGTAGTGGGAGCACTTGGGGGGGACTGGGAGCACTGGGTGGGAACTGGGAGCACTGGGAGGGCGCTGGCAGCACTGAGGTGGGTACCGGGAGCACCAGGAGGGACTGGGAAGGGCACTGGGAGGGAAATGGGAGCACTGGGAGGGCACTGGGAGCACTGAGGTGGGTACTGGGAGCACTGGGAGGGACCTGGGAGGGTAGTGGGAGCACTGGGGGGGGGACTGGAGGTACTGGGGGGAACTGGGAGCACTGGGGGGGCACTGGGAGAACTGAGAGCTGGGAGAACTGGGGGAACTGGGAGCACTAGGAGGGACTGGGAAGGGCACTGGAGGTACTGGGAGCACTGGGGTCGGGGTGGGGGGAGTAGGGGGGGGGGGGCAGAGGGGGCGGTTACCCACAATCCTTTGCGCGCCCCCTCCAAGGCCGAGGGGGTGGGTTGGGGGGTGGGGAAGGTCACTGGTGACGTCATCGAGGGTGACACAACCGGTGGCCTTGGACTGGGGGGAGGAGGAGGAGGGGAACTGGGGGTCACTGGGGCTCCCAGTCCCTCCCAGTGCCTCCCACTGCCCTCCCAGTGCCCCATTCATCCCTCCCAGTGCCCTCCCAGTGTCCCATTCATCCCTCCCAGTGTCCCATTCATCCCATCCAGTGCCTCCCAGTCCCTCCCAGTGCCTCCCAGTGCCCTCTCAGTGTCCCATTCATCCCTCCCAGTGTCCCATTCATCCCATCCAGTGCCTCCCAGTGCCTCCCAGTGCCCCATTCATCCCTCCCAGTGCCCTCCCAGTGTCCCATTCATCCCTCCCAGTGTCCCATTCATCCCTCCCAGTGTCCCATTCATCCCTCCCAGTGCCTCCCAGTGCCCTCCCAGTGCCCCATTCATCACTCCCAGTCCCTCCCAGTGCCCTCCCAGTTCCCTCTTTGTCCTTCCCAGTGTCCCATTCATCCCTCCCAGTGTCCCATTCATCCCTCCCAGTGCTCCCAGTGTCTCCCAGTGCCCTCCCAGTGCCCCATTCATCACTCCCAGTCCTTCCCAGTGTCTCATTCATCCCTCCCAGTGCCTCCCAGTGCCCCATTCATCCTTCCCAATGTCCCATTCATCCCTCCCAGTGCTCCCAGTGCCCCATTCATCCCTCCCAGTGCCTCCCAGTGCCCCATTCATCCTTCCCAATGTCCCATTCATCCCTCCCAGTGCCTCCCAGTGCCCCATTCATCCCTCCCAGTGCCTCCCAGTGCCCCATTCATCCTTCCCAATGTCCCATTCATCCCTCCCAGTCCCTCCCAGTGCCTCCCAGTGCCCTCCCAGTGCCCCATTCATCCCTCCCAGTGCCCTCCCAGTGCCCCATTCATCCCTCCCAGTGCCTCCCAGTGCCCCATTCATCCCTCCCAGTGCCCTCCCAGTGCCCCATTCATCCCTCCCAGTGCCTCCCAGTGTCCCATTCATCCCTCCCAGTGCCTCCCAGTGCCCCATTCATCCCTCCCAGTGCCTCCCAGTGTCCCATTCATCCCTCCCAGTGCCTCCCAGTGTCCCATTCATCCCTCCCAGTCCCTCCCAGTGCCTCCCAGTGCCTCCCAGTGTCCCATTCATCCCTCCCAGTGCCTCCCAGTGTCCCATTCATCCCTCCCAGTCCCTCCCAGTGCCTCCCAGTGCCTCCCAGTGTCCCATTCATCCCTCCCAGTGCCCACCCAAGCTCCATCCAGCACTACGTGGGGATGAGAAGCCGCCAACTTTTTACTTTGGGTCCTGGGGCGGGAGATGAAGCAGGGAGGTTGGGGACACCGCGAGGACCTTGGGGACCCTCCGAGGGGCTTGGGGGAAGATCTGAGGAGCTTCGAGGAGCTCCAGGGAGGGTTTGAGGAGCTCCAGGGAGGGTTTGAGGAGCTCCAGGAGGGTTTGAGGAGCTCCAGGAAGGGTTTGAGGAGCTCCAGGGAGGGTTTGAGGAGCTCCAAGGAGGTTGGAGGATATCTGAGGAGCTTGGAGGAGATCTAAGGAGGTCTGAAGAGCTCCAAGGAGGTTTGAGAAGCTCCAGGGAGGTTGGAGAAGGTCTAAGGAGGTCTGAGGAGCTCCAGGGAGGCTGGAGAAGCCCCAGGGAGACTGGAGGAGATTGGTTGGAGAAGGTCTAAGGGGGTTGGAGAAGCTCCAAGGAGGTTTGAGGAGCTCCAGGGAGGTTGAAGGAGATCTAAGGAGCTTGGGGGAGATCTAAGGAGGTTTGAAGAGCTCCAAGGAAGTTTGAGAAGCTCCAGGGAGGCTGGAGAAGCTCCAAGGAGGTTGGAGGAGATTGGTTGGAGAAGCTCCAAGGAGGTGGGAGAAGCTCCAAGGAGGTTGGAGAAGCTCCAAGGAGGTTGGAGAAACTCCAAGGAGGTTGGAGAAGCTATAAGGAGGCTGGAGGAGCTCCAGGGAGGCTGGAGAAGCTCTAAGGAGGCTGGAGGAGATTGGTTGGAGAAGATCTAAGGGGGTTGGAGAAGCTCCAAGGAGGTTTGAGGAGCTCCGAGGAGGTTGGAGGAGCTCCAAGGAGGTTTGAGAAGCTCCGTGGAGGCTGCAGAAGCTCCGTGGAGGCTGGTGAAGCTCCAAGGAGGCTGGAGGAGCTCCAAGGAGGTTGGAGGAGCACCAAGGAGGTTGGAGAAGCTCCGAGAAGTTTGGAGGAGATTGGTTGGAGAAGATCTTAGGGGGTTGGAGAAGCTCCAAGGAGGTCTGAGGAGCTCCAGGGAGGTCGGAGGAGCTCCAGGGAGGCCTGAGGACGTCCAGGGGGTGGGTGGGGGAGGTGGTCAGATGGCGATGCTCTCCTGGACGCAGGCCGGGTCCAGGTAGGGGTAGGGCAGCTCCAGGTCCTGGTTGCGGCTCTGGATCCGCCGGGAGATGGTGGCCAAACGGCGGCGGAAGGAGGTCACCAGGCGCCGGGGGGCGGCCCCCACCAGGGGGTCCTGGGAGCGAGAGCCCAGCGGCCGCTGGAGGGAGGAGGAGGCAAGGTCAGGGAGGACCCACCGGGAGGTCTAGAGGTCGGGAGAACCCACCAGGAGGCCTGGAGCTCATGGGAACCCACCAGGAGATCTGGATCCCTTGAAGCTCATGGGTTCCCACCAGGATTCCTCGGATCCCATGAACCTCATGGATTCCCACTAGGATTCTTGGATCTCTCGGGGGTCATGAGGTGGTTTCTCGGATGTGTGAGGCCCGTGAGGTCCTCACCAGGATTCCTGGATCCCCTGAAGCTCATGGGTTCCCACCATCTTCCTCAGATCCCATGAACCTCATGGATTCCCACCAGGATCGTGGACCTCTCAGGCGTCATGAGGTGGTTTCTCGGATGTGTGAGGCCCGTGAGGTCCTCACCAGGATTCCTGGATCTCGTGAAGGTCCCGGGAGCCCCTCCAGGACCTCTTGGATCCCATGAACCTCATGGGTTCCCACCAGGATTCTTGGATCTCTCGGGGGTCGTGAGTTGGTCCCTCGGACGCGTGAGGCCCACGAGGTCCTCACCAGGATTCCTGGATCCCTTGAAGCTCATGGGTTCCCACCAGGATTCCTCGGATCCCATGAACCTCATGGATTCCCACCAGGATCTTGGACCTCTCAGGCGTCATGAGGTGGTTTCTCGGATGTGTGAGGCCCGTGAGGTCCTCACCAGGATTCCTGGATCTCGTGAAGGTCCCGGGAGCCCCTCCAGGACCCCTTGGATCCCATCAACCTCATGGGTTCCCACCAGGATTCCTCAGATCCCACGAACCTCGTGGGTTCCCACCAGGATTCTCGGATCTCTTGAGGATCGTGAGGTGGTTCCATGGATGGGTGAGGCCCAGGAGGTCCCCCCGAGCCCCCCGGGCGTCCCCCCCAGGTCCCCCCCATGTCCCCTCACCGGTTCTCCCCCCTCGTAGCTGACGACGCTGAGCAGGGCCAGGAGGGCTCCGGTGGCCTCGGGGCTGGGCAGGCTCTCCAGGAGCAGCTCGGGGGTGGCCTCCTCCTTGGAGGTGGGCGGTGGCCTCCTCAGCGTCCCCGGAGTGTTGGGCATCCAGGCCGCGTAGTCGTACTGGGGGAGGAAGGGGTCACCGGGACCTTCTCCACCTCCTCTGGGGCCACCAGGTCCCACCAGGTCCCTCCAGGGCCACCTGGATCCCACCTGGATCCCACCAGGACCTTCTAGGTCCCTCTAAGATCCCACCTGGATCCCACCAGGTCCCTCCAGGTCCTTCCAGGGCCACCCAGGTCCCACCAGGGCCACTCAGGTCCCTCCAAGATCCCACCTGGATCCCACCTGGATCCCACCAGGTCCTTCCAGGGCCACCCAGGGCCACCTGGTCCCTCCAGGGCCACCTCCATCCCACCTGGATCCCACCAGGTCCTTCTAGGTCCCACCAGGTCCCACCAGGGCCACTCAGGTCCCTCCAAGATCCCACCTCAATCCCACCAGGTCCTTCCAGGTCCTTCCAGGTCCTTCCAGGGCCACCCAGGTCCCACCAGGGCCACTCAGGTCCCTCCAAGATCCCACCTCAATCCCACCTGGATCCCACCAGGTCCTTCTAGGTCCCACCAGGTCCCACCAGGGCCACTCAGATCCCTCCAAGATCCCACCTCAATCCCACCTGGATCCCACCAGGTCCCACCAGGTCCTTCCAGGGCCACCCAGGGCCCACCAGGGCCACTCAGGTCCCTCCAAGATCCCACCTCGATCCCACCAGGTCCTTCCAGGTCCTTCCAGGTCCTTCCAGGGCCACCCAGGTCCCACCAGGGCCACTCAGGTCCTTCCAGGTCCCAGCAGATCCCACCAGGTCCCTCGAGGTCCCACCTGGATCCCTCCAGGTCCCACCAAGACCACCTGGATCCCACCTAGACCACCCTCCAGGTCTCTCCAGGTCCCGCCCAGACGCGGAGACACCACCAAGCCCTCCGCGGCCACCACAGGGGGCCTGGTGGCCACAAATCGAGCCCACGTGGCCCCTTGGGCGCCTCACGTCTCCCCCAAACCCCCCAAGTCCCTCCGTCCCACCAGGGACGGAGACACCTCCAAGCCCTCCGCGGCCACCAAGGGGGTTTGGGGGCCACCCCGGAGCCACCAGGAGCCGGTGGAGGTGTGTCCCCAAGCCCCCGGGTAGCCACCTGGCCACTGTTGACGGCCGCGTGCCGAGCGGAGCAGCAGAAGATGATCATGGTGAGGAACTTGACCAGCTCCGGGCGGCTGCAGAGCCGGGAGGGGAAACCTGAGGGGACGAGGAACCCGCTGAGATCCAACCCACGTCCTCACCAGGACACAGAGGAGGAGGAGGTGACACCTCCAGGACATGGAGAAGGTGCCCAGGTCCGTGTCCCCCACCTGTCTTCTCGTTGCCCAAGACTCCGTAGGTGAAGATCTCGGCCACCCAGAGCTGGAGCTCCTGGTCCTCGGCCACGTCCTTGTCCTCCAGGTAGTAGAGAGACACCACCCCCTCCACGAAGCTGAGGGACCAGGGAGTGACGGTGACACCCGGGGACCTGCTGACCCCCGGGGCCACCAGCCCCCTGCTCTCCGGCCTCGTTGTCCCCATCCCATGGTCCTACCGTCCCATCCCTCTTGTCTCCATCCCCATGGTCTCCTCCATCTCCATGGCCTCATCCTCCTTGTCCCCATTCCCATCCCTCCCAGTTGTCCCCAGGTCTCCATCTCCATCTCATCCCTATTGTCCCCACATCTCCATCTCCATCTCCCTCCCTATTGTCCCCACATCTCCATCTCCATCCCTATTGTCCCCACATCTCCATCTCCATCTCATCCCTATTGTTCCCACATCTCCATCTCATCCCTATTGTTCCCACATCTCCATCTCCATCTCCCTCCCTATTGTCCCCACATCTCCATCTCCATCCCTATTGTCCCCACATCTCCATCTCCATCTCATCCCTATTGTTCCCACATCTCCATCTCATCCCTATTGTTCCCACATCTCCATCTCCATCTCCCTCCCTATTGTCCCCACATCTCCATCTCCATCCCTATTGTCCCCACATCTCCATCTCCATCTCATCCCTATTGTTCCCACATCTCCATCTCCTCCCTCTCTATTGTCCCCACATCTCCATCTCATCCCTATTGTCCCCACATCTCCATCTCATCCCTATTGTCCCCACATCTCCATCTCATCCCTATTGTTCCCACATCTCCATCTCCATCTCCTCCCTATTGTCCCCACATCTCCATCTCCATCTCATCCCTATTGTCCCCACATCTCCATCTCCATCTCATCCCTATTGTCCCCACATCTCCATCTCATCCCTATTGTCCCCACATCTCCATCTCCATCTCATCCCTATTGTCCCCACATCTCCATCTCCTCCCTCCCTATTGTCCCCACATCTCCATCTCATCCCTATTGTTCCCACATCTCCATCTCCATCTCATCCCTATTGTCCCCAGGTCTCCATCTCCATCTCATCCCTATTGTCCCCACATCTCCATCTCCATCTCATCCCTATTGTCCCCACATCTCCATCTCCATCTCATCCCTATTGTCCCCACATCTCCATCTCCATCTCATCCCTATTGTCCCCACATCTCCATCTCCATCTCATCCCTATTGTCCCCACATCTCCATCTCCATCTCATCCCTATTGTCCCCACATCTCCATCTCCATCTCATCCCTATTGTCCCCACATCTCCATCATGTCCCTCCCTATTGTCCCCACATCTCCATCTCCCTCCCTATTGTCCCCACATCTCCATCTCCATCTCCTCCCTATTGTCCTCACATCTCCATCTCCTCCCTCCCTATTGTCCCCACATCTCCATCTCCCTCCCTATTGTCCCCATATCTCCATCTCCATCTCATCCCTATTGTCCCCACATCTCCATCTCCCTCCCTATTGTCCCCACATCTCCATCTCCATCTCCATCTCATCCCTATTGTCCCCACATCTCCATCTCCACCATCTCCCTCCCTATTGTCCCCACATCTCCATCTCCATCTCCTCCCTATTGTCCCCACATCTCCATCTCCATCTCATCCCTATTGTCCCCACATCTCCATCTCATCCCTATTGTCCCCACATCTCCATCTCCATCTCCCTCCCTATTGTCCTCACATCTCCATCTCCATCTCATCCCTGTTGTCCCCACATCTCCATCTCATCCCTATTGTCCCCACATCTCCATCTCCATCTCATCCCTATTGTCCCCACATCTCCATCTCCATCTCATCCCTATTGTCCCCACATCTCCATCTCATCCCTATTGTCCCCACATCTCCATCTCATCCCTATTGTCCCCACATCTCCATCTCCATCTCATCCCTATTGTCCCCACATCTCCATCTCCATCTCATCCCTATTGTCCCCACATCTCCATCTCCTCCCTATTGTCCCCACATCTCCATCTCCATCTCATCCCTATTGTCCCCACATCTCCATCTCCATCTCATCCCTATTGTTCCCACATCTCCATCTCCATCTCATCCCTATTGTCCCCACATCTCCATCTCCATCTCATCCCTATTGTCCCCACATCTCCATCTCCATCTCATCCCTATTGTCCCCACATCTCCATCTCATCCCTATTGTCCCCACATCTCCATCTCATCCCTATTGTCCCCACATCTCCATCTCCATCTCCTCCCTATTGTCCCCACATCTCCATCTCCATCTCCCTCCCTATTGTCCCCACATCTCCATCTCCATCTCATCCCTATTGTCCCCACATCTCCATCTCATCCCTATTGTCCCCACATCTCCATCTCCATCTCATCCCTATTGTCCCCACATCTCCATCTCATCCCTATTGTCCCCACATCTCCATCTCATCCCTATTGTCCCCACATCTCCATCTCCATCATGTCCCTCCCTATTGTCCCCACATCTCCATCTCCATCTCATCCCTATTGTCCCCACATCTCCATCTCCATCTCATCCCTATTGTCCCCACATCTCCATCTCATCCCTATTGTCCCCACATCTCCATCTCATCCCTATTGTCCCCACATCTCCATCTCCATCTCATCCCTATTGTCCCCACATCTCCATCTCCATCTCATCCCTATTTTCCCCACATCTCCATCTCCTCCCTCCCTATTGTCCCCACATCTCCATCTCCCTCCCTATTGTCCCCACATCTCCATCTCCATCTCATCCCTATTGTCCCCACATCTCCATCTCATCCCTATTGTCCCCACATCTCCATCTCATCCCTATTGTCCCCACATCTCCATCTCCATCTCATCCCTATTGTCCCCACATCTCCATCTCCATCTCATCCCTATTGTCCCCACATCTCCATCTCCATCTCATCCCTATTGTCCCCACATCTCCATCTCATCCCTATTGTCCCCACATCTCCATCTCCATCTCATCCCTATTGTCCCCACATCTCCATCTCCATCTCATCCCTATTGTCCCCACATCTCCATCTCATCCCTATTGTCCCCACATCTCCATCTCCATCTCATCCCTATTGTCCCCACATCTCCATCTCATCCCTATTGTCCCCACATCTCCATCTCCATCTCATCCCTATTGTTCCCACATCTCCATCTCCATCTCATCCCTATTGTCCCCACATCTCCATCTCATCCCTCCCTATTGTCCCCACATCTCCATCTCCATCTCATCCCTATTGTCCCCACATCTCCATCTCATCCCTATTGTCCCCACATCTCCATCTCCATCTCATCCCTATTGTCCCCACATCTCCATCTCCATCTCATCCCTATTGTCCCCACATCTCCATCTCCATCTCATCCCTATTGTCCCCACATCTCCATCTCCATCTCATCCCTATTGTCCCCACATCTCCATCTCCATCATGTCCCTCCCTATTGTCCCCACATCTCCATCTCCCTCCCTATTGTCCCCACATCTCCATCTCCATCTCATCCCTATTGTTCCCACATCTCCATCTCCATCTCCTCCCTATTATTCCCACATCTCCATCTCCCTCCCTGTTGTCCCCACATCTCCATCTCATCCCTATTGTCCCCACATCTCCATCTCCATCTCCTCCCTATTGTCCCCACATCTCCATCTCATCCCTCCCTATTGTCCCCACATCTCCATCTCCGTCATGTCCCTCCCTATTGTCCCCACATCTCCATCTCCTCCCTATTGTCCCCACATCTCCATCTCCATCTCCATCTCATCCCTATTGTCCCCACATCTCCATCTCCATCTCATCCCTATTGTCCCCACATCTCCATCTCCCCCATCCCCGTGGTGTCCCCCGCGGTGTCCCCACCTGCGGATGGCGTCCCAGATCTCGAGGGCGTCGTCCCGGTAGAGGTAGTTGGGCAGGTGGGTGACCCCTCGCTCCTCCAGGTCGTCGGGGACGCAGAGCTCCATGTAGGTCAGCGCCGCCGTCCCCCGCGCCACCAGCTCCAGTGTCCCCTCCCGGCCCACGCTCGTCGCCTGGGGACACCGCCGGGGGACACCGTGAGGGACTCGGGGGCCACCAGGAGGAGCCAGGGGCCACCAAGGGGACCCCAGAGAGGAACCCAGGGGCCACCATAAGGACCCAGGGGCCACCAGGAGGATCCAGGAGCCACCAAGGGGACCCCAGAGAGGAACCCAGGGGCCACCAGGAGGAGACAGGGGCCACCACGAAGAGCCAGAGGCCACCACGAGGAGCCAGGGGCCACCAGGAGGATCCAGGAGCCACCAAGGGGACCCCAGAGAGGAACCCAGGGGCCACCACGAGGACCCAGGGGCCACCAGGAGGAGACAGGGGCCACCACGAAGAGCCAGAGGCCACCACGAGGAGCCAGGGGCCACCAGGAGGATCCAGGAGCCACCAAGGGGACCCCAGAGAGGAACCCAGGGCCCACCACGAGGACCCAGGGGCCACCAGGAGGAGACAGGGGCCACCACGAAGAGCCAGAGGCCACCACGAGGATCCAGGAGCCACCAAGGGGACCCCCAGAGAGGAATCCAGCTGCCACCATGAGGACCCAGATGTCCAGATGCCACCACAGGGATCCCAGAAAGGATTCCAGAGGCCACCAAGGGGGACTGAGATCTCCAGGTGCCACCAAGGGGACCCAGATGTCACCAGGAGGAGCCAGGGGCCACCAGGAGGAGCCAGGGGCCACCAGGAGGAGCCAGAGGCCACCAGGAGGATCCAGGGGCCACTACGGGGACTCCAGAGAAGGACTCCAGATGCCACCAAGGGGACTGAGATCTCCAGATGTCGCCACAGGGACCCCAGAAAGGACTCCAGGTGCCACCAAGGGGATGGATCAAGACCTCCAGATGCCACCACCACGGGGACTCCGGAAAGGAATCAGGTGCCACCAAGGGGACCCAGATGCCACCATGAGGATCCAGGGGCCACCACGAGGACCCAGATGCCCGGATGCCCCCAAGGGGACCGAGACCTCCAGATGCCACCATGGGAATCCCAGAAAGGATTCCAGATGCCCCCCCCAAGGGGACTAAGATCTCCAGATGCCACCGAGGGGATCGAGATCTCCAGATGCCACCACGGGGACCCCAGAAAGGAACCCAGATGCCACCAGGGGGACTCCAGAAAGGACTCCAGATGCCACCAAGACCCATGAGGTCCAAGAAAAGGAACCCAGATGCCACCAAGGGGATGGATCAAGGCCTCCAGATGCCACCAGGGGGACTGAGGTCTCCAGATGCCCCCAAGGGGACAAAGGACTCCGGATGCCGCCTCTGGGTCGTCCCCTGACCTGGTCGATGATGCCACCGGGATTGAGCAGCGACTCTCGGGCCAAGATGTTGATGTGGAAGGTGAAGCGGCAGTGGGGGAGCAGCAGCTGAGGGGGACAAAGGGGGACAATGAGGACAATGGGGACGACGAGAGGGGACGCTGGGGACATGGGGGGGGGGACGGACACGGGTACCTGGTAGACGGGGTGACCCCCCGGCAGGCGGTGGGTGGCCAGGACCAGGGCCTCCCCCAAGAAGTGGCTCTGCAGGAGGTGGGTTTGGGCCTCGTGGAGGACGAAGTTGGCGCCGCGGACCCACAGCTTGGCCAGGGGCCACCCCGTGTCCCCGGGGAGGAAGATGGGGGCGCGGGGACCCGGCGTCTGGGACAGCTGAGGGGGAGAAACGTCACGGAGAACATGGTGGAGAACATGGAGACGTGGAGAAGGCGGAGAAAGTGGAGAAGGTGAGGATGTGGAGAAGATGGACGTGGAGAACATCATGGAGAAGGTGGGGAAATGGAGAAGGTGGAGAATAAGGAGAAGGAGGAGGAGACAGACAACATGGAGAAGGTGGAGAAGGAGGAGAAGGTGGAGAACAAGGAGAAGATGGAGAATGAGGAGAAAGTAGAGAATGTGGAGAATAAGGAGAAGATGGAGAATGAGGAGAAGGTAGAGAACGTGGAGAATAAGGAGAACATGGAGAATAAGGAGAAGATGGAGAAGATGGAGAATGAGGAGAAGGTAGAGAATGTGGAGAATAAGGAGAACATGGAGAATAAGGAGAAGATGTAGAAGATGGTGAAGGTAGAGAACGAGGAGAAGATGGAGAAGGAGGAGAAGGTGGAGAAGGAGGAGGAGGAGAAGATGGAGAATGAGGAGAAAGTAGAGAATGTGGAGAATAAGGAGAAGATGGAGAATGAGGAGAAAGTAGAGAATGTGGAGAATAAGGAGAAGATGGAGAATGAGGAGAAGATGTAGAAGATGGAGAAGGTAGAGAAGGAGGAGAAGGTGGAGAAGGAGGAGAAGGTGGAGAAGGAGGAGGAGGAGAAGATGGAGAATGAGGAGAAAGTAGAGAATGTGGAGAATAAGGAGAAGATGTAGAAGATGGAGAAGGTGGAGAATGAGGAGAAGATGGAGAAGGAGGAGAAGATGGAGAACAAGGAGAAGGTTGAGGAGATGGAGAACAAGGAGAATAAGGAGAAGGTGAAGAATAAGGAGAAGCTGGAGAAGGAGGAGAAGACGGAGAATAAGGAGAAGGTGGAGAAGATCTAGAAGGTGGAGAAGGAGGAGAAGATGAAGATGGAGGAGGAGGAGGAGGTCCCGACCTGTATCGCGATGGGCAGGAGGTCCCCCTTGGGGCTGAGCCAGAGCAGGCAGAGGGGAGCAGCCAGGAACTGGGGTTCCCCTGCGATGGTTCCCGTGGGGAGACCCTCCAGGCGAGCGTAGTCGGCCAGGAAGACGCGGCCCTCCTGGGGGACAACCCGTCAGGGCACCCCCAGGCCAGAGGGACCCCAAAAACCCATCAGGGGACCCCAAAACCCACCAAGGGACCTCAAAAACCCATCAGGAGACCCTCAAAACCCACCAGGGGACCTCAAAAACCCATCAAGGGACTCCAAGATCCACCGGAGGAACCTCAAACCCGTCATGGGACCCCAAAATCCACCAGGAGACCCCAAAACCCACCAGGGGACCTCAAAAACCCACCAGGGGACCTCAAAAACCCATCAAGGGACTCCAAGATCCACCGGAGGAACCTCAAACCCGTCATGGGACCCCAAAACCCATCAGGAGACCCCAAAACCCACCAGGGGACCTCAAAAACCCATCAGGGGACTCCAAGATCCACCGGAGGAACCTCAAACCCATCAGGACACCCCAAAACCCATCAGGAGACCCCAAAAACCCATCAGGGGACTCCAAGATCCACGGGAGGAACCTCAAACCCGTCATGGGACCCCAAAACCCATCAGGAGACCCCAAAACCCACCAGGGGACCTCAAAAACCCATCAGGAGACCCCAAAACCCACCAGGGGACCTCAAAAACCCATCAGAGGACTCCAAGATCCACCAGAGGAACCTCAAACCCATCATGGGACCCCAAAATCCACCAGGAGACCCCAAAACCCACCAGGGGACCTCAAAAACCCATCAAGGGACTCCAAGATCCACCGGAGGAACCTCAAACCCATCAGGACACCCCAAAACCCATCAGGAGACCCTCAAAACCCACCAGGGGACCTCAAAACCCACCAGGGGACCTCAAAAACCCATCAAGGGACTCCAAGATCCACCGGAGGAACCTCAAACCCATCAGGACACCCCAAAACCCATCAGGAGACCCTCAAAACCCACCAGGGGACCTCAAAACCCACCAGGGGACCTCAAAAACCCATCAGGGGACTCCAAGATCCATGGGAGGAACCTCAAACCCGTCATGGGACCCCAAAACCCATCAGGAGACCCCAAAACCCACCAGGGGACCTCAAAAACCCACCAGAGGACCTCAAAAACCCAACTGGGAACCTCAAAAACCCATCGGGGGACACCAAGATCCATCAGGAGACCCCAAAACCCAATAAGGGACCCCAAAACCCATCAGGGGACCTCAGAAACCAACCAGGGGACCTCAGAAACCAACCAGGGGACCCCAAAAACCCACCAAGGGACCCCAAGACCCATCAGGGGACCTCCCAAACTCTGGGACCCCCCAAACCTTGAGGAACCTCCAAGCCTTGAGGGTCTCCCCAACCCCTTCCCAGACCCCCTGGGTCCCCCCAAACCTTGGGGGTCCCTCAACCCCTTCCCAGATCCCTGGGAGCCCCAAACCCTGAGACCCTCAAACCCTGAGACCCCCAAACCTTGGGGTCCCTCCAAACCTTGAGGGTCTCCCCAACCCCTTCCCAGATCCTTGGGACCCCCAAACCCTTGGACCCCCAAACCTTGAGGGTCTCCCCAACCCCTTCCCAGACCCCAGGGACCCCCAAACCCTGAGACCTCCAAACCTTGAGGGTCTCCCCAACCCCTTCCCAGATCCTTGGGACCCCCAAACCCTGAGACCCCCAAACCCTGAGACCCTCAAACTTTCAGGGTCCTCCCAGACCCTTGGGACCCCCAAACCCTGAGACCCCCAAACCCTGAGGAACCCCCCCCTTAAGGTTTTGGGGTGCCCACCTCCATCTCCCTCTGCAGGCTGGTGTGGGGGCCCAGGCTGGGGGCCACCATGGAGGGGGTGACGGGGAAGTTGGGGGGCAGGCGGGGGCAGCGGCGCAGCAGGACGGGGTTCACCCCCCGCAGGTACTGCGCCCCGAAAAACGCGTCCTCCTGCCAGTGCCGCACCACGTACTCTGGGGGGGGGTTGGGGGGGGGGAAAGTGAACCCCAAAACCCCCTCTGAGCCCCCCCCAAACCCTTCTTACCCCCCCCCCCAGATCCCTCGGAACCCCCTTCAGCCCCTCTGACCCCCCAAACCCTCTGATCCCCCAAGTTCCTCTGACCCCCCAAACCCCTCTGATCCCCCAAACCCTCTGACCCCCCAAACCCCTCTGACCCCCAAACCCTCTGAGCCCCCAAACCCTCTGACCCCCCCAAACCCTCTGATCACCCAAACCCCTCTGACCCCCCCAAACCCTCTGACCCTCCAAGCTCCTCTGACCCCCAAACCCTCTGACCCCCCCAAACCCTCTGACCCTCCAAGCTCCTCTGAACCCCAAACCCTCTGAGCCCCCAAACCCCTCTGACCCCCCAAACCCTCTGACCCCCAAAACCTTCTGACTCCCAAACCCCTCTAACCCCCCAAACCCTCTAACCCCCCAAACCCCTCTGACCCCCCAAACCCTCTGATCACCCAAACCCTCTGACCCCCAAACCCTCTGACCCTCCAAGCTCCTCTGACCCCCAAACCCTCTGACCCCCCAAACCCTCTGACCCTCCAAGATCCTCTGACCCCCAAACCCTCTGAGCCCCCCAAGCCCTCTGACCCCCCAAGCCCTCTGACCCCCCAAGCCCTCTGACCCCCCAAACCCTCTGACCCCCAAACCCTCTGATCACCCAAACCCCTCTGAGCCCCCAAACCTTCTGACTCCCAAACCCCTCTAACCCCCCAAACCCTCTGATCACCCAAACCCCTCTGACCCCCCCCAAACCCTCTGACCCCCCAAGCCCTCTGACCCCCCAAACCCTCTGACCCCCCAAACCCTCTGACCCTCCAAGCTCTTCTGACCCCCCAAACCCCTCTGACCCCCCAAACCCTCTGACCCTCCAAGCTCCTCTGACCCCCCAAACCCTCTGATCACCCAAACCCCTCTGACCCCCCAAACCCTCTGACCCTCCAAGCTCCTCTGACCCCCAAACCCTCTGAGCCCCCAAACCCTCTGGCCCCCCCAAACCCTCTGACCCTCCAAGCTCCTCTGAGCCCCCAAACCCTCTGACACCCCAAACCCCTCTGACCCCCCCAAACCC
Organism: Coccyzus lansbergi; assembly: GCA_033558105.1. Taxonomy (NCBI): domain Eukaryota; kingdom Metazoa; phylum Chordata; class Aves; order Cuculiformes; family Coccyzidae; genus Coccyzus; species Coccyzus lansbergi. The sequence continues at coordinate 35,063 of JAUMJK010001679.1, read as the reverse complement.
TCTGACCCCCAAAACCTTCTGACTCCCAAACCCCTCTAACCCCCCAAATCCCTCTGACCCCCCAAACCCTCTGACCCTCCAAGCTCCTCTGACCCCCAAACCCTCTGACCCCCCAAACCCTCTGACCCTCCAAGCTCCTCTGACCCCCAAACCCTCTGACCCCCCAGCCCTCTGACCCCCAAGCTCTTCTGACCCCCCAAACCCCTCTGACCCCCCAAACCCTCTGACCCTCCAAGCTCCTCTGACCCCCAAAACCCTCTGACCCTCCAAGCTCCTCTGACCCCCCAAACCCTCTGACCCCCCAAACCCTCTGACCCTCCAAGCTCCTCTGACCCCCAAACCCTCTGACCCTCCAAGCTCCTCTGACCCCCAAGCCCTCTGACCCCCCAAGCTCTTCTGACCCCCCAAACCCCTCTGACCCCCCAAACCCTCTGACCCTCCAAGCTCCTCTGACCCCCAAACCCTCTGACCCCCCAAACCCTCTGACCCTCCAAGATCCTCTGACCCCCAAACCCTCTGAGCCCCCAAACCCTCTGACCCCCCAAACCCTCTGACCCTCCAAGCTCCTCTGACCCCCAAACCCTCTGACCCCCAAACCCTCTGACCCCCCAAACCCTCTGACCCCCAAAACCTTCTGACTCCCAAACCCTCTGACCCCCAAACCCCTCTAACCCCCCCAAATCCCTCTGATCACCCAAACCCCTCTGACCCCCCAAACCCTCTGACCCCCCCCCAACCCCTCTTCTTTTTTGGGGGTCCCCGTTTGGGGGTGACCGACCGCTGATGGGGGTCCCGGGGTTCCCCAAAGCCTCGTGGACGTCCTGGAGGCTGCGCCAGGAGCCCCCGAAGAGCCGAGTGCGAAGGCGGAGACGGAGCTGCCTGGGGAGGGGGGGACATGGGGGGGGGACAGTGACCCCAGGGACAAGGGGGACACTTGGGGACCCCCAGGGGCACTTAGGGGGTGATGGGGACACTCGGGGACCCTTGGGGGGGTGATGACCCCTTGATGCCCCTCGGTGACCCCTTGGGGACCCTTAATGACCCTCGATGACCCCTTGGTGGCCCTCGATGACCCTTAATGGCCTTCAGTGACCCTCAATGACACCTTGATGGACCTCGGTGGCTCTCAATGACCCCTTGATGCCCCCCGATGACCCCTTGGGAACCCTCGCTGACCCTCAATGACCCCTTGGTGGCCCTCGATGACCCTCAACAACCCCTTGGTGGCCCTTGATGCTCCTTGATGACTCTCGATGCTCCTCAATGACCCTTAATGACCACTCGATGGCCCCTGGTGACCTCCTAATGGCCCTTTGGTGCCTCTCAATGGCCCCTGGTGACCCCTAATGGCCCCTGGTGACCCCTGGTGGCTCCTGGTGGCTCTTGGTGGCCCTTGATGACTCTCGATGCTCCGCAATGTCCCTTAATGACCACTCGATGGCCCCTGGTGACCCCCTAATGGCCCTTTGGTGCCTCTCGGTGACCCCTGGTGACCCCTAATGGCCCTTTGGTGCCTCTCAATGGCCCCTGGTGACCCCTAATGGCCCCTGGTGACCCCTGGTGACCCCTGGTGGCTCTTGGTGGCCCTTGATGACTCTCGATGCTCCGCAATGACCCTTAATGACCACTCGATGGCCGCTGGTGACCCCCTAATGGCCCTTTGGTGCCTCTCAATGGCCCCTGGTGACCCCTGGTGGCTCCTGGTGGCTCTTGGTGGCCCTTGATGACTCTCGATGCTCCGCAATGTCCCTTAATGACCACTCGATGGCCCCTGGTGACCCCCTAATGGCCCTTTGGTGCCTCTCGGTGACCCCTGGTGACCCCTAATGGCCCTTTGGTGCCTCTCAATGGCCCCTGGTGACCCCTGGTGGCTCTTGGTGGCTCTTGGTGGCCCTTGATGACTCTCGATGCTCCGCAATGACCCTTAATGACCACTCGATGGCCCCTGGTGACCCCCTAATGGCCCTTTGGTGCCTCTCAATGGCCCCTGGTGACCCCTAATGGCCCCTGGTGACCCCTGGTGGCTCTTGGTGGCCCTTGATGACTCTCGATGCTCCGCAATGACCCTTAATGACCACTCGATGGCCCCTGGTGACCCCCTAATAGCCCTTTGGTGCCTCTCAATGGCCCCTGGTGACCCCTAATGGCCCTTTGGTGCCTCTCAATGGCCCCTGGTGACCCCTAATGGCCCCTGGTGACCCCTTGGTGGCCCTGGGTGGCCCTGGGTGACCCTCACGCGGCGGCCGCTCGGGCGGCGATGTTGATGCGATGCTCGAGGGGGAAGGCCAGACTGGGGGAGAGCGGCTGGGCCGGACTGGGAGGCACTGGGAGCACTGGGGGGGACAGGGCAGGCTCCTCCGGAGGTGTCACTGGTGGCGCTGGTGGCACTGGGCGGGGCCAGGGGCACAGGGCCGGGGGCAGCGCCCGCAGCCGCCAGGGCCACCCCGGGGCGTAGGGCTCCCACCTGGGGACACGGGGACACCAGTTACCTCCCAGTTACCTCCCAGTGCACCTTCCCACCACCTCCCAGTGCCCTCCCAGTGCCTTCCCAGCACCTCCCAGTGCCCTCCCAGCACCTCCCATTGCCCTCTCAGTGCCTCTTGGTGCCTCCCAGGGCCTCCCAGTCCCTCCAAGTGGCTCCCAGTGCCCTCCCAGCGCTTCCCAGTCCCTCCCAGTGCCTCCCAGTGCCCTCCCAGTGCTTCCAGTCCCCTCCCAGCACCTCCCAGGGCCCTTCCAGTGCTCTCCCAGCACCTCCCATTGCTCCCAGCGCCCTCCCAGCACCTCCCAGTGCCCTGCCAGTGCCTCCCAGTGCTCCCAGTCCCCTCCCAGTTGCCTCCCAGTGCCCTCACAGTTCCCTCGCAGTGCCTCCCAGTGCCCTCCCAGTGCTCTCCCAGTGCTCCCAGTCCCCTCCCAGCACCTCCCAGGGCCTCCCAATCCCTCCATGTGGCTCCCAGTGCCCTCCCAGTGCCTCCCAGGGCCTCCCAGTCCCCTCCCACTGCCCTCCCAGTGCTCCCAGTGCCCTCCCAGTGCCCTCCCAGTGCCCTCCCAGTGCTCCCAGTCCGTACTGGAAGGCCTCCTGGCGCTCCCTCCGCTCCTCCTGTTGCTCCTGCAGCAACTCGGGCTCTAGCGCCACCTGGCGGGGGGGGAGGGCTGGGGGGGACAGGGGGACATGGGGACTGTCCCTGGCCCCAAGTCCTCATACCTGTCCCCTTACCTGTCCCCACACCTGTCCCCTTGTCCCCTTACCTGTCCCTTTACCTGTCTCCTTACCTATCCCCTCACCTGTCCCCATACCTGTCCCTGTGTCCCTGTCCCAATATCTGTGTCCCTGTCCCCATACCTGTCCTCACACCTGTCCCCATGCCTGTCCCCCTGTCCCCTGTCCCCCTACCTGTCCCCTCACCTGTCCCCATGAGTGTCCTCATAACTGTCCCCACACCTGTCCCCATGTCCCTCTGTCCCTCTGTCCCCGTCCCATGTCCCTGTCCCCATACCTGTCCCCACACCTGTCCTCATACCTGTCCTCTTACCTATCCCCATACCTGTCCCTGTCCCTGTGTCCCTGTCCTCATATCTGCATCTCTGTCCTCATACCTGTCCCCTCACCTGTCACCTTACCTGTCCCCCTACCTGTCCCCACACCTGTTCTCTTACTTGTCCCATTACCTGTCCCCTTGTCCCCAGACCTGTCCTCATACCTATCCCTGTCCTCAAACCTGTCCCCACACCTGCCCCCTTGTCCCCATAACTGTCCCCATACCTGTCCTCATACCTGTCCCTGTCCTCATACCTGTCCCCACACCTGTCCCCTTGTCCCCATAACTGTCCCCTTACCTGTCCCCCTACCTGTCCCCTTTTCCCCCTTACCTGTCCCATTACCTGTCCCCACACCTGTCCCCTTGTCCCCAGACCTGTCCTCATACCTATCCCTGTCCTCAAACCTGTCCCCACACCTGCCCCCTTGTCCCCATACCTGTCCCCATACCTGTCCCCATACCTGTCCCCCTGTCCCCACACCTGTTCCCTTACTTGTCCCATTACCTGTCCCCACACCTGTCCCCCTGTCCCCATACCTGTCCTCATACCTATCCCTGTCCTCATACCTGTCCCCCTGTCCCCATACGTGTCCTCATACCTGTCTCCACACCTGCCCCTTGTCCCCATACCTGTCCTCATACCTGTCCTCATACCTGTCCCCACACCTGTCCCCTTGTCCCCATACCTGTCCCCCTGTCCCCACACCTGTTCCCTTACTTGTCCATTACCTGTCCCCACACCTGCCCCCACACCTGTCCCCCCACACCTGTCCCCTTACCTGTCCCCTCCCTGAGCTCCATCTCCCCGCTCTCCAGCCAGCGGTAGCAGGGGAAGGTGGCCCTGGGGGTGTCCCCCTCCTCCTCCTCGTCGCTGTCCCCATCATGGTCACTGTCCCCATCGTGGTCACTGTCCCCCAGGGGCCCCGTGACGGTCACTCGGTGGCAGAGCCACCCGTCGGGGACAAGGGACACCAGAGGCTCCTTCCAGAGCCGCAGCCGCAGCAGCCGCCCCAGAGGCCGTGGGGACCTCACCTGGGCCACTGTCACCTGGGGGGACACACACACACCCCCCCACTGGCACCTGAGGGGGGGACACCCCCTTGACCCCCAACCTGGCCCCATTGTCACCTCTTCAGCCCCATCCCAGGGCCTCCCAGGGCCTCCCAGGGCCTCCCAGGGCCCCCCAGCACCATCCCAGTGCCTCCCAGTGCTTCCCAGTCCACTCCAAGCGCCTTCCAGTGACCCCCAGGGCCTCCCAGTGCTTCCCAGTCCTCTCCGGTCCCTCCCAGTGCCTCCCAGTGCCCCCCAGCCCCATCCGAGTGCTCCCAGTCCCCTCCCAGTGCCTCCCAGTGCCCCCCAGCCCCATCCGAGTGCTCTCCCAGTCCCCTCCCAGTGCCTCCCAGTGCCCCCCAGCCCCATCCGAGTGCTCCCAGTCCCCTCCCAGTGCCTCCCAGTGCCCCCCAGCCCCATCCGAGTGCTCCCAGTCCCCTCCCAGTGCCTCCCAGTGCCCCCCAGCCCCATCCGAGTGCTCCCAGTCCCCTCCCAGTGCCTCCCAGTGCCCGCCAGCCCCATCCGAGTGCTCTCCCAGTCCTTCCCAGTGCTTCCCAGTGCTTCCCAGTCCACTCCAAGTGCCTCCCAGTGCCCCCCAACCCCATCCCAGTGCCTCCTAGTGCCTCCCAGTCCCTCCCAGTGCCTCCCAGTGCTCCCCAGTCCACTCCAAGTGCCTCCCAGTGCCTCCCAGTCCCCCCCAACTCCTTCATTCCCCCTTCCAGTGCCTCCTAGTCCCTCCCAGTCCCTGCCAGTGCCTCCCAGTTCCCCTCCAATTCCTCCCAGTGCCTCCCAGTGCCCCTCATTTCCCTCCAGCCCCATCCCAGTGCCTCCCAGGCCCTCCCAGTGCCCCTCCATTCCCTCCTAGTACCTTCCAGTGACCCCCAGTGCCTTCCAGTGACCCCCCCCCCCAGTGTCTCCCAGTGCTTCCCAATGCCCCTCCAGTGCCTTCCAGTGACCCCCAGGGCCTCCCAGTGCTTCCCAGTCCTCTCCGGTCCCTCCCAGTGCCTCCCAGTGCCCCCCAGCCCCATCCGAGTGCTCCCAGTCCCCTCCCAGTGCCTCCCAGTGCCCCCCAGCCCCATCCGAGTGCTCCCAGTCCCCTCCCAGTGCCTCCCAGTGCCCCCCAACCCCATCCGAGTGCTCTCCCAGTCCTTCCCAGTGCTTCCCAGTGCTTCCCAGTCCACTCCAAGTGCCTCCCAGTGCCCCCCAACCCCATCCCAGTGCCTCCTAGTGCCTCCCAGTCCCTCCCAGTGCCTCCCAGTGCTCCCCAGTCCACTCCAAGTGCCTCCCAGTGCCTCCCAGTGCTCCCCCAACTCCTTCATTCCCCCTTCCAGTGCCTCCTAGTCCCTCCCAGTCCCTGCCAGTGCCTCCCAGTTCCCCTCCAATTCCTCCCAGTGCCTCCCAGTGCCCCTCATTTCCCTCCAGCCCCATCCCAGTGCCTCCCAGGCCCTCCCAGTGCCCCTCCATTCCCTCCCAGTGCCTCTCATTTCCCTCCAGCCCCATCCCAGTGCCTCCCAGCGTCCCCCACCCCTCTCCCGCTCCCCTCCCAGTGCCTCCCAGTGCCCCCCAGCCCCATCCCAGTGCCTCCCAGTGTCCCCTACTCCTCTCCCGCTCCCCTCCCAGTGCCTCCCAGTGCCCCCCAGCCCCATCCCAGTGCCTCCCAGCGTCCCCCACCCCTCTCCCGCTCCCCTCCCAGTGCCTCCCAGTGCCCCCCAGCCCCATCCCAGTGCCTCCCAGCGTCCCCCACCCCTCTCCCGCTCCCCTCCCAGTGCCTCCCAGTGCCCTCCCAGTGGACTCACGGCTCCGGGCTGCAGGGGGTGCTGGGGCCAGCAGAGGCGGCAGGGGTGGCTCTGGCCCAGGGTCCCCACCAGGGTGAGGGTGACGGGGGCCAACGTCCCCGCCCCCCACCCCGAGCCCGTCCGCACCCTCAGCCGGTAACGGACCTCAGGGGATCCTGGGGGGGCCTGGGGGGTCCCCAGGTCCTCCTTGGGCTCCTTGGGGGTCTCCTTGGGCTCCTTGAGGGGCTCCAGATCCTCCTCGAGGCTCTTCGGATCCTCCTTGAGGTTCTTGGGGGTCTCTGGATCCTCCTTGGGGCCCTTGGGGGTCTCCTTGAGGGTCTCCAGAGGGTTCTTGAGGGTCTCCAGATCCTCCTCGAGGCTCTTCGGATCCTCCTTGAGGTTCTTGGGGGTCTCTGGATCCTCCTTGGGGCCCTTGGGGGTCTCCTTGAGGGTCTCCAGAGGGTTCTTGAGGGTCTTCAGATCCTCCTTGAGGGTCTCCAGAGGGTCCTTGGGGGGCTCCAGGTCCTCCTTGGGCTTCTTGGGGGTCTTCTTGGGCTTCTTGGGGGTCTCCTTGGGGCTCTCCGGCTCCTCCTTGAGGCTCTTCGGATCCTCCTTGGGCTTCTTGGGGTGCTTGGGGGTCTCCTTGGGGTGCTCGGGGGTCTCTTTGGGGTGCTCCTGGGTCCCCTTGGGGACACTGGGGGGTGACAGGGTCCCCTCGGGCTCCATCTTGGGGATTCTCAGGGTCCTTGGGGTGTCCTTGAGGTCTCCTTGGGGTCCCCTGGAGGTCCTTGAGGTCCCTCTGAGGTTCTTGGGGGGCTCCTCTTGGTGTCCCCTTGAGGTGCTCCTGGATCTCTTGAGGGTTTTGGGGTCCCTTTGGGGTCCTTGGGGTCCCCCTGAGGTTCTTGGGGTCCCCCTGAGGTTCTTGGGGGGCTCCTGGAGGTCCTTGGGGTCCCCTTGAGGTCCTTGGGGTCCCCCTGAGGTTCTTGGGGAGGCTCCTGGTGTCCCCTTGAGGTGCTCCTGGATCTCCTGAGGGTTTTGGGGTCCCTCTGGGGTCCTTGGGGTCCCCCTGAGGTTCTCGGGGGGCTCCTGGTTGCCCTCGGGGCTCTCCCGGCTCTCGGCTGCCGCCCCCGTCAGCCCCACCCCAGTTCCTCCCAGTTCCTCCCAGTCCCAGGCCTCGACCGGTCCAGGCAGTCCTGGGCCACCCCAGTTCCACCAGTGGCTTTGGCCCCGACCCCAGTTCCACCCCAGTTCACCCCACTCGCATTCCAGTTCCACCCCAGTTGCCTCCCAGTTCCACCCCTGGCCCCAGTCAGACCAGTTCCAGTGACCCCTGGCCCAATTCCAGTGACCCCTGGCCCAGTTCCAGCCCAGTTCATCCCAGTTCCAGCCCCCTCCCACCAGTGACCCCTGACCCAGTTCCATCCCAGTCCAGCCCAGTTCATCCCGGATCCATCCCTGGCCCCAGTCAGACCAGTTCCAGTGACCCCTGGCCCAGTTCCAGTGACCCCTGGCCCAGTTCATCCCAGTTCCAGCCCCTTCCCACCAGTGACCCTTGGCCTAGTTCCATCCCAGTTCACCCCAGTTCCATCCCAGTTTCCCCCAGTTCCTCCCCTGGTCCCAGTCAGACCAGTGCCATCCCAGCTCCCATCAGTGACCCCTGGCCCAGTTCCATCCCAGTTCATCCCAGTTAATTCCAGTTCCAGCCCAGTTCCATCCCTACTCCCACCAGTGACCCTTGGCCCAGTTCCATCTCAGTCCAGCCCAGTTCCATCCCAGTTCTGCCACCATGTCTGGTCCCCACCCCAGTTTAACCCCCCTGGCTTTGACCTCATCCCAGTTCACCCAGTTCCAGCCCAGCTTGCGTCACTGACACCCCCCCCCCACCCCAGCCCCAATTAGGAACCAGTTTGTCCCAGTTACGTCACTGGGTTGGGCTCCCAGTCCCACCCAGTTCACCACAATCATCCCCCCAGTTTCAACACTGGGCCCAGTGCGACCAGTTCCACCCCAGTTCCAACCACTGACCTCATCCCAGTTCCACCCAGTTCACCACAATCGTCCCCCCAGTTTCACCACGGGGCCCAGTGCGACCAGTTCTACCCCAGTTCAACCCAGTGACCTCATCCCAGTTCATCCCAGTTGCGCCACAGTGTCTGGGCCTCCACCCCAGTTTGCACCACTGGCCCTGAGCCTCCCCCTCCAGTTCCATCCCAGTTCATCCCAGTAACTCCCGGCCCAGCACATTTTCTCCCCCTTGAACTGGGCCCAGTATGACCAGTTCATCCCAGTTCACCCCAGTGGCCTTGCCCCTCCCCCACCCCACCTCCCAGTTCCATCCCAGTTCACCCCAGTGCCCTTGGCTTCCCCTTCCAGCCCATACTGGGTTTAACTGGTTTATACTGGGCTGTACCGGTTTCTATTGGGCTGGACTGCTCCATAGTGGGTTGTACTGGTTTATACTGGTTTATACTGTGCTCTACTCATCAATACAGGATTGTGCTGGTTTATACTGGCCTATACTGGGCTATACTGGTCATAGTGGCCACCGCTTGCAGTGATCAAGACTGGTTGATACTGACCCATACTGGTCTATACTGGTCTCTACTGGTCCACACTAACCTGCACTGCTCCATACTGGTTTATACTGGTCCATACTAGCCTGTGCTGCTCCATACTGGTTTATACTGGTCCATACTGGGCGCTTCCCGCCCCCCACCCCCCCCCCCACACACACACCATTCACTCACATGTTGTTTCCATCAGCACCTTTTATTGTCCCCAGGTCCTTCCAGTACAGACCAGTCCCTCCCAGTACAGACCAGTGACCCCACAGGGGACCCCGAAAGGAGACCTCCAACCCCCTCCCCACCCCCAAAGCCACCAGAGGGGACCCCAAACCCCCTCCAAAGGCACCTGAGGGGACCCCAAAAGCCCATTGACACCAGAGGGGACCCCAAACCCCCTCCAAAGGCACCATAGGGGACCCCAAAACCCCTCCAAAGCCACCAGAGGGGACCCCAAAAGCCCCTAAAGCCACCATAAGGGACCTCAAAATCCCCTAGTGATAACATAGGGGACCCCAAAACCCCTCCAAAGCCACCAGAGGGGACCCCAAACCCCACCAGTGATAACATAGGGGACCCCAAACCCCTCCAAAGCCACCATAGGGGACCCCAAAACCCCCCAGTGGTAACATAGGGGACCCCAAAACTCCTCCAAAGCCACCACAGGTGACCCCAAACCCCAATAGTGACACCACAGGGGAGCCCAAGCCCCCATTGACACCATAGGGGACCCCAAGCCCCCACCAGTGATAACATAGGGGACCCCAAACCCCCCAGTGATAACATAGGGGACCCCAAACCCCTCCAAAGCCACCATAGGGGACCCCAAAACCCCCCAGTGATAACATAGGGGATCCCAAACGCCCCAGTGATAACATAGGGGACCCCAAAACCCCTCCAAAGCCACCATAGGGGACCCCAAAACCCCCCAGTGATAACATAGGGGATCCCAAACGCCCCAGTGATAACATAGGGGACCCCAAAACCCCTCCAAAGCCACCAGAGGGGACCCCAAACCCCACCAGTGATAACATAGGGGACCCCAAACCCCCCAGTGATAACATAGGGGACCCCAAACCCCTCCAAAGCCACCATAGGGGACCCCAAAACCCCCCAGTGATAACATAGGGGACCCCAAACCCCCCAGTGATAACATAGGGGACCCCAAACCCCTCCAAAGCCACCATAGGGGACCCCAAAACCCCCCAGTGATAACATAGGGGACCCCAAACCCCACCAGTGATAACATAGGGGACCCCAAAACCCCTCCAAAGCCACCATAGGGGACCCCAAAACCCCCCAGTGATAACATAGGGGACCCCAAACCCCACCAGTGATAACATAGGGGACCCCAAAACCCCTCCAAAGCCACCATAGGGGACCCCAAAACCCCCCAGTGATAACATAGGGGACCCCAAAAACCCCTCCAAAGCCACCATGGGGGGATCTCAATGCCCCCATTGATAACATAGAGGACCCCAAAACATCTCCAAAGCCTCCAGAGGGGATCCCAATGCCCCCATTGACACCAGAGGGGACCCCAAAAGAGGATATGAGGTGTGGGGGTGGATGTCCCCTCAGATGGCGACGCTGTTCTCGATGTTGGGAGGGTCGAGGTAGGTGTAGGGCCAGTCGAGGTGCTGGTTGCGGGCGCGGATGCGGCGGGAGATGGCGGCGAGGCGGCGGCGGAAGGCCCGGAGCAGGCGGCGGTGCGGCCGCTGCGTGAAGTGCCGCTCGGGGTAGCAGCCCAGGGAGCGCTGGGGGTCAATGAGGACATTGGGGTCATGGGGGACATCGGGGTCAATGGGGACAATGGGGTCATAGGGAGCATTGAGGCCTTTGGGGGCATTGGGGACAATGGGGTCATAGGGAGCACTGAGGCCTTTGAGGGCATTGGGGACAATGGGGTCAATGGGGTCATGAGAGATCAATAGGGTCAACAGGGTCGTGGAGGTCAATGAGGACAATGGGGTCATAGGGAGCATTGAGGCCTTTGGGGGCATTGGGGACTATGGGGTCAATGGGGTCATAGGGAGCATTGAGGCCTTTGAGGGCATTGGGGACAATGGGGTCAATGGGGGTCAATGGGGTCATGAGAGATCAATAGGGTCAACAGAGTCGTGGAGGTCAATGGGGACAATGGGGTCATAGGGAGCATTGAGGCCTTTGGGGGCATTGGGGACAATGGGGTCAATGGGGTCATGAGAGATCAATAGGGTCAACAGGGTCGTGGAGGTCAATAAGGACAAGGGGATCATAGGGAGCATTGAGGCCTTTGGGGGCATTGGGGACAATGGGGTCAATGGGGTCATAGGGAGCATTGAGGCCTTTGGGGGCATTGGGGACAATGGGGTCAATGGGGTCATGAGAGATCAATAGGGTGAACAGGGTCGTGGAGGTCAATGGGGACAATGGGATCATAGGGAGCATTGAGGCCTTTGGGGGCTTTGGGGACAATGGGGTCAATGGGGGTCAATGGGGTCATGAGAGATCAATAGGGTCAACAGGGTCGTGGAGGTCAATAAGGACAAGGGGATCATAGGGAGCATTGAGGCCTTTGGGGGCATTGGGGACAATGGGGTCAATGGGGTCATAGGGAGCATTGAGGCCTTTGGGGGCATTGGGGACAATGGGGTCAATGGGGGTCAATGGGGTCACTGGAGCCATTGGGGACACCAAGGTCACAGGGGTCAATGGGGTCATGAGGGATCAGTAGGGTCAACAGGGTCATTGAGGTCAATGAGGACAATGGGTTCATAGGGAGCATTGAGGCCTTTGGGGCATTGGGGACAATGGGGTCATGGGGGTCAGTGAGGACAATGGGGTCATTGGGGTCAATGGGGGATCAATGGGTCAACAGGGTCATGAGGAGCATTGGGGGCAACGGGGTCAATGAGGACAATGGGGTCACGGGGGGGACATCGAGGTCATTGGGGACAATGGGGTCAATGGAGGTTGACAAGGTCATAGGGGGCATTGAGGCCATTGGGGTCATGGTGGTCAATGGGGTCTTGGGGGATCAATAGGGTCAATGGGGAATCAATGGGGTCAACAGGATCGGGGGGGTCAATGAGGTCATGGGGATCAATAGGGTCAATGGGGGATCAATGGGGTCAACAGGATCATGGAAATCAATAGGGTCAATGGGGAATCAATGGGGTCAATGGGGTCAATGAGGTCATGGGGATCAATAGGGTCAATGGGGAACCAATGGGGTCAACAGGATCAAGGGGGTCAATATGGTCATGGAGGTTAGTGGGGTCAACGGGATCATGGGGATCAACAGAGTCAATGGGGAATCAACGAAGTCAATGGGGGATCAATGGGGTCAATGGGGGATCAATGGGCTCAACAGGATCATGAGGTTCAATGGGATCTGGGGGGGAGCACTGGCCTCTATGGGATTTCGGGGGGTGTCTGTGGGATCTCGGGGGGTTATGGGGTGCTGGGGAGGGGGGGGTCTCAGACCATGTCGAAGGGCTCGTTGCGCAGCACCCAGAGGACCCCGAGGACGATGGCCGAGGTGTTGATGGCCGGCAGGGCCTCCAGGAACTGGGGCAGGGACAGCGGCTCCTTGGTGGTCGGGGGGGGCGCCCGCATCGACGCCGGCAGGTTAGGCACGAAGGCTCCCAGTTCGAACTGGGGCGGGGGGGGACACACACCCCAGTAAGGGCCTGGGGTGTCCCCACCCAGTGCTCCCAGTAAACCCTCATAGCACCCACTGCCCCCTCCCATAGCACCCAGTGCCCACCTATAGCTCCCTGTGTCCCCCTATAGAACCCAATAGCTCCCAGTGCCCCCCCCCATAGCACCCATAGATCCCAGTGTCCCCCTTATAGCTCCCAGTGCCCCCCCATAGCACCCATAGATCCCAGTGTCCCCCCCATAGCTCCCAGTGCCCCCTCCATAGCACCCATAGATCCCAGTGTCCCCCCATAGCTCCCAGTGCCCCCCCCATAGCACCCATAGATCCCAGTGTCCCCCCCATAGCTCCCAGTGGCCCTCCCCATAGCACCCATAGATCCCAGTGTCCCCCCTATAGCTCCCAGTGCCCCCCCCATAGCACCCATAGATCCCAGTGTCCCCCCTATAGCTCCCAGTGCCCCCCCCATAGCACCCATAGATCCCAGTGTCCCCCCTATAGCTCCCAGTGCCCCCCCATAGCACCCATAGATCCCAGTGTCCCCCCCATAGCTCCCAGTGCCCCCCCATAGCACCCATAGATCCCAGTGCCCCCCCCATAGCACCCATAGATCCCAGTGTCCCCCCTATAGCTCCCAGTGCCCCCCCATAGCACCCATAGATCCCAGTGTCCCCCCTATAGCTCCCAGTGCCCCCCCCATAGCACCCATAGATCCCAGTGTCCCCCCCATAGCTCCCAGTGCCCCCCCCCATAGCACCCATAGATCCCAGTGTCCCCCCCATAGCTCCCAGTGCCCCCCCCATAGCACCCATAGATCCCAGTGTCCCCCCTATAGCTCCCAGTGCCCTCCCCATAGCACCCATAGATCCCAGTGTCCCCCCATAGCTCCCAGTGCCCCCCCCATAGCACCCATAGATCCCAGTGTCCCCCTTATAGCTCCCAGTGCCCCCCCCATAGCACCCATAGATCCCAGTGTCCCCCCTATAGCTCCCAGTGCCCTCCCCATAGCACCCATAGATCCCAGTGTCCCCCCTATAGCTCCCAGTGCCCTCCCCATAGCACCCATAGATCCCAGTGTCCCCCCATAGCTCCCAGTGCCCCCCCCCATAGCACCCATAGCTCCCAGTGGCCCATCCAGAGATCCCAGTGCTAACCCCATAGATCCCAGTGCCCCCCAAGAGCACCCAGTGCCCCCCCCCCCCCCCCCCCAGCACCCATAGATCCCAGTGTCCTCCCATAGCTCCCAGTGCCCCCCAAGAGCACCCAGCTCAAACTGGTGGGGAACACCAGTAAGGCCCCACAGCCCCCCCAGTGCTCCCAGTGTCCTCCCATAGCTCCCAGTGCCCCCCACCATAGCACCCAGTGCTTCCCCCATAGTACCCAGTGCTCCCAGTGACCCCTCCCAGTGCTCCCAATGCCCCCCCAGTGCCCCCCCCATAGCACCCAGCTCAAACTCGGGGGGCACCAGTAAGGGCCTGGAGTTCTCCCAGTGCTCCCAGTGACCCCTCCCAGTGCTCCCAGTGACCTGTCCGCTGTTGGTGGCGGCGTGGTGGGCGGAGCAAGTGTAGATGATCATGGTAAGGAGGGTAACGAGGGCCCGACGGGAACGAAGAGGGTACGGGAACCCTGCGGGGTCACGGGGGGGTCACGGAGGGGTCATGGGGGGTCATGGGGGTCAGAGAGGGTCATGGGGGGTCAGGGAGGGGTCATGGGGGGTCAGAGAGGAGTAAGTGTGGGTCATGGGGGTCACAGAGGGGTCAGAGGGGGGTCAGGGAAGGGTCACATGGGGTTATGGGAGGTCAGAGGGAGGTCAGGGAAGGGTCACACGGGGTTATGGGAGGTCAGAGGGGGGTCAGAGAGGAGTCATGGGGGGTCAGGGAGGCTCATGGGGGTCAGAGAGGGTCATGGAGGGTCAGAGAGGGGTCATGGGGGGGTCATGGAAGGGTCACATGGGGCTATGGGAGGTCAGAGGGAGGTCAGAGAGGGGTCATGGGGGGTCAGAGAGGGTCATGGGGGTCAGAGGGGGATCATGGGGGTCAGAGGGGGGTCACATGGGGTTATGGGAGGTCAGAGGGGGTCATGGGGGTCAGGGGGGGTCAGAGGGGGGTCGCATGGGATTATGGGGGGTCAGAGGAGGTCATGGGGGTCAGAGAGGGGTCGGGGGGTCAGGGAAGGGTCACATGGGGTTATGGGAGGTCAGAGGGAGGTCAGAGAGGGGTCATGGGGGGTCAGAGGGGGGTCATGGGGGTCAGAGAGGGGTCAAAGGGGGGTCAGGGAAGGGTCACATGGGGTTATGGGAGGTCAGGGTGGGTCAGAGAGGGGTCACATGGGGTTATGGGGGGTTGGAGAGGGGTCACGGGGGTCAGAGAAAGGTCACGGGGGTCAGAGAGGGGTCATGGAGAGTGAAAGAGCAATCAGGGGAGTCTGAGAGGGGTCATGGGGGGGCCACAGGGGGTCATGGAGGGTCACTGGGGGTCATGGGGGGGGTCACAGAGGGGGGGGGGGGGTCAGGGCTCACCCGAGCTCTTCCGGCCCAGGAAGCCTCTGAGGAAGATCTCGCGCACCCAAGCCTGGAGCTCGGGGTCCTGGCGCACGGCCCCGTCCGACGGGTAGTGTAGGGACACCACCCCCTGCACCAGCCTGGGACCCCCCCAAACCCATCAAAAGGTCCATGAATCCAACCCGAGCCCATCAAAAGGTCCATAAGTCCAACCCGAGCCCATCGAAAGGTCCATGAATCCACCCAAATCCACCCCAATCCACACCAAGGCCACGCAAAATCCCATAAATCCACCCCAATCCACCTCAGATGCCACCAGGAAGGGCCCAGGAGGGGACATGAGAGAGCGGGAGGTGACAGGAGGGGACATGGGGGCACCAGGAGGTTGACCAGGAGGGGACTCTAGGGATCAGGAGGGGACCAGGAGGGGACATGAGGGACCACGAGAGGACACAAGGTGACTAGAAAGAGATCCAAGGAGACACTAGGGACCAGGAGGTGACCAGGAGGTGACACAAGGGGACCAGGAGACCAGAAGGCAACACTAGGGGACCAGGAGGTGACCAGGAGGTGACTAGAAAGAGATCCAAGGAGACACTAGGGACCAGGAGGAGACCAGGAGGTGACACTAGGGACCAGGAGGTGACACTAGGGACCAGGAGATGACCAGGAGGTGACACTAGGGACCAGGAGATGACCAGGAGGTGACACTAGGGTTACCAGGAGGTGACACTAGGGGTTCCAGGAGGTGACAGGAGGTGACACTAGGGACCAGGAGGTGACACTAGGGACCAGGAGGAGACCAGGAGGTGACTAGAAAGAGATCCAAGGAGACACTAGGGACCAGGAGGAGACCAGGAGGTGACACTAGGGACCAGGAGGTGACACTAGGGACCAGGAGATGACCAGGAGGTGACACTAGGGACCAGGAGATGACCAGGAGGTGACACTAGGGTTACCAGGAGGTGACACTAGGGGTTCCAGGAGGTGACAGGAGGTGACACTAGGGACCAGGAGGTGACACTAGGGGACCAGGAGGTGACCAGGAGGCGACACTAGGGACCAGGAGGTGACACTAGGGACCAGGAGGAGACCAGGACGTGACTAGAAAGAGATCGAAGGAGACACTAGGGACCAGGAGGTGACCAGGAGGTGACACTAGGGACCAGGAGATGACCAGGAGGTGACACTAGGGTTACCAGGAGGTGACACTAGGGGTTCCAGGAGGTGACAGGAGTTGACACTAGGGACCAGGAGGTGACACTAGGGACCAGGAGGAGCCCAGGACGTGACTAGAAAGAGATCGAAGGAGACACTAGGGACCAGGAGGAGCCCAGGAGGTGACACTAGGGTTCCCAGGAGGTGACACTAGGGGACCAGGAGGTGACCAGGAGGCGACACTAGGGACCAGGAGGTAACACTAGGGACCAGGAGGAGACCAGGAGGTGACTAGAAAGAGATCCAAGGAGGCACAAGAGGCTGGAAGGAGCCCAGGAGGTGACACTAGGGTTACCAGGAGGTGACACTAGGGACCAGGAGGAGACCAGGACGTGACTAGAAAGAGATCCAAGGAGACACTAGGGACCAGGAGGTGACCAGGAGGTGACACTAGGGTTACCAGGAGGTGACACTAGGGGACCAGGAGGTGACCAGGAGGTGACATGAGGGCAACAGGAGGTGACCAGGAGGTGACACTAGGGGACCAGGAGGAGACCAGGAGGCGACACTAGGGGTTCCAGCAGGTGACAGGAGGTGACACTAGGGACCAGGAGATGACCAGGAGGTGACACTAGGGACCAGGAGGTGACCAGGAGGTGACACTAGGGACCAGGAGGTAACACTAGGGACCAGGAGGAGACCAGGAGGTGACTAGAAAGAGATCCAAGGAGACACTAGGGACCAGGAGGTGACCAGGAGGTGACCCTAGGGTTGCCAGGAGGTGACAGGAGGGGCCGTTGTGGGTGTCCCACCTGCGGATGGCGGCCCAGATGGGTCGTGCGTCCTGGGCGAAGAAGTAGCAGCGGGTGCGGGTGACTCCTCGGCGCCGCAGGTCCCGGGGGAGGACGAGGGCAGCGTAGGGCAGCGCCCGCAGCCCCCGAGCCACCAGCCGCAGCAGCCCCCGCCGGCCCAGGGCCACCGCCTGGGGACAACCCGCCCCGGGGACAACCCTCAGGGACGAGATGGAGGACCAAACCCAACCCCGACCACCCAACCGGCTGCTTCCGGAGCTACCCGAACGTCTCCGGAGCCGCCCGACTGCCTCCAAACGCACCCAAGTGCCCGACCGACCACCTCTAGAGACACCCGACTAGTCAACCGACCGGCTCTGGAGCCACCGACCACCTCTAGACCCACCCGACTACCCAACTGACCATCTCTAGATCCACCCAACTACCCAACCGACCATCTCTAGAGCCACCAACCACCTCTAGATCCACCCAACTACCCAACTGACCATCTCTAGAGCCACCGACCACCTCTAGATCCACCCAACTACCCAACTGACCATCTCTAGAGCCACTGACCACCTTTAGATCCACTCAACTACCCAACTGACCATCTCTAGAGCCACCGACCAGCTCTAGATCCACCCAACTACCCAACCGACCATCTCTGGAGCCATTGACCATCTCTAGACCCACCCAACTACCCAACCGACCACCTCTAGACCCACTCAACTACCCAACCGACCATCTCTAGAGCCACCAACCACCTCTAGATCCACCCAACTACCCAACCGACCACCTCTAGATCCACTCAACTACCCAACCGACCATCTCTGGAGCCATTGACCATCTCTAGACCCACCCAACTACCCAACCAACCATCTCTAGAGCCACCGACCACCTCTAGATCCACCCAACTACCCAACTGACCATCTCTGGAGCCACCGACCACCTCTAGATCCACTCAACTACCCAACTGACCATCTCTAGAGCCACCGACCACCTCTAGATCCACCCGACTACCCAACCGACCATCTCTAGAGCCATTGACCACCTCTAGATCCACCCGACTACCCAACCGACCATCTCTAGAGCCACCGACCAGCTCTAGATCCACTCAACTACCCAACCGACCATCTCTGGAGCCATTGACCACCTCTAGATCCACCCAACTACCCAACCGACCATCTCTAGAGCCACCGACCATCTCTAGACCCACCCAACTACCCAACTGACCATCTCTGGAGCCACCGACCAGCTCTAGACCCACCCGACTACCCAACTGACCATCTCTAGATCCACCCAACTACCCAACCGACCATCTCTAGAGCCACCAACCACCTCTAGATCCACTCAACTACCCAACTGACCATCTCTGGAGCCATTGACCACCTCTAGATCCACTCAACTACCCAACTGACCATCTCTAGAGCCACCAACCACCTCTAGATCCACCCGACTACCCAACTGACCATCTCTAGAGCCACCGACCACCTCTAGATCCACTCAACTACCCAACCGACCATCTCTGGAGCCATTGACCATCTCTAGACCCACCCAACTACCCAACCGACCATCTCTAGAGCCACCGACCACCTCTAGATCCACCCAACTGCCCAACCGACCATCTCTAGAGCCACCGACCACCTCTAGATCCACCCAACTACCCAACCGACCATCTCTTGAGCCACCGACCACCTCTAGATCCACCCAACTGCCCAACCGACCATCTCTAGAGCCACCGACCACCTCTAGATCCACCCAACTACCCAACCGACCATCTCTAGAGCCACCAACCACCTCTAGATCCACCCAACTGCCCAACCGACCATCTCTAGAGCCACTCAACTACCCAACTGACCATCTCTGGAGCCATTGACCACCTCTAGATCCACTCAACTACCCAACTGACCATCTCTAGAGCCACCAACCACCTCTAGATCCACCCAACTACCCAACCGACCATCTCTGGAGCCATTGACCACCTCTAGATCCACTTAACTACCCAACTGACCATCTCTAGAGCCACCAACCACCTCTAGGTCCACCCAACTACCCAACTGACCATCTCTAGAGCCACCGACCAGCTCTAGATCCACCCAACTACCCAAACGACCATCTCTGGAGCCACCGACCACGTCTAGATCCACCCAACTACCCAACCGACCACCTCTAGACCCACCAGCTACCCAACTGGCTTCTCCTAAACCCACCCAAACGTCCCTAGACCCACCCAACTCACCCAACCAACCGTCTCTAGACACAACCAACCACCTCTAGGTCCACCCAACCATCTCTAGATCCACCAACACCCACCCAACCACCTCTAGACACACCCGGCTACTCAACCAACCACCTCTAGACCCAACCGACCACCTCCAGAGCCACCAAACCACCCAACTGACCACCTCTAGACCCAATCGACCACCTCCAGAGCCACCAAATCACCTCCAGAGCCACCAAACCACCCAACCGACCACCTCTAGACCCAACTGACCACCTCTAGACCCAACCGACCACCTCTAGACCCACCCAACTACTCAACCAACCATCTTGAGACCCATCCAAACATCTCTAGATCCAACTAACTGCCTCTAGATCCACCCAACTATGCAACCCACCACTCGAATTCCACCAACCACCTCCAGACCCATCCGACCAACCCCCAACCCAACCCAACTACCCACCCAAACACCTCCACATCCACCCAAACACCTCCACATCCGCCCGACTACCCACCCAACCATCTCCAGACCCACTCAACCACCTCCAGATCCACCTAACTACCCACCCAACCATCTCCAGACCCACTCGATTGACTAACCATCGAGCTCTAGGCCCAACCAA
This sequence comes from Coccyzus lansbergi, assembly GCA_033558105.1. Lineage (NCBI taxonomy): Eukaryota > Metazoa > Chordata > Aves > Cuculiformes > Coccyzidae > Coccyzus > Coccyzus lansbergi. Next base: position 15,202 of record JAUMJK010001679.1, on the reverse strand, counting down.
CCACCTCTAGGTCCAGCCAACCACCTCTAGACTCGCCCAACCATCTCCAGACCCACCCAACTAGTCAACCGACCGTCTCCAGGTCCACCCAACCATCCCCAAACCAACCCAACTACCCAACCGACCACCTCTAGAGCCAATCAACCACCTCTAGAGCCAATCAACCACCTCTAGACCCAACCAACCACCTCTAGATCTACTCAACCACCTCTAGACCCAACCGACCACCTCTAGCTCCACCAACTACCCAAGGGACCATCTCCAGACCCCTCCCAGTGCCCTCCCAGTGCCCTCCCAGCACCTGGTCGAAGACTCCCCCGGGGTTGAGGAGGAACTTCCGGGCCAGAGCCGCGATGTGGACGGTGAAACGAGTGTGAGGGATGAGGAGCTGCAGCCCCAAGTGGGTCGGGGGGGGGAGACAAGCCAGGAGAAGAACCCTCGGTAGAACCTTCCAGGTGACCCCAAACCCTTGGGAGAACCTTCCAGGTGACCCCAACCCCATCCCCGTGACCCCAAACCCTTGGTTGAACCTTCTAGGTGACCCCAAACCCTTGGTCGAACCTTCCAGGTGACCCCAACCCTTGGTTGAACCTTCCAGGTGACCCCAAACCCTTGGTAGAACCTTCCAGGTGACCCCAACCCTTGACCCCAACCCTTGATAGAACCTTCCAGGTGACCCCAAACCCCTGGTAGAACCTTCCAGGTGACCCCAACCCTTGACCCCAACCCTTGGTAGAACCTTCCAGGTGACCCCAACCCTTGGTCAAACCTTCCAGGTGACCCCAAACCCTTGGTCGAACCTTCCAGGTGACCCCAACCCTTGACCCCAACCCTTGGTTGAACCTTCCAGGTGACCCAAACCCTTGGTAGAGCCTTCCAGGTGACCCCAACCCTTGACCCCAACCCTTGGTAGAACCTTCCAGGTGACCCCAACCCTTGGTAGAGCCTTCTAGGTGACCCCAACCCTTGATAGAACCTTCCAGGTGACCCCAAACCCATCCCCGTGACCCCAAACCCTTGGTTGAACCTTCTAGGTGACCCCAAACCCTTGGTCGAACCTTCCAGGTGACCCCAAACCCTTGGTAGAACCTTCCAGGTGACCCCAACCTCATCCCCGTGACCCCAAACCCTTGATAGAACCTTCCAGGTGACCCCAAACCCTTGGTAGAACCTTCCAGGTGACCCCAACCCTTGACCCCAACCCTTGGTAGAACCTTCCAGGTGACCCCAACCCTTGGTTGAACCTTCCAGGTGACCCCAAACCCTTGGTCAAACCTTCTAGGTGACCCCAAACCCTTGGTCAAACCTTCCAGGTGACCCCAACCCCATCCCCGTGACCCCAAACCTTTGATAGAACCTTCCAGGTGACCCCAAACCCTTGGTCAAACCTTCTAGGTGACCCCAAACCCTTGGTAGAACCTTCTAGGTGACCCCAAACCCTTGGTCGAACCTTCCAGGTGACCCCAACCCCATCCCCGTGACCCCAAACCCTTGATAGAACCTTCAAGGTGACCCCAAACCCTTGGTCGAACCTTCCAGGTGACCCCAAACCCTTGGTAGAGCCTTCCAGGTGACCCCAAACCCCTGGTAGAACCTTCCAGGTGACCCCAAACCCTTGGTCGAACCTTCCAGGTGACCCCAAACCCTTGGTCGAACCTTCTAGGTGACCCCAAACCCTTGGTCGAACCTTCCAGGTGACCCCAAACCCTTGATAGAACCTTCCAGGTGACCCCAAACCCTTGATCGAACCTTCCAGGTGACCCCAACCCTTGGTAGAACCTTCCAGGTGACTCCAACCCTTGGTTGAACCTTCCAGGTGACCCCAAACCCTTGGTCGAACATTCCAGGTGACCCCAACCCCATCCCCGTGACCCCAAACCCTTGATAGAACCTTCCAGGTGACCCCAAACCCTTGGTAGAACCTTCTAGGTGACCCCAAACCCTTGGTCGAACCTTCTAGGTGACCCCAAACCCTTGGTAGAACCTTCTAGGTGACCCCAAACCCTTGATAGAACCTTCCAGGTGACCCCAACCCTTGACCCCAACCCTTGGTTGAACCTTCCAGGTGACCCCAAACCCCTGGTCGAACCTTCCAGGTGACCCCAAACCCTTGGTCGAACCTTCTAGGTGACCCCAAACCCTTGGTAGAACCTTCCAGGTGACCCCAACCCCATCCCCGTGACCCCAAACCCTTGATAGAACCTTCCAGGTGACCCCAAACCCTTGGTAGAACCTTCTAGGTGACCCCAAACCCTTGGTCGAACCTTCTAGGTGACCCCAAACCCTTGGTAGAACCTTCCAGGTGACCCCAAACCCTTGATAGAACCTTCCAGGTGACCCCAAACCCCTGGTAGAACCTTCCTGGTGACCCCAACCCTTGACCCCAACCCTTGATAGAACCATCCAGGCGACCCCAACCCTTGGTGGAACCATCCAGGTGACCCCAAACCGAGGTGTCCCACCTTGAAGAGGGGGTGCGGGGGGGGCAGGTGGCGGAGGGTGGCCAAGGCGTAGACCTCCCCGAGGAGGTGGGCGCGGAGGAGGTGGCTGAGGGCCTCGTGGACGTGGAAGTCGGCCTGACGGACCCACACCTTGGCCAGGGCCCAGAGCCACGGAGGGTCCTGGGGCACGAAGATGGGGCTGGAGGGGCCCGGACGCTGCGACAGCTGGTTTTGGGGGGACGGGGGGGGCAAGGAATGAGGGGGAGGACACCCCGAAAAGATGGAGACCCAACCAGGTCACCCCCGAGCATCAAGGTCACCTCCGAGTCAACTGGATCATCTCCAACCCTTTAGATCCGACTCCTGAGTCACCACCTCTTCCTCCACCAGGAGATATTGGGGTCCCCGACCCCTCTCCAAGAGCCCTGGGACCCCCAAACCTTCAGCTTTGGGGGGTTGGAGGGGGTCACCCCGAAAAGATGGAGACCCAACCAGGTCACCCCCAAGCATCAAGGTCACCTCCGAGTCAACTGGATCATCTCCAACCCTCTAGATCCGACGCCCAAGTCACCACCTCCTGCTCCACCAGGAGATATTGGGGTCCCCGACCCCTCCCCAAGAGCTCTGGGACCCCCAAACCGTGAGGGAGCCCCAAACCCCAGAAGATGGAGACCCAACCAGGTCACCCCCGAGCATCAAGGTCACCTCCGAGTCAACTGGATCATCTCCAACCCTCTAGATCCGACGCCCAAGTCACCACCTCCTGCTCCACCAGGAGATATTGGGGTCCCCGACCCCTTCCCAAGAGCTCTGGGACCCCCAAACCTTCAGCTTTGGGGGTTGGAGGGGGTCACCCCAAAAAAGATGGAGACCCAACCAGGTCATCCCCGAGCATCATGGTCACCTCCAAGTCAACTGGATCATCTCCAACCTCTAGATCCGACGCCCAAGTCACCACCTCCTGCTCCACCAGGAGATATTGGGGTCCCTGACCCATCTCCAAGAGCTCTGGGACCCCCAAACCTTGGGCTTGGGGTGGCTTGGGGGGTCACCCCGAAAAGATGGAGACCCAACCAGGTCACCCCCGAGCATCAAGGTCACCTCCGAGTCAACTGGATCATCTCCAACCCTTTAGATCCGACGCCCAAGTCACCACCTCTTCCTCCACCAGGAGATATTGGGGTCCCCGACCCCTCTCCACGAGCTCTGGGACCCCCAAACCTTCAGCTTTGGGGGTTGGAGGGGGTCACCCCAAAAAAGATGGAGACCCAACCAGGTCACCCCCGAGCATCAAGGTAAACCTCCGAGTCAACTGGATCATCTCCAACCCTCTAGATCCGACGCCCGAGTCACCACCTCCTGCTCCACCAGGAGATATTGGGGTCCCCGACCCCTCCCCAAGAGCTCTGGGACCCCCAAACCATGAGGGAGCCCCAAACCCCAGAAGATGGAGACCCAACCAGGTCACCCCCGAGCATCAAGGTGACCTCCGAGTCAACTGGATCATCTCCAACCCTCTAGATCCGACTCGCAGGTCACCAGTTTTTTGGGGTCTCCTCTCTCGTTTTTTGGGGTCTCTCCTCCCATTTTTTGGGGTTTCCGCTCCCAGTTTTGGGGTCTCCTCTCCCAGGTTTGGGGTCTCCCCTCCCACCTCCCGTTCTTTTTTTTTGGGGGGTTACCTGGATGGCCAGAGGCCACAGGCTCCCGTCCTCCCGCTGGTGGAGGAGGCAGAGGGGGGCGGCCACGAAAGTGGGGTGTCCGTCCAGCCGGGCCGTGGGGATCCCCTCCAGCACCCCGTAATCCGCCAGGTACACGTTCCCGAGCTGGAGGGGGCACCCCAAAACTAGAGGGGGGGGGGGACACACACACCCCAAAACCGAGAAGACCCCACAACCCAAAGGAACCGCACCCCAAACCCCAGAAGAACCCCCAGGAGACACCGGAGCCCATAGGGACACCCCCCCCCCCAACAAAAGCCACAGGGGGACCCCAAAAGCCATGGGACACCCCTCCAAGAGCCCCCAGGTTCCCCCCAAACCCCAAACCCTGAGACCCCCAAACCTTGAGGGTCTCTCCAAGCCCTTCCCAGACCCCAGGGACCCCCAAACCCTGTGAACCCCAAAACCTTGAGGGTCTCCCCAAGCCCTTCCCAGACCCTTGGGACCCCCAAACCCTGTGACCCCCCAAACCTTGAGAGTCCTCCCAGACCCTTGGGACCCCCAAACCCTGTGAACCCCAAACCTTGAGGGTCTCCCCAAGCCCTTCCAAGACCCCAGGGACCCCCAAACCCTGAGACCCCCAAACCTTCAGGGTCCCCCCAATCCATGCTTGGGCCCCTGGGTCCCCCCCAACCCTTGGACCCCCAAACCTTGAGGGTCTCCCCAACCCCTTCCCAGACCCTTGAGACCCCCAAACCCTTGGACCCCAAAACCTTGAGGTCCCTCAACCCCATCCCAGACCCCAGGGACCCCCAAACCCTGAGACCCTCAAACTTTCAGGGTCCTCCCAGACCCTTGGGACCCCCAAACCCTGAGACCCCCAAACCTTGAGGAACCCCCCCCCCCCCCCAAGGTTTTGGGGTGCCCACCTCCATCTCCCTCTGCAGGCTGGTGTGGGGGCCCAGGCTGGGGGCCACCACGGAGGGGGTGACGGGGAAGTTGGGGGGCAGGCGGGGGCAGCGGCGCAGCAGGACGGGGTTCACCCCCCGCAGGTACTGCGCCCCGAAAAACGCGTCCTCCTGCCAGTGCCGCACCACGTACTCTGGGGGGGGGGGGGGGGACAGGGTGAACCCCCAAACGCCTATGACGCCCCCCCCCCCAAACCCTCTGACCCACCTCAGCCCCTCTGACCCCCCCCAAACCCCCACGTCCCCCCAAGATCTGCTTGGACACCTCCCCCCCCCAGACCTCCCCCTGTCACCCCAATATCTACCTGGTCCCCCCCCCCACCCCACAGTCCCCAAGTCCCTCCCTGTCCCCCCAATACCTGCTTGGACTCCCCCCGTGTGCCTCCAGAGCCCCCCAAGTCCCCCCCCTCTTACCCTCCCCCTGTCCACCCAGTACCTGCCTGGACCCCCCCCCATGTCCCCCCATGTCCCCCCAATCCCTTCTGTGTCCCCCCCATCCCTTCTATGCCCCCCCATGACCCATCAATCCCTTCTATGTCCCCTCCATGTCCCCCCATGACCCCCTAATCCCTTCTATGTCCCCCCTATGCCCCCCCCATGCTCCCCCAATCCCTGCTGTGTCCCCCCCGTGTCCCCCCATGTCCCTCCATGTCCCCCTCATGCCCCCCCCAATCCCTTCTATGTCCCCAGAATGTCCCCTCATAACCCCCCCATGTCCCCATATCCTACCCTATGTCCCCCCAATCCCTTCTATGTCCCCCCATGACCCCCCCATGCCCCCCCATCCCTTCTATGTCCCCCCATGTCCCCCCCAATCCCTTCTGCGTCCCCCCCATGACCCCCCCCATGTCCCCCCGTCCCTTCTGTGTCCCCCCATGACCCCTTCCATGTCCCCACACATCCCCCAATGTCCCCCCCATCCCTTTTATGTCTCCTCCATGTCCCCCCATGCCCCCCCATGACCCCATCTCCCACCCTATGTCCCCCAATCCCTTCTATGTCCCCCCATGACCCCTCATGTCCCCCCCAATCCCTTCTATGTCCCCTCCACATCCCCCCATGTCCCCCCAATCCCTTCTATGTCCCCCCCCCGTGTCCCCCCATGACCCTCCATGTCCCCCCTATGACCCCTCATGTCCCCCCCAATCCCTTCTGCGTCCCCTCCATGTCCCTCCATGTCCCCCCATGACCCCGTCTCCCACCCTATGTCCCCCAATCCCTTCTGTGTCCCCCTATGACCCCCCATGTCCCCCCAATCCCTTCTATGTCCCCCCCCGTGTCCCCCCATGACCCTCCACGTCCCCCCTATGACCCCTCATGTCCCCCCCAATCCCTTCTGCGTCCTCTCCATGTCCCCCCATGCCCCCCCATGACCCCGTCTCCCACCCTATGTCCCCCAATCCCTTCTGTGTCCCCCCATGACCCCTCATGCCCCCCAATCCCTTCTATGTCCCCTCCATATCCCTCCATGTCCCCCCAATCCCTTCTATGTCCGTCCCCCCCGTGTCCCCCCATGACCCTCCACGTCCCCCCTATGACCCCTCATGTCCCCCCCAATCCCTTCTGCGTCCCCTCCATGTCCCCCCATGCCCCCCCATGACCCCGTCTCCCACCCTATGTCCCCCCAATCCCTTCTATGTCCCCCTATGACCCCTCATGCCCCCCCATCCCTTCTATGTCCCCCCCCACCCCGTGTCCCCCCATGAGGTGTCCCCAGCCCCAAAGCCACCACGTCCCCATGTCCCCACCCACCCTGGTCAAGGTGTCCCCAGCCCCAAAGCCACCACGTCCCCAGCCCCCCTAGTCACGGTGGCCTCATAGGGGGTCCCTGTGTCCCCCCAAACTCCCTTTCAAGGGACACAGGACCCCCCCCCCCCCCCAAAACCCACCGGTGACAGGCGTGTGGAAGCATCTGAGCAGCTCGGTGATGGCCTCCAGGCTGGGCCAGGACCCTCGACGGTCCAGGAAACCCTTCAGCTTGGAGTGAACCGTCCTGGGGGACACCGAGGGGACACGGCGGGGACGTGGAGCCGCCACAGGGACGTGGGGGGACACCGTGGGGACATGAGAACGTGGGGACACCAAACAGAGATGGGGCTACGGGGACACACACCACGGGGACACCAACAGGGCCATCTGGGCCACCAACAGGGACATTGGGGCCACCGTGAGGCCACGAGGATGCGGAGTCACCAAAGAGATAGAGGGACATGGGGACACCATGGGGGACGGGGGGGGACGTCAAGGGGCTATGGGGCCCCCAAAGGGGCTGTAGGGCCACTCCGAGGCCACCTGGGGGGACATTGGGGCCACCGCAGGGGCCATAGGGCCACCATGGGGCCACCGGGAGGGACATTGGGGCCACCTGGAGGGACACTGGGGCCACCACAGGGGACACTGGAGCCACCAGGATGGACATTGGGACCAACCACAGGGGCCATAGAGCCACCATGGGGCCACCTGGAGGGACACTGGGCCACCATGGGGCCACCAAGGGATATTGGGGCCACCAGGGGGACTTGGGGCCACCACAGGGCTACCAGATGGACACTGGGACCCACCAAGAGGCCCTAGAGCCACCATGGGGCCACCACAGGGGCATTGGGGCCACCACAAGGGACCTTGGGGCCACCAGGGGGGGACTCACGCGCTGCCCCCCCGCAGGTAGAAGGCGGCCGCCTTGGCTACTGAGAAGCACAGGTCGGGGTCCGGGGGGGTCCCCAGCGGCAGAGCCCACGGCAACCCTGGGGCGAAGGGGGCCAGCCTGGGGAGGAGGGGGGGAGAGGGCTAGTGAGACACCCCCCAGGGGCTACTGACCCCCTCAGGGGGCTACTGACACCACCCCCCCAAGGGCTACCAACCATCCATGGGGCAATCAACCATCCATGGGGCAACCAACGATCCCTATGGGGCAACCGACCATCCCTATGGGGCAACCGACCATCCCCATGGGGCAACCAAGCATCTATGGGGCAACCAAGCATCTATGGGGCAACCAAGCATCCCTATGGGGCTACCAACCATCCCCATGGGGCTACCAACCATCCATGGGGCAACCAACCCCTCCCCATGGGGCAACCGACCATCCCCAGGGGGCAACCAAGCATCTATGGGGCTACCAACCCCTCTATGGGGCAACCAATCCATCTACGGGGCAACCAACCCCCTATGGGGCAACCGACCTCCCCCTATAGGGCAACCAAACATCTATGGGGCTACCAACCATCCCCATGGGGCTACCAACCATCCATGGGGCAACCAACCTCTCCCCATGGGGCAACCGACCATCCCCATGGGGCAACCAAGCATCTATGGGGCTACCAACCCCTCTATGGGGCAACCAATCCATCTACGGGGCAACCAACCCCCTATGGGGCAACCGACCTCCCCCTATAGGGCAACCAAACATCTATGGGGCTACCAACCATCCCCTATGGGGCAACCAACCCCACTACGGGGCGACCAATCCATCTATGGGGCGACCAATCCATCTATGGGGCGACCAAGCACCTATGGGGCTACCAACCCACCCCATGGGGTCACTAACCATCCACGGGGCAACCAACCATCCCTATGGGGCAACCAACCCACCCTATGGGGCTACCAACCATCCCCATGGGGCAACCAACCCACCGTATGGGGCTACCAACCCACCCCATGGGGTCACTAACCATCCACGGGGCAACCAACCATCCCCATGGGGCAACCAACCCACCCTATGGGGCTACCAACCATCCCCATGGGGCTACCAACCCACCGTATGGGGCTACCAACCCACCGCATGGGGCTACCAACCCACCCCACGGGGTCACTAACCATCCATGGGGCAACCAACCATCCCCATGGGGCTACCAACCACTCTCATGGGGCTACCAACCCACCCCACGGGGTCACCAACCATCTACGGGGCAACCAACCAACCCCAGTGGGAGGGTTTGGGCGTCCCCGAGGAGGCTTTTGGGATTCCCTGAGGAGGTTCTGGGGTCCCCGAGGAGGCTTTTGGGATTCCCTGAGGAGGTTCTGGGGTCCCCGAGGAGGCTTTTGGGATTCCCTGAGGAGGTTCTGGGGTCCCCGAGGAAGGTTTTTGGGGTTCTGGGGGGTCCCACCGGTATCGGCGTCGCTGCTGCCGCAGGTATCGTCGCCGCAGGCGCCGCAGCTCAGGGTGTCCCTCCTGGGCCGGTGTCTTCGCTGGGGACAAGGGGGACACACGGTGACACCCCAAGGTCCCCAAGACCCCAATGTCCCCCCCCAGTCACCCCAGGACCCCAAGAGGGTCCCAGTCACCCCAAGATCTCCGCGTCCCCAAGGTCCCCAGAGGGGCCCAGTGACCCCAAGGTCCCCAATGTCCTCCAGTGACCCCAGGACCCCAAGGGGGTCCCGGTGTCCCCAAGGTCCCCGTGTCCCGAGGAGCTCAGTGTCCCCAGAGGGTCCCCAGTGAGCCCAGGATCCCAAGGTCCCCACGTCCCTCGGGTCCCCAAGGGGGTCCCAGTGACCCCAGGATCTCCGTGTCCCCAAGGTCCCCAGTGTCCCCACAACCCCACGGGAGTCCCAGTGTCCCCAAGGTCCCCATGTCCCCCAGGATCCCAAGGTCTCCAAGGTCCCCAGGGGGTCCCAGTCACCCCAGGGTCCCAAGGTCCCCATGTCCCCCAGAGGATCCCAGTGTCCCCAAGCTCCCCGTGTCCCCCAGGGGGTCCCAGTGTCCCCAGGATCTCAAGGTCCCCGTGTCCCCAAGGGGGTCCCAGTGTCCCCAGGATCCCAAGGTCCCCATGTCCCCAAGGTCTCCAAGGAAGTCCCAGTGTCCCCAGGGTCCCCATGTCCCCAAGGTCTCCAAGGGAGTCCCAGTGTCCCCACGATCCCAAGCTCTCCACGACCCCAATGTCCCCAAGGTGGTCCCAGTGTCCCCAGGATCCCGAGGTCCCCAGTGTCCCCAGTGTCCCCATACCGGTCCCCTCCGCCAGGTCCCATGTCCCGAAGCCCTGGAGCCACCGGTAGCAGGGGAAGTAGAAGGGCCCGGGGGGGTCCTCGTCCTCGTCACCGCCGTCCCCAGGGCCACCCGGGACCTCCTCCTCGTCCCCAGCCTCGTCCCCACTGTCCCCCGGCTCCTCGTCCTCGGCGTCCCACGCGTCCCACACGTCCCAGGGGTCCCCGGTGACCCTCAGCTCCTCGTCCTCGGCGTCACCCACGGCCTTGTCCTTCTTCCGGGTGGCCCCGGGGCCACCAGCTTCATCCTCGGTGTCCCCGGTGGCCCTGGTGCCACCCGACTTCTTGTTTTCTCTGCCACCTCCATCCTTGTCCTCGATGTCCCTGGTGCCACCTCCGTCGCCCTCGATGTCACAGGCGCCACCCAGCTCCTTATCTTCTCTGTCACCTCCAGCCTCGTCCTCGATGTCCCTGGTGCCACCTCCACCCTCCTCCTCCTCTTCTCTGCCACCAGCGTCACCTCCATCCTTGTCCTCGATGTCCTGGGTGTCACCTCCATCCTTGTCCTTCATGTCCCTGGTGCCATCTCCATCCTTGTCCTTCACGTCCCTGGTGCCACCTTCATCTTCATCCTCGATGTCCCTGGTGCCACCTCCATCCTCCTCCTCCTCCTCTTCTCTGCCACCAGCGTCACCTCCATCCTCGTCCTCGATGTCCCAAGTGTCCCTGGCGTCACCTCCATCCTCCTCTTCTCTGTCACCAGCGTCACCTCCATCCTCGTCCTCGATGTCCCAAGTGTCCCTGGTGCCACCTCCATCCTCCTCCTCCTCTTCTCCGTCCCCAGCGTCACCTCCATCCTCGTCCTCGATGTCCCAAGTGTCCCTGGTGCCACCTCCATCCTCTTCCTCCTCCTCCTCTTCTCCGTCACCAGCGTCACCTCCATCCTCGTCCTCGATGTCCCAAGTGTCCCTGGCGTCACCTCCATCCTCCTCCTCCTCTTCTCCGTCACCAGCGTCACCTCCATCCTCCTCGTCCTCCACGTCCCTGGCGTCACCTCCATCCTCCTCGTCCTCCACGTCCCTGGCGTCACCTCCATCCTCCTCGTCCTCCTCCTCCTCGCTGTCCCCGTTGTCCTCGCTGTCCCCGCCGTCCTCGCTGCTGTCCCCGGGGGGGGGGGTCCCCGTCCCTCCAGACGCGCAGCTCCTCCAGGAACCAGGGGCTGGGGGGGAGGGGACCTCGGGGACCTTTGTGCAGTCGCGCCACCAGCAGCCGGCCCAGCGCCCGCGGGGACACCAGCTCGAACTCGCCCTGAGGGGACGCGTCGCCATGTCGCCCGTGTCCTTGGGTCACCGAGGCCGCGACGGGGCCACCGCGTCCCCACGGCACCAGTATCACTGTCCCCATGGCCATGATGGCATCGCCATGTCACCACCACCGGCGTCCCCAGGTCACTATCCCCACGTCACCAGCATCAGTGTCTCCACGGCCCTGTCCCCACGGCCACGATGGTGTCATCAGTGTCCCCATGGCCCTGTCCCCATGGCCCTGGTGGTGCCCCCATGTCACCGGCATCAGCGTCACCAGCATCAGTGTCACCACGGCCCTGTCCCCATGTGACCAGTATCGGCGTCACCAGCATCGCTGTCCCCATGGCCCTGTCCCCATGGCCCTGGCAGTGTCACCAGGTCACTTATCCCCATGTCACCAGCATCACTGTCCCCATGTCCTTGTCCCCATGGTCCTGGTGGTGTCCCCATGTCACCAGCATCGGTGTCTCCATGTCCTTCTCCCCGTGTCACCAGTATCACTGTCCCCATGTCCCTGTCCCCATGGCCATGGTGGTGTCCCCATGTCACCAGTATCGGTGTCACCAGTATCAGTGTCCTCATGGCCCTGTCCCCATGGCCCTGGTGATGTCCCCATGTCACCAGCATCGGTGTCACCAGGTCCCTGTCCCCATTGCACCGATATCACTGTCCCCATGTCCCTGTCCCCATGGCCCTGGTGGGGCCACCATGTCACCAGCATCACTGTCCTCATGTCACTATCCCCATGTCACCAGTATCAGTGTCCCCATGGCCCTGTCCCCATGGCCCTGGTGGGGCCACCATGTCACCAGCATCACTGTCCTCATGTCACTATCCCCATGTCACCAGTATCACTGTCCCCATGTCCCTGTCCCCATGGCCCTGGTGATGTCCCCATGTCACCAGCATCAGTGTCACCAGGTCACTATCCCCATGTCACCAGTATCACTGTCCCCATGGCCCTGTCCCCATGGTCCTGGTGGTGTCCCCATGTCACCAGCATCGGTGTCACCAGGTCCCTGTCCCCATGTCACCACCATCAGTGTCTCCATGTCCTTCTCCCCGTGTCACCAGTATCACTGTCCCCATGTCCCTGTCCCCATGGCCCTGGTGGTGCCCCATGTCACCGGCATCAGCGTCACCAGCATCAGTGTCACCACGGCCCTGTCCCCATGTGACCAGTATCGGCGTCACCAGCATCGCTGTCCCCATGGCCCTGTCCCCATGGCCATGGCAGTGTCACCAGGTCACTTATCCCCATGTCACCAGTATCACTGTCCCCATGTCCTTGTCCCTGTGGCCCTGGTGATGTCCCCATGTCACCAGCATCACTGTCCCCATGTCCCTGGTGGGGCCACCATGTCACCAGCATCGGTGTCACCAGTATCAGTGTCCCCATGGCCCTGTCCCCATGGCCATGGCAGTGTCACCAGGTCACTTATCCCCATGTCACCAGTATCACTGTCCCCATGGCCCTGTCCCCATGGTCCTGGTGATGTCCCCATGTCACCAGCATCGGTGTCACCAGGTCCCTGTCCCCATGTCACCAGCATCGGTGTCTCCATGTCCTTCTCCCCGTGTCACCAGCATCACTGTCCCCATGTCCCTGTCCCCATGGTCCTGGTGGTGTCACCATGTCCCCATCATCACCCTCCCCCTGGCACCAGCACCAGTGTCTCCACGTCCCTGTCCCCGCGTCACCAGCATCACTGCCCTCGTGCCACCAGCCTCAGTGTCCCCATGGCCCTGTCCCCATGGCCAGGACACTGTCACCGCTGCCACCATCACTGCTGGGGCTCCGTGTCCCCATCACCACCAACGTCCCCATCACCGCTGTCCCCATCACCAGGGAGGAGTCACCATCACCGACGTCCCCATCACCACTGTCCCCATCACCATGGAGGTGTCCCCATCACCAACGTCCCCATCACCATGGAGGTGTCACCATCACCGCTGTCCCCATCACCAGGAAGGTGTCCCCATCACCGACGTCCCCATCACCCAGCGTCACTGCGGAGGTGGCACCAGGACCTTGTCACCTGTGGCGACAGCCCCACCACCCGTGTCACCTCGTCCCCACCCCCCCCGAGGCCACCACATCCTCACCCCGAGGCCACCACCGCGTCCCCCGTCACCCTGTCCCCACCCTTTGGTCACCGCGGGGTCACCGTGTCACGTCACCAGCCCCGAGGCCACCCGTGTCCCTCCGTTCCCCACCCTGGGGCCCTCGTGTCCCCAGCGCTTGCGTCACCACCACGTCCCCACCCCACAGGACACCCTCTTCCCAGCCCCGAGGACCACCGCGTCACCCGTGTCCCCAGGTCCCCACGGCCCACGGGGTCACCGCAGCCCCGAGGCCACCACCGCCTCGGCCCAAGGCCACCACCATGTCCCCACGCCCATGGTCAAGGTGTCCCCATGTCCCCACCCACCCTGGTCACGGTGTCCCCAGCCCCAAAGCCACCACGTCCCCATGTCCCCACCCTCCTGGCCAAGGTGTCCCCAGCCCCAAAGCCACCACGTCCCCAGCCCCCCCTAGTCACGGTGTCCCCATAGGGGGTCCCTGTGTCCCCCCCACAAACTCCCTTTCAAGGGACATAGGACCCCCCCCCCCCCCCAAAAAACCCCCTCATAGGGACCCAGGATCTCCCCAACCCCCACTAAAGGGTCCCTGTCCCCCCCCAAACCCCTTTAAAGGGATCCAGGAACCCCCCCAAACCCCTTTAAAGGGAACCAGGACCCCCCAAACTCCCTTATAGGGACCCAGGACCCCCCCAAACCCCCTTATAGGGGATCCCTGTGACCCCTAATCTCCCCTAAAGGGACCCAGGACACTCCATAGGGGACCCAGGACCCCCCAAGCACCCCCAAAGGGACCCAGGACCCCCCCCCAAACCCTCTTATAGGGGATCCCTGTGACCACCAATCTCCCCTAAAGGGACCCAGGACCCCCCCAAACCGCCTTAAAGGGACCCAGGACCCCCCGAAACCCCCTCACAGGGGATCGCTGTGACCCCCAAACCGTCTTAAAGGGACCCAGGACCCCCCCAAACCCCCTCTAATGGGACCCAGGACCCCCCCCAAACCCCCTCATAGGGACCCAGGACCCCCCCCAAACCCCTCTAAAGAGTCCCTGTCCCCCCCCAAACCCCTTTAAAGGGACACAGGACCCCCCCAAACCCCTTTAAAGGGACACAGGACACCCCCAGACCCCCCCAAACCCTCCCATAGGGGATCCCTGTGACCCCCCCAATCCCCTCTAAATGGACCCAGGACCCCCCCAAACCCTCCCATAGGGGGTCCCTGTGACCCCTGAACCCCCTCATAGGGACCCAGGACCCCCCCCAAACCCCCTTTAAAGGGACCCAGGACCCCCCCAAACCTCTCTAAAGGGACCCAGGACCCCCCCAAACCCCTCTAATGGGAACCAGGACCCCCCAGGTCCCCCCAAATCCCCCTTGGGGGGGGTCCCTGTGCCCCCCCCCCCCCCAACCCCCATAGGAGACTCCAGCCCCCCCCCCCACCCCCATCTACCTGCGCACAACCGAGCCCTCCCCCCCAGCCGAGGGCGCTGGGGCCGCAGGAGCCTCGAGTGCCGATGAGGGTGAGGGAGAGGGAGGTCCCGGAGACCACGGGGGGAGCAGCCCGGACCTGGACCCGGTACCGGGACTCGGCCATAGCAGAGACGGAGAGGACAGGGTAGGGGGAGAAGCTAGGACCGCGCGGAGACCGAGCGAATAGCAGGGAGCTAGGACCGCGCGGACACTCCCCCCCAACCCCGGCCCCGTACCGGCGCCTCAGGCCACGCCTCTTCTGCGAGCACAGCCAATCAGCGCCCGCACCGCCTCGAGGCCACGCCCACCCTCTATATAGAGGCCGCCCACGCGCGCGGGGAAGTCACTCAGAGC
>JAUMJK010001678.1:0-43393 GCA_033558105.1 Coccyzus lansbergi | reverse complement strand
GGTTTGCGCAGGCGCAGAAAGGTTCGAGGCTCTATTTTAAATCCCGGAAGCCACTCGCGCCTGTGCAGAGGGAGGTTTGCGCATGCGCAGAACGGCCCGAGGCTCTTTAAATCCCGGAAGTCACTCGAACCCGGTCGTGGGCAGCATGTGAGTGACCCTGGGGCCCTGACCCCCCCCCCTAACCCTAACAGGTCCTTTTTCCCTGGTTGATGTCGCTGTCTCCCCGCAGGGAAGCGGCCCTGGAGATCACGTCCCGGTACTGCCGCAAGGAGATGGAGGAGTACGGGCGCTGCGTGGCCTCCAGCCCCAGCACCTGGCAGAGCGACTGCCACCGCCTGCGCCTCAGCATCTCGCGCTGTGCGGCCCAACAGTGAGTGGGGAGGGAGGGGAAAAGACACAGTGCACCATGGAGTCCAACCATCCCCATCAGTCACTGACCCGTGTCCCTCAGCTCCTCGTCCACCCGTCCCTTAAACCCTCCAGGGAAGGGGCTCAACCCCCTCCCTGCTCCAAGGCCCAGGGACCCTTTCCAGGGAATATTCCCTCCTGCTGTCCAGCCTGAGCCTCCCCTGGTGGAGCTGGAGGCCATTCCCTGTGGCCTGTCCCTTGGCAGAATCACAGAATCACCAGGTTAGAATCATAGAATCATAGAACAACCAGGTTGGAAGAGACCCATCGGACCATCCAGTCCAACCATTCCTATCAAACACTAACCCATGTCCCTCAGGACCTTGTCCACCCGTCCCTTAAACACCTCCAGGGAGGGTGACTCGACCCCCTCCCTGGGCAGCCTATTCCAATGCCCAATGACCCTTTCTGGGAAAAACTTCCTCCTAATCTCCAGCCTAAATCTCCCCTGGTGGAGCTTGAGGCCATTCCCTCTCGTCCTGTCCCTTGGGAGAAGAGCCCAGTTCCCTCCTCTCCACAACCTCCTCTCAGGGAGTTGTAGAGAGCAATGAGGTCTCCCCTCAGCCTCCTCTTCTCCAGGATAAACCCCCCCAGCTCTCTCAGCCGCTCCTCATAGGGCCTGTTCTCCAGCCCCTTCACTACCCTTGTTGCTCTTCTCTGGACTCTCTCCAGAGCCTCAACATCCTCAGCTCCCTCCTCTCCACAAGCTCCTTGCAGGGAGAGAGCAATGAGGTCTCCCCTCAGGCTCCTCTTGTCCAGGCTGAGCCCCCCCAGCTCTCTCCTCTTCTCCTCCAGCCCCTTCCCAGCTCGGTTGCTCTTCTCTGCACTGGCTCCTGTCCCTGTTGTCCTGCAGTCCCATCATCCGGCAGATCCGTCAGGCGTGTGCTGAGCCCTTTGTCGCCTTCGAGCAGTGTTTGAAGGAGAACCAGGCCTCCGTCGTCAACTGCAGCGACCACGTCAATGCCTTCCTGCTCTGCGCAGACCAGGTCAAGCTCTCCACGTGAGGTGAGTGGCCAGAAGCCGAGCTGGGGGCTCCTTTCACCCAATCCCCAGCTTGGAAAACACCTTCTGGGTCATCGAGTCCAACCGTTCCTCTCAAAACTAAACCATGGATTGAGATAAGCTTCATCAGCTTTATCTGCCTCAAAACTAAACCATGGATTGAGATAAGTGTGAAACCCACAGCTTTATCTGCCTCATCTCCTCAGTCTTTCCTGCTCCAACCATGGTGCGAGTTGTTTATGAAACACGGGGTCTCAATCACTTAAATTATTTGAATTAAATCCCATAAAACTCTCATTCTGCGTTCGGGGAGGTTCTAGAGAAAGGAAGGGGCTGGGGAGAGGCTGCTTTGCTCCTTCTACACAAAGAAAGAGGTTTGTTTAACACAAGATAACGAGCGAGAGGTTTAGAGAGGACTCACACACACACATCGAATTCGTTACTAGCTGCGATTCAGAGCTCTTTGTTAACGTGATTTTGAGTTTTATGCTAAAACTCCAACCTCCCACGTTCAGAGCGAGAGGAAGAGCTCTGCTTTCCCTCCCAACCTGCCTCCCAGAGCCTTCCGGTGGCTCCGAGCAGCTCGTTTAAACACCTAAAATGGAATAAACCAACCTGGAATAGACACAGACCTTCATCCTTCCTCTGTCCACCTTCTCTTTGGGGCTGTGGTGGATGGAAAAGTCGCGGAGTTGGTCACGATTGAGGTTCTTCTGAACCCATTCCCGGTGGGAAAGGGCTCTGACCTGGAAAAATTCTTGCTGGGATTCCATAGAGCGATTGTATTGACATAGGTCGGCTCCGAGGGCTCAGAAAATCCTCTTTAAGTACCTGTGGAGCGACGTGAACGAGAATATCGAGCTCCTAAGCGTGTAACGAGGGTGTTGGGCACATACAGAGCCTCCCTGATGCCTTTATTTGTCGTTTTCTTTCCGCAGGGGCTGCCGAGTCCATTGTCAGAGGGGAAGGAGAAGCCTTTCTGGGGTCAGGAGGATCCATCCTGTGCTCGATCGAGGGGGTTTTCCCTTCGCTGATAAATTAAACACAATCCTGAGGTGGCTCTGATGACGATTCCGCAAACAACAGGGGTGTGGGAGCTTCTGCTCTTCATTTATGCATTGAGGACACTGAGGTTTCTCCGTCTAAAAACGTTTTTAAGTAAATAAATCACAAGATTGTGTTGAAGCAACACGAGAGGATCGGAAACAACCTCTGAACGTGCTCAGCCCAAGGCTAAAACGAACCCTGAGCTCTTTTCTTCCATCCTTTCTTCACCAGCTCCTCTCGCAATGAAATAAAATATTTATTTTCCCAATAAATAAACCACTTTGGGCGTTGAAGAGGCCGTGGAGACGATGCGAGGGCCGGAGTCCTCTCCCAGGAGAGGTGGGAGAGCTGGAATTGCTCAGGTTGGAGAAGAGGAGGCTCCAGGGAGGCCTCGGAGCAGCTTCCAGGGTGGAAAAGGGGCTCCGGGAGAGCTGGGGAGGGGCTCTTGATGAGGGAGAGGATGAGGGGAAGGGGTTTGAGCCGAAAAGGGGGAGATTGAGCTTCAGAGCTTCTGGTTTAGAACAGCAGAGGGAGTCTTCCCTCTTCTGCTTCTCCCACAGGGAAACAGGCACCTCAGATCCAGAGAGAAGGAGGTTTGGGGGCTGATAGTGGCGAGAAAGAGTTAAAAACCACTGTGAGAAGCAATGATTCCACCTTTTAGAGTCCTTTGAGGCAGCGAGAGGGGGTTTGAGGAGTTAAAAAGGAGCTTCCGTTGCCTCATTATACAAATTGAGCTTCAATGTGATGGTTTGGCTGGAACTGCTTTCCCAGAAGTGTTTTAGGGAACCAAATCCCACAAATGAGAGAGAAAATGAGGCACTTTTGTGCCTCCGAGAGGGGGTTTTGAGCCTTTGAGTGACCAGTTCCATGTGGTGTCCCTAGGACTTGGTGGTGGCTCCAACTCTGCTCAATGTCTTCCTCACCGAGCTGGACGAAGGCCTCGAGGGCACCCGGAGAGAGTCTGGGGGTGACCCGGAGCTGGGGGGAGCGGCTGGAGGGGTTGGAGGTTCTCCAGAGGGATGGGAGCTGCTTGGATCCATGGGCTGAGAGCAAAGGGGCTGAGGTTGGAGCAGGAACTTGGGTCCCAACAACCCTGAGCAGCTCCAGCCCAGGAGAAGTCTGGCTGGAAAGGGCCTGGAGGAGAAGGCCCTGGGGGGGTTGGGGGAAGAGGAGCCAACCAGGGGGCCAGGAGGCCAAGGGCAGCTTGGCTTGGAGCAGCCAGGGTGTGGCCAGCAGGGCCTAGAAGGCCCTAAAGGGGTCCCAGGAGGCTCTAGAGGGTTCCTGGGGGTGCGAGAAGGGTCCTAGAAGTTCCTAAAGGGCTCCCAGGGGGCTCTGAGGTCCCTTCCCTCCCACCCCATTCCATTTTCATGAGGTCTTTGTAACTCTCAGCTTTGTTTTTCCTCCTTTGCTTTGCGGTTTGGCTCTCCACAAGGTGCCGTGTGACGGGACTTTGTTGCCGTAACTCCTGCTGGTGTCACTTCTCCTCTCAAGCAGAACCTTGGACCCACCAGGTGAGTGACGCACACTCCTAGAATGAGGAACCAGCCCCAACCGTCGCTTTCATTTTTCAGCCAGAAAATCGTCTCGTTTTCCACTCTGCTTCTCTCGCTTAAAGGAACCATCAATCACCTTTTTTTCCCCTTTGGTGTTTGCAGTCGCAGCGACAGATTTAGAGGCCGAAGCGAACAACGAGCGAGAGCCAAGAGCCACACGGAGCCACATTCCGACCCCTCACACGGCTGGTGACTCCGTTAAGGTCCCAACCAACCACCACCACCACTTTCTCCCTTTTTTCCAGGCTTCCCAGCAAAGAGAACTTCCCATTTCCACTTCATTTCCTTTTTTTTTTTTTTATTTCCAAATGTACATGCAATAAAAAAAAAATTAATAATAATAATAATAATAATAAACCATCGTCACGTCACAACACAGGATCACAAGGAAAGGAGAGAGGGTTCGGTGAGGGAGTCGACTCGGAAAGTTGAGAGAAACATCAATTTCTGCAGAGTTCGTGGTCACGTCCTCTTAAAACTGACCCTAACCCGAGTCCATCTCTAGTGCAAGAGCCTCCAAGAAGGACACGGAGCCCGAGGAGTCCTCCTGCTGTGGTTTGGGTGAAGGTCCCACCAAGGTGGGAGCTGCAGGAACTCGGTTTAGGACTCGTCTAAGTGTCCTAATAGCTCTTTCCTGCAAAAGAGCTTGGAAAAAAGGTCCAAGTGTCTTTAAATTCTACAGAGAAGTCCAAAGAGAAGTCCAACTCCAGACGTTGGCGCTGGGAACACCAGAAGCTTCTACATGGGTCACGTTCACACAGGTTTGTTATAGATGAGGAGCGTGGAATGAGCTTCAACCAGGCTGTGGGGCTGCCTCTTGGCGTTTCTCATTCTCTAGGAGTAGCCCGGGAGGTGAAAGAGTCTGGATAAAAAGCAAAATGGCTCAGGCCTGCGTCTCCTTCCCTCTCCAGACTCAGGTTTGTGTCGTTCCTGGGAGCTGCAGGCAACAAACATGAAGTTTTCTTTCTCGTTTGAGAAGCTATGTCCCTCTCAAACCCAACTGACGACTTTTCAAACCCAAGTGAGGAGCCTCAAGAGGCTCAAAGAGAGACACGATGCCCAGAATCACCACTCAGCCTGCTTCTCCGAGCTCTGAGATTTAAAACTGGAGCTCTGAGATTTCCATTGTGGGGTCGTTGGTGCTGGAGGACCGTGTTCCTTCAGCCGTTAGCAGAGGAACACGGACCTTTCCAGGCTCTCCACAGTCAAGAGGTTTTGTGGAAAAGGCACCTCCTGCTTCCAGAGGTGGCTCTGCTGAGCTTGGCCTCAAGAGACATCTCTGGAGGCCTCAAGGGACGTCTCCGAAGGCCTCGAGGAACATCTCTGGAAGCCTCAAGGGACATCTCTGAAGGTCTCGGGCTTGGTTCTTCTCCCTCATCCTGGTTGCATCTTCGGAGCAGCCTCGGTCCGAGATGCTGGGGCAGAGTCGGAGGCTTTGCTGAGGTCAGGAGGTGAAGTAGGAGCTCTGCATGGAGTAGAGTCGGTCGATGGGGTTGCCCACACGGCCTTGCAGGAGGTTGGCTTCGGCCGTGGAGAGCAGGCAGTCCCCCAGGTGGCCGATGCTGTCGCTGTCCATGTCGTGGAAAACTCCTTCCGAGTCTGGAAGAGGAAGGGAAAGGAGCTGAGGAGGCCGGGAGGGGACGAGGGGGACGGGTTTGAGCTCCGAGAGGGGACACTGAGCTGAGATCTTGGGGAGAAACCTTCTCCTGGGAGGCTGGGGAGGCCCTGGCTGAGGTTGCCTTGAGATGTTGTGGCTGCTCTATCCCTGGAGGAGTTCAAGGCCATGTTGGATGGAGCTTGGAGCCCCTGATCCAGCGGGAGGGTCCCTGAGCACGAAACAGGGTGGGACTGGAGGGGCTTGGAGGTCCCTTCCAAGCCAAACCAGCCCAGGATTCAGGCTGGAATTGGATGAACTTTGGGGTCTCCTACCCCAGGGATGCAGATCATAGAATCATAGAACAACCAGGTTGGAAGAGACCCATCAGATCATCCAGTCCAACCATTCCTATCAAACACTAAACTAAGTCCCTCAGCACCTCATCCACCCGTCCCTTAAACACCTCCAGGGAAGGGGAATCAACCCCCTCCCTGGGCAGCCTATTCCAATGCCCAATGACCCTTTCCATGAAAAACTTCCTCCTAATCTCCAGCCTAAATCTCCCCTGGTGGAGCTTGAGGCCATTCCCTCTTGTCCTGTCCCCTGTCCCTTGGGAGAAGAGCCCAGTTCCCTCCTCTCCACAACCTCCTTTCAGGTAGTTGTAGAGAGCAATGAGGTCTCCTCTCAGCCTCCTCTTCTCCAGGAGAAACCCCCCCAGCTCTCTCAGCCGCTCCTCATAGGGCCTGTTCTCCAGCCCCTTCACCAGCTTCGTTGCTCTTCTCTGGACTCTCTCCAGAGCCTCAACATCCTTCTTGTGCTGAGGGGCCCACAACTCAACACAGGATTCAAGGAGCAGCCTCCCCAGTGCTGAGTCCAGAGGGAGAATCACCTCCCTGGCCCTGCTGCTCACACCATTTCTGATCCAAGCCAAGGTGCCCTTGGCCTTCTTGGCCCCCTGGGCACACTGCTGGCTCACGGTCAGTCGCTGTCGACCGAAGGGCTGCAGCAGTTCTCCTACCATAGGGGTGTAGATGGTCTCCAGGCAGCTGTGGCGGCGTCAGCCCTTGTCGGTAGAGGTCGGAGCTGTAGCTGTTCTGCTCCAGGGGCAGCAGCTGCTGTTGGGCCATCCTGGGGTAAGGGACCATGAGCCCGTCCAGGCCGTGGACGCTGGCGCCGTCTGAAAACACAAGTGGTGGGATGGGGTGAAGAAAAGAAACTCCAGCAGAGCTGTTCCCATAGCACAGGGGGTGTCCCCAGGGCTCGGTGGTGGCTCCAGCCCTGCTCGAGGTCTTCGTCCACAGCCTGGACCTGGTTAGTGGTGGAGTCGGCAGCTTTGGGTTGGACTCAATGACCTTAAAACTCTTTTCCAGTATAAACAATTCTACGACTGTGAGCTCTGGAGCAGCTGGTGCTCAGGGCTCCTGTTCAACCATCACCTTCTGAGGAAGAGGAGCTGCAGCCCGTGTCCTCCTCACCTTCGCTGTCATCGTTGCTCTGCCTGCTGCTCCTGCCGGTGCCTCTGCCGCTGCCCAGTCGAGGGTTCCCCAACTGCTCCTGCTCCTGCTGCTGCTGCTGCTGCTGCTGCCTCCGAGCAATCTTCTTCATCTGCAAAGACAGGGAGAGCCTGGACTGCTCTGCGGGAGACACGTGGGCCTTGACCCACCTTCCTGGAGGGATGAGGAGCAGCTTGGGTTGGCCTTGGAGCAGCCTCAGCCAGTGGCAGGAGGTGGGACTGGGTGGGCTTGGAGGCCCCTTCCAACCCAACCCCTTCCATGAGTCTATGAAATGGTTGCTCACAACCTCATCCTCCTCCTCTTTCTACATCCTCATCTTCCTCCTTCTACATCCTCATCCTTCTACATCTTCCTCCTCTACCTACAACATCATCCTCTTCCTCTGTCTACATCCTCCTCCTTCTACATCCTCCTCCTTCTCTTTCTACAACCTCATCCTCATCCTTCTACAACCTCATCCTCCTCCTCTTTCTTCAGCCTCATCCTCCTCCTCTTTCTACATCCTCATCCTCTTCCTCTTTCTACATCCTCCTCCTCCTCCTTCTACATCCTCCTCCTTCTACATCCTCCTCCTTCTACATCCTCCTCCTCCTTTTTCTTCAGCCTCATCCTCCTCCTCTTTCTACATCCTCATCCTCCTCCTTCTACATCATCCTCATCCTCCTCCTTCTACATCATCCTCATCCTCCTTCTACATCCTCATCCTCCTCCATCCTCCTCCTCTTTCTACATCCTCATCCTTCTACATCCTCATCTTCATCCTTCTACATCCTCATCCTTCTTGTCTTTCTCCAGAAAAGGGGAAACGAAAGTAGAAAATGAGAAATCAAACCCCCAAACCCCAACATGAAATACATTAATCCCTGAAAACATTGATAATTCAATCCATTTATCAATTTCTTTATTTCTTTTCAAGCTTTTGCTACTGGACACTCGTGGCAGGAGCAGGTGGCCCCATGGGCTGGTCCTTCAGAGCTGCTCTTCTCCCTTTTTCCTCTCCTTTTCGCAGTGATTCTGTGGTTTTTTTTTGGACTGAGCGAGCGAACCTGCTGCCCCTCAGGCTCCCAAACTCCCAAACTCACCTTGGCTCGTTGGTTCTGGAACCAAACCTGGACCACCCGCACGGTCAAGCCCGTCTCGGCCGCCAGGGTCTCTCTGACCTGCCCACGAAACCCTAAATCAGAATTTAATTTGCTCTTTGGACGAAAGGCTCGGAGGCTGGTGGGGGAGGGACCTTCGTACCTTCCTGCAAGGCTTGGAGGACACCTCGAAGGAGGCTTTGAAGGCTCGACGCTGCTGGGTGGTCAGGATGGTTCTCGGGCGCTTGGAGCGCTTGTGGTCCTTGCTCTCCTCGCCCCCTTTGCCCGGGGGGTGGACACCCTCCTCGTCCTCGCTTTTCACTGCAAAGAGCGGCAGCTGCTCTGGATCTTCTCCCAGGCCTTGGGGTGGGAGCCAGAGGAGCTCCTTCTGCTCCGTCCAAGGTGAGATTTGGAGCAGGGAATGAAGCCAGAGGAGCTCCTGGATCGAGATGGAGCTCCCGGGAAGGCTGGAAACTCGGAGATGGAACTTCTAGGCCACCTCAGCCCCATATTGTCCATTCGACACATCCAGGAAGCTCTCAAGATCAACCACCCACTCAAACCTCTCCAGACCAACCATTTGAACCATTCAAACCTTTCCAGATCAACCACTCCAACCACTCAAACCTCTCCAGACCAACCACTCGAACCACTCAAACCTCTCCAGATCAACCGTTCAAACCACTCAAACCTCTCCAGACCAACCATTCCAACCACTCAAACCTCTCCAGACCAACCATTCAAACCTTTCCAGACCAACCATTCCAACCACTCAAACCTCTCCAGATCAACCATTGAACCCACTCAAACCTCTCCAGACCAACTATTTCAACCACTCAAACCTCTCCAGACCAACCATTCGAACCACTCAAACCTCTCCAGACCAACCATTTGAACCACTCAAACCTCTCCAGATCAACCACTGACTCTCCAAACCAACCATTTGAACCACTCAAACCTCTCCAGATCAACCATTCCAACCACTCAAACCTCTCCAGACCAACCATCCAAGTGAATCTCCACCTTGTAGCCCCTTGGCTGCCTCTCCCCGAGAAGAAAAGCTGCCACAACCTCCACCTACCTACATCTCCTCCCTCCCCACAGTTCACTAGGGCCTAAAAACCTTCTCTCTCTCTGAAGTCCCCCCTGGTTGTCCACCCTGGGGCTGCCTCTAGGCTCTCACCGGACTCGGTGGGCGCAGGGCTGATGGCGCTGAGCATCTCCTTCTCCTTCTCGTAGTCACTGCGGCACAGGAGCTGCCCCTCCTTCAGCACGAACTCGTCCCCTCGCTGCAGCCGCCGCTCGCACTCGCAGCACGAGAAGCAGTGCACATGGTAGACGTTCTCCAGCACTCGCATGATGAGCTCGGAGGGGGCGATGGCCTTCAGGCAGCTGCTGCACTTGGTCTGGAACAGCCTGCGGAGAAGCTCCTGGAGCTTAGAGAGAGCTGGGAAAAGGGGGAAGAGCAACCCCAGCCTGAGGCTTCGGAAGCCACGGGGAGGGAGGGAGGGATGGTTGGAGCTGCCCTAGGACATCCCAGTGAGATAACAGAGTCACTGAGGTGGGAAAATACCTCTCTGAGCCCTCTCTAGATCCTTCCTGCCCTCCAGTCATGGATCCAGAACCTTCTCTGGATCCTCCTGCCCTCCAGTCATGGGTCCAGAACCTTCTCTGGATCCTCCTGCTCTCCAGTCATGGATCCAGAACCTTCTCTGGATCCTCCTGCTCTCCAGCCATGGATCC
Source organism: Coccyzus lansbergi (assembly GCA_033558105.1). Lineage (NCBI taxonomy): Eukaryota > Metazoa > Chordata > Aves > Cuculiformes > Coccyzidae > Coccyzus > Coccyzus lansbergi. The sequence continues at coordinate 33,450 of JAUMJK010001678.1, read as the reverse complement.
TGATCCCTCTCTAGGTCCTTCCTGCCCTCCAGCCATGGATCCTGATCCCTCTCTAGATCCTGATCCCTCTCTGGATCCTTCCTGCCCTCCATCTACGGCTCCAGCCTCTCCCCATCCCTCTCCAGATCCTTCTAACCACCAACTGGACTGAACTCCATTCACCCCAACTCTTCACCCCAACTGCACTTTGGAGCTTCTCACCCTCCCAAGGCCCCAAGGAGGATCAAGAACTTGCTTGACCCACCAGGCCAGAGCTCCACATCCCCTCCTCCTCCTCCTCCTCCTCTCTCGGGCTCTTCACTGTTTGGCTTTGTTGGCTGAAAGAGCTCCTCAAACCCCTCCTGGACCTTCCCCGGGACTCGGAGGAGCCTCTCGCCGTGAGTCCCATGGGGGGAGAGGCTGTTTGTGCCCCACACCGTGTCCGGAGAGAGAAACAAACAAGCCCCCGAGCTCCCCACGGCGCCAGCAGATGGTTCTGATGAAGTAATTTGGGCTCCAAACAAACGTGAGCAGCGGCGGCTGCCGCCTGACAGCTCCTAGTTAGCCACTTGACGAGGGAAAGTAATAAAATGGGGATTAATTAGGCTGTTGTTTAAACAGGCGGGATCTTCCCCACCAGCAGGGAACTCATAAACTGGGATTGAGAACAAGACTTGGGTTAATCCTCCTGGCAAACGCGGAGGAGCAGGATGAAGAGGCTTAGGGGGTGGGCTCAGCCCTTCCAAATACCATCCGGGATCTGGGAGACGCGGAGGCTCTCGACGAAGGCTCCGGGACCTTCTGAGTGGAAGGGACTGGGATTTTGTTCCCTTTTGTTTGAGCATCTTTGCTCCTCCACCTCCTCATCCCTGTCTCTCCTTCTCGCCTCCTTCCCTTCTTTGTCTTTCCCCAGGTCGCACTCGGAAAAGAATCAGAGAATCAGAGAGTCACCAGGTTGGGAAAGACCCATCGTATGGTGGAGTCCAACCATCCCCATCAATCACTGACCTGTGTCCCTCAGCTCCTCATCCACACGTCCCTTAAACCCTCCAAGCAAGGGACTCAACCCCCTCCCTGTCCCAGGGCCCAGGGACCCTTTCCAGGCCATATTCCCTCCTGCTGTCCAGCCTGAGCCTCCCCTGCGGGAGCTTGAGGCCATTCAGAGTGGGATGAGGTTTAACACGGCCAAATGCCAAGTCCTGCACTTGGGGCACAACAACCCTGAGCAGAGCTCCAGACTGGGAGAAGTCTGGCTGGAAAACTGCCAGGAGGAGAGGGACCTGGGGGGGTTGGTCTACAGCGACTGACCATGAGCCAGCAGTGTGCCCAGGGGGCCAAGAAGGCCAAGGGCATCTTGGCTTGGATCAGAAATGGTGTGAGCAGCAGGGACAGGGAGGTGATTCTCCCTCTGGACTCAGCACTGGGGAGGCTGCTCCTTGAATCCTGTGTTGAGTTGTGGGCCCCTCAGCACAAGAAGGATGTTGAGGCTCTGGAGAGAGTCCAGAGAAGAGCAACGAAGCTGGTGAAGGGGCTGGAGAACAGGCCCTATGAGGAGCGGCTGAGAGAGCTGGGGGGGTTATCCTGGAGAAGAGGAGGCTGAGAGGAGACCTCATTGCTCTCTCCAACTCCCTGAGAGGAGGTTGTGGAGAGGAGGGAGCTGGGCTCTTCTCCCAAGGGACAGGGGACAGGACGAGAGGGAATGGCCTCAAGCTCCACCAGGGGAGATTTAGGCTGGAGATTAGGAGGAAGTTTTTCGCAGAAAGGGTCATTGGGCATTGGAACAGGCTGCCCAGGGAGGGGGTTGATTCCCCTTCCCTGGAGGTGTTTAAGGGACGGGTGGATGAGGTCCTGAGGGACATGGGTTAGTGTTTGCTAGGAATGGTTGGACTGGATGATCCGATGGGTCTCTTCCAACCTGGTTGTTCTAGGATTCTATGATTCCCTCTGGCCTGTCCCCTGTCCCTTGGCCGAAGAGCTCAGCTCCCTCCTCTCCACAAGCTCTTTGCAGGGAGAGAGCAATGAGGTCTCCCCTCAGGCTCCTCTTCTCCAGGCTGAGCCCCCCCAGCTCTCTCCTCCTCTTCTCCTCCAGCCCCTTTTCCACCCTGGAAGCTGCTGGAATCTCTCCTCAACCACTTTTGGGAGGAGGTAATGAGCCATTGTAGTTCGATCTGCTGGTTTGGGCCAATTCGCTAGGAAAAAAAGGCTTTTTTTTTTTTTTTTTTATTTTTTCAGGTGAGGGAAGCGCCATCCCTGCCTCGTAACTCAATAAAATCTTGGAGCATCGTCAGAGCTATCTCCTCGCTCAAGCCCCGAAAACAAATCCCCTCCTCTCCAGCCTAATTGAAGAAAACATCCAGCGAGCGGCTCATAAGGCTGGTGTCAACTCGCATTACACCAAATTAAAATTCTCAGCCCCCTCCAAGCCCAGGAATTCCTAAAGAGGCTGCTTTTAATATCGTCTCAATCCCGTTAAAGTCGAGGTAATAGCGTTTGCGTCGCCATGGGAACCCCAAGGAGGGGAGGGAGGAGGTTTGGGAGGACGAAGCGGAGGCCGCGGCTCCGGGACCTTGAGGAGAGGCAGGAGGGATGGTCCCAAAAAAGAGCCCTGATCCCAGCTTCGTCGGGAAAAGGGTTATTAGAGCTCCTGGTGATCCTGGAGGAGATCCTGGAGCTCCTCTGAGGGCTTGTGACTCATGCCAACCACATCCCAGGCCTCTTCCTAACCAGTCGGAGCCTCAGAGGATCATGGAACCATTAAAATCAGGAAAGATCATCAAGTCCAGTCAGTCCAAGACCTCAAGGTCATCAAATCCATCAGTCCAAGACCTCAAGATCAAGTCCAGTCACCCCAAGACCTCTAAGATCATCAAGTCCGGTCAGTCCAAGACCTCAAGATCATCAAATCCATCACCCCAAGACCTCAAGATCATCAAATCCATCAGTCTAAGACCTCAAGATCAAGTCCAAGCAGTTCAAGACCTCTCAGATCATCAAGTCCAATCACCCCAAGACCTCTAAGATCATCAGTGCATCAGTCCCACTCCCCCACGTCCCCAAGCATCGTGTCTCTTCGTGTTTTGGAGCCCTCCAGGAGGCTCCGACCCTGCCCTGCTTTCCCTCCTTCTCCGTTTCTGACTTAGAATCAACAGTTTGGGTTGGAAGAGACCTTCAAGATCACCTAGTTCCAACGATCCCACTGGATCGGGTTCTCCAAGCCCCAGACAACCTGCCCTTCAACACCTCCAGGGCTGGAGCAGCCCCAGTTTCCCTGGACAACCTGTTCCAGGGTCTCCCCAACCTCATCCTGAAGAAGTTCTTCCCTAGATGGAGCCTAAATCTTCTCATTTATCCCCATTCCCCCTCGTCCCATCCCCACAAGCCTTTGGGAACAGCCCCTCCCCAGCTTTCCTGGAGCCCCTTCAGGTGCCGGGAGGTCACTAGGAGGTCTCCTTGGAGCCTTCTCCAGGCTGAACGACCCCAACTCTCTCAGCCTGTCCTCGCACGGGAGGTTCTCAGCCCTCGCATCATCCTCAGAGCCTCCTCTGAACCTGTTCCAGCAGCTCCAGCTCCTCCTTAGGTTGAGGATTCCAGAACTGGACATGGATCCTCTAGACAAGGAACAGTTGGACTCAACCTGATGGGTTTTTTTACAACTTGCTGATTCGACCATTCTCTGGTTCGACTCAATCCTATGGGTCTTTTCCAACCTGCTGATTCTATGACTCTCTACTTGGACTCGATGATCCGATGGGTCTTTTCCAACCTGCTGATTCTACAGTTCTCTGGTTGGACTCAACCCAATGGGTCTTTTCCAACCTGCTGATTCTACAGTTCTCTGGTTGGACTCAACCCGATGGGTCTTTTCCAACCTGCTGATTCTTCCATTCTACAACTAAAGGGGCCGAATCCCTTCCCTCCCTCCTCCTTTTTCTTTCGACGCAACCCAAGACCCTCTTGGTTTCTAGTCTAGGATCTCCCATCGAGCTTCTCCCCAACCAGCAGACACCAACCAAGCCCAACGAGCCCCAAATCATAGACTCACAGAATCATAGAATCACCAGGTTGGAAGAGACCTGTTGGCTCATTGCTTCCCAACCCCAAAGAGCTTCATAAATATTAAAGCCGCACGAGCGAAATGCTACTGGAAGATTGAATACGGCGCTGGCCCTCAAGGGGTTAACCCCCACACACCCCTCCCCAGCACCTCCCGGCGAGGATATTGCTGCCAGCGCTGGTGGCACTGAGCCATCACCGGCTAATCTGATGAAGCCTTTTATTAAATTTCACAGGCCCTGTCTTCGTTATTAAAATCTCCCGACAGGCAGCGGGAGCCTCGCGCAGAGAAAACCCCAAAAAACCATAGAACAACCAGGTTGGACGAGACCCATCGGATCATCCAGTCCAACCATTCCCATCAAACACTAACCCATGTCCCTCAGCACCTCATCCACCCGTCCCTTAAACACCTCCAGGGAAGGGGAATCAACCCCCTCCCTGGGCAGCCTATTCCAATGCCCAATGACCCTTTCCATGAAAAACTTCCTCTTAATCTCCAGCCTAAATCTCCCCTGGTGGAGCTTGAGGCCATTCCCTCTCGTCCTGTCCCTTGGGAGAAGAGCCCAGCTCCCTCCTCTCCACAACCTCCTCTCAGGGAGTTGGAGAGAGTAATGAGGTCTCCTCTCAGCCTCCTCTTCTCCAGGATAAACCCCCCCAGCTCTCTCAGCCGCTCCTCATAGGGCCTGTTCTCCAGCCCCTTCACCAGCTTCGTTGCTCTTCTCTGGACTCTCTCCAGAGCCTCAACATCCTTCTTGTGCTGAGGGGCCCACAACTCAACACAGGATTCAAGGAGCAGTCTCCCCAGTGCTGAGTCCAGAGGGAGAATCACCTCCCTGGACCTGTCCTCCTTGGACATTTCTCCAGCTCTCCCATCATCCCTGTGGCCTCCTCCGGCCTCGCTCCACCAGCTCCACCTCCTCCCTGTGCCGAGGGCTCCAGAACCGAACCCAGAACTCTAAGTTGGGTCTCCTCAGAGCGGAGCAGAGGAGGCTCCTGTGAGGAGGCTCTTCTCGCAGCTCTGATGAGGGATGAAGGGAGGAGGCTGCCGCGTCCCTGCCGGGAGAAGGAGAGGTGGGATGGATGCTACCAGCTCCAGGGGAAAAGAAATCAGAAAAAAAAAGGAGTTGTGGCCCTTCCCGGAGAACTTTTGGAGCCCTCGTCCCACCTCCCCGAGGGACACGGTTGGACGATGCGGAAAGAAAGTCCTAAAAATAAGGTTTATGGGCTTGGACCCCCAGGTGGTTTCTCTCCTAGAGGAGCAGCAGGTCCCAAATCCCATCGATCTCCAAGCAAAGGGCTTAAAAGCACAGAATCATGGGATTGGTTGGGCTGGAAAGGACCTCAAAGCCCATCCAGGTCCATCCCTGCCTTGGGGACAACTCCCATATGTCCCCAACCTGCTCTTCAACCCCTTCAGGGATGGAGCAGCCACCGATTCTTAGAGCAACCTCTTCCAGGGCCTCCCAACCCTCCCAGGAGAAGGTTTCTCCCCAAGATCTCATCTCCGTCTCCTCTCATCTCACTCTCCCCTGATCAAGAGCTCCTCCTCAGCTTTCTCGGAGGCCTCTTCCCATCCTGGAAGCTGCTCTAAGGTCTCCCTGGAGCCTTCTCCAGGCTGAACAACCCCAACTCTTCCCTCAGACCTTCAACACCTCCAGGGACGGAGCAGCCACCACTGCTCAGGTCCTGGGCCTCCCCAGCCCTCCCAGGAGGACATTTCTCCCCAAAATCTCATCCCAATCTCCCTTCTTGCAGCTCGAAACGGATCCTCTTCATCCTCTCCCTGATCCAGGGCCCCTTCCCAGCTCTCCTGGAGCCTCTTTCCCTGCTGGAAGCCGCTCGAAGGTCTCCCTGGAGCTTTCTCCAGGCTGAACGAGCCCAGCTCTTCCCTCAGACAGGAGGTTCTCCAACCCTCCCATCATCTCCGTGGCCTCCTCCGGCCTCGCTCCACCAGCTCCACCTCCTCCCTGTGCCAAGAACTCCGGAACCAAACCCAGAACTCCAGGTTTGGTCTCCTCAGAGCGGAGCAGAGGGACAGGATCCCCTCCCTCCTGCTGCTGAGATAAGATCTTGGGGAGAAACATTCTCCCGAGAGGGTGAGGAGGCCCTGGAGCAGGTTTCCTGGAAAAGTGGTGGCTGCTCCATCCCTGGAGGTGCTGAAGAGCAGCTTGGCCGGAGCTCGGAGCTCCTCATCCTGCAGGAAGGTGTCCCCACGGCTCAGGGGTTGAAACTGGACGGACTTGGAGGTCCCTTCCAACCCAACCCATCACCTAATTCTCCAATTCACGCTCCTCAAAACACGACCCGAAGGCTCTTTGGGCTTTCGGGGCTGAGTTTTCTCAACCCACATCGATTTTTCCTTCTTTCTTCCGAGCATCCTCCTCATCTCCATTAATATTCCAGGCAGGAGAAGGCTTCTTTTTTTTTATTTTTTTTTTTTTTTTTAGCTCAGTAGCTAGGGGTGATATTACCGATCGGGCTACGATCTCATCTCAATATCCTGTTTCTCCTTTTCTCATTTCCTGTTTTGCGGCTCTGAATGTCGGCTCTGGGGGGGGGGGGGGGTGGGGGGGAAGAGGGGAGAACGGAGCCAGCAGGACCCGTGAGCCGAGGGGAGGGAGACGGAGGAGCCGCAGACGCCTTTTATTGCAGCTTTAATAACCACAAAAAGGAGATCATTAAACATTCATTAGAATTATTTAATTAAATTTTACTTTGGGAAGCGGGATGGGGGTTGGGGGGTGGGGGGAAGGAGGAGGAGGAGGAGGAGGCGAACGAGAGCAAAAAAAAAAAAAAAAAATTAAAAAAAAAAAAAAAAGAGATTAGATATGATGTAAAAAGCAATTTTGATTGAGGGAAGAAGAAGGAGCTGGGGAGTCGTCATTTAAATTAAAGTCTGAGCTCTCGCCCCTCCTGCTTGAGCCCGAGAGGAGGAGGAAGGTGGCACCAGGGAGGGTTTTGGGGGCTCCCGACGGAGCCGGAGCTGCTCCTGCCGCTCAGGGTTGACATTTAGCTCCATCCCAACCCTCGCGGAGAAGGTCGGAGCCAACGTTTCCGAGCAAAATACCTCAAGTTCTCACAGAAAGGGTCATTGGGCATTGGAATAGGCTGCCCAGGGAGGGGGTTGATTCCCCTTCCCTGGAGGTGTTTAAGGGTCGGGCGGACGAGGTGCTGAGGGACATGGGTTAGTGTTTGATGGGAATGGTTGGACTGGATGATCCGATGGGTCTCTTCCAACCTGGTTGTTCTATGATTCTAAGTTCCTCCTTTCGGGAAGGTTTCCGAGCTTTGCCACCAGGTTGGGTTGTTGGGCAATGAGCCCATGAGAGGCTCAGAATGAGAAGCTGGGGTCCTGCGGGAGCCCTGACGGAGCTCAAGGAGCAATCCATGGCCTCAGAGCCCGTGTTTCCGACGCTGGGGATGCTCTCAGCGCAGGATCCGTGAAGGATAATCAGATTTAAACGGATTTTTTTTTTACGCAGGGAGAGCTGCTCATCCGCCTGGTTAACCGGAGAAAGCAGCTGCCTCTGCTCCGAGGGACCAGCCCGAGCGGGACGGAGCGAGCAGGGAGGTTAAGAGAAGGGAAAAATAAGAGGAGCAAAAAAAAAAAAACCCCAATTAAAAGCTCAAGGATTGGGTCAACATGGATCGGGTTGCTCCAAGCTCCCTCCAGCCTGACCTTGAGTCTCTCCAGGGATGGAGCAACCTGCTCCAGGACCTCTCCAGCCTCTCCAGGGATGGAACAACCTGCTCCAGGACCTCCTCAACCTCCTAGGAGAACTTTTCATCCTAAGATCTCATCCCGACCTCCCTCTCTCGCCCATCCAGGTGTCTCCAAAGGGGTTTGGGACGATGCTTCCAGGCTGAGCAGCTCAGATACAGCCCCAGCAAGACCCCAACCGCAGAAAAACCCTCGGGAGCAGTCAAGGAGGTGTAAAGCCGCTACCGAGATGGTCAGGATGAACTGTAATTAACCTCGTTTAAGCTTAATTGCGTTAAGGAGGGGGTGGGATGAGAGCTAGAAGCGGCTCATGGCTTCTAATTCGATTTAGGGGCCACCTTCTCCAGGAGAAACGATGGAGATGAGAGGCAACCAGGAGCCCAGAGGGTGGGAGGGGAGAGGGACCCAAAGCAGAAAAGCCCAAAAGAGCTTGAGGGAAAAAAAAACTGAGCGAAAGAGGAATTTGATGCCTGTTTGTGGGTTAGTAGCTGCTTTCACAGCCACAGAACCAAGAAGGAAACAGGGGATGGAGGAACTGGATGATGGATTGAGGCTGCGACACCTGCAGGGTCAGGACCAACCAGAAACGGAGGAGCTGGAAGAGGGTACAATTAGCAAGTTTGCAGATGACACTGAGCTGTGTGGAAGTGTGGATCTGCTGGAGGGTCGGGAGGCTCTGCAAAGGGACCTGAACAGGCTGGATCCATGGGCTGAGTCCAACGGGATGAGGTTTAACACGGCCAAATGCCGAGTCCTGCACTTGGGGCACAACAACCCTGAGCAGAGCTCCAGACTGGGAGAAGTCTGGCTGGAAAACTGCCAGGAGGAGAGGGACCTGGGGGTGTTGGTCGACAGCGACTGACCATGAGGCAGCAGTGTGCCCAGGGGGCCAAGAAGGCCAAGGGCATCTTGGCTTGGATCAGAAATGGTGTGAGCAGCAGGGCCAGGGAGGTGATTCTCCCTCTGGACTCAGCACTGGGGAGGCTGCTCCTTGAATCCTGTGTTGAGTTGTGGGCCCCTCAGCACAAGAAGGATGTTGAGGCTCTGGAGAGAGTCCAGAGAAGAGCAACGAAACTGGTGAAGGGGCTGGAGAACAGGCCCTATGAGGAGCGTCTGAGAGAGCTGGGGGGGTTTATCCTGGAGAAGAGGAGGCTGAGGGGAGACCTCATTGCTCTCTCCAACTCCCTGAGAGGAGGTTGTGGAGAGGAGGGAGCTGGGCTCTTCTCCCAAGGGACAGGACGAGAGGGAATGGCCTCAAGCTCCACCAGGGGAGATTTAGGCTGGAGATTAGGAGGAAGTTTTTCCCAGAAAGGGTCATTGGGCATTGGAATAGGCTGCCCAGGGAGGGGGTTGATTCCCCTTCCCTGGAGGTGTTTAAGGCACAGGTGGATGAGGTGCTGAGGGACATGGGTTAGTGTTTGATAGGAATGGTTGGACTGGATGATCCAATGGGTCTCTTCCAACCTGGTTATTCTATGATTCTATGACTCCAACCCTCTCAGCCTCCCCTTGGAGCTCCAGCCCTTGGAGCATCCCCGTGGCCTCCTTGGGCCTCACTCCACCAGCAGAGAGCTCCAGAGCTGGACCCAGAGTTGCTCCACTCCACATGGTGACCGGGACCTTAACGACGCTCAAGGCGGCATCTTCATTTCACGGCGATTATAGAGCTAGTGCTTAATTGCCTGGGCCTCGTTAACGCCGAGAAGCAGGGGTAGGAGCGGCTGCGTGTAATTAACGTCATTAATCATCAGACGGGCTTCGCGCGCACTGGGAGGTGAGGCTCAGCCTCCTGCTCCATGGAGAGGGAGGAGATGGTTGGGGTGAGGGATGAGGGTTTGAGCCGTTGGGTTTGGGAGCTGATCCTGGAGGTCCAGGAAGGACGGGAAGGTGGGAACCCCCCAGCTTTGTCCTAAAAAGAGGACACCTGGTCCCTTCCCAGGTTGGAGATGCTCAGGTCCCACTGCTGAGCTCCCTCAGGTCCCACCAGAGGTGGCTCCTGGATTGCTGAGGTCCCACCAGTGGCTCAGGGACGACGTCCCCGGTTTGGACGAGCATCATTTCCCAATCTAAGAGCTTCCGATGCTCCTCGGAGAACCAGCAACTCGTCAAGCGAAGGGTCCCTCCTGGAGCTGGTCCCACCACCCGTCGCAGCCTCTTTCCGCCCTTCCCACCTCCTCGTCTCAGGTCCTGGAGGTCCCCGCGGGGCCCGTGAGGCTCCATCCATCACTGCCTCGTCAAGGGTGCTCGTTAGCTCATTGATCAGGGGCTGCCACTTCTCATTAACTCCCTCCAAAGCACAAAGAGAACCTAGAGAAGATGCTCAGAGATCCCAAGTGGATCCTAACCTGCTCCCTTCTCCGGGAAAGGAGGCCCAAGGGGCAACCAGAAGCCCCTTTTTCAGGCCAGTAGCCACCAGCACCTCCTACGACTCATCCTCCTTTTATTTTTAACTGAATTCTCAGGTTTTGGGGTTAGAAACGGATCTCAAGCTCCACCTTTTCCTAGAGGAATCTCTCCAAGGGTCCTGGAGCCGACTAGAATTGAAAGTCTTGACCACAGCAAAGGAGAAGCTTTGAGGCTCAAAACCCAAAACAATCCATGAGAAAAACAACTAGAAAATCCCATTTTTTTTCCTGCTCTCAACCCTGATTTCATCACTTTTCAAGCCTGACTCCTGCTCCTGGAATGCTCGGGGCTCTGCTCGCTCGCTCTGACCCAACCTCGGGTTGGATTCTCCGAGCCGGGAGATCTTTGCTGGGACGAGGAGCCTCCCACACGGCTTTAAACATTAACCAGTTTGCTCAGAAGAGCTGCCAAGGGGCTGGGGTTGGGTCAGGCTGCCAGAGCCGAGCAGGGAGAGTCCCCGCGGGGAAGGATCGAGGCTCCTGCCTCCTCCTCGTTGGCCTCACACTCAATTTTCTGGTCGTACGAGGGACTCGCAGCCCCTTGTCCACGTCCCTCCCCTTTAACCTGCTCTACTCTACCTGATCAATAAACGATAAATCAGCTCCGATTCTCTCAGGCAACTCCATTCGTCTCCTTGAACCTTGGGAAGGTTTGGGGAGGAAGGGACCTCAGAGCCATCCAGCTCCAGCCCTGATGCTGGATCGGGAGCTCCAAGCTCCGTCCAACCTGCTCTTCAAGGTCTCCAGGGACGGAGCAGCCACAGCTTCTCAGGGGAAACCTCCTCCAGGGTCTCCTCACTCTCCCAGGAGAAGGTTTCTCCTCAAGGTCTCATCTCCATCTCCCCTCTTGCGGCTCGGAATCACCCCTGGAAGGGATGGGGATGTACTGGGATGCACTAGGATGCACTGAAATGTACAGGGATGTGCTGGGATGCACTGGGATGCACTGGAATGTGCTCTTTCCAAGCTTCTCCTCACCTCATCCAGCAAGGACCAGCTCCAGAGGGACCCTGGAAGGGATGTGGATGTGTTGGGAGGTGCTGGGATGAACTGAGATGTGCCCTTCCCAAGCTTCTCCTCACCTCACCCAGCAAGGAACAGCTCCAGAAGGACCCTGGAAGGGATGGGGATGTACTGGGATGTACTGGGATGCACTGAGATGTGTTGGGAGGTGCTGGGATGCACTGGGATGTGCCCTTTCCAAGCTTCTCCTCACCTCACCCAGCAAGGACCAGCTCCAAAGGGACCCTGGAAGGGATGAGGATGTGCTGGGATGCATTGGGATGCCCTGGGATGTGCTGGGAGGTGCTGGGATGCACTGGGATGTGCCCTTTCCAATCTTCTCCTCACCTCACCCAGCAAGGACCAGCTCCAAAGGGACCCTGGAAGGGATGTGGATGTGTTGGGATGCACTGGGATGTACTGGGATGAACTAGGATGCACTGGGATGTACTGGGATGTGCCTTTTCCAAGCTTCTCCTCACCTCATCCAGCAAGGATCAGCTCCAAAGGGACCCTGGAAGGGATGTGGATGTGTTGGGATGCATTGGGAGGTGCTGGGATGCACTGGGATGTGCCCTTCCCAAGCTTCTCCTCACCTCACCCAGCAAGGACCAGCTCCAGAAGGACCCTGGAAGGGATGGGGATGTACTGGGATGTACTGGGATGCACTGAGATGTGTTGGGAGGTGCTGGGATGAACTGAGATGTGCCCTTTCCAAGCTTCTCCTCACCTCATCCAGCAAGGACCAGCTCCAAAGGGACCCTGCAAGGGATGTGGATGTACTGGGATGCACTGGGATGCACTGGGATGTGTTGGGAGGTGCTGGGATGCACTGGGATGTGCCCTTTCCAAGTTTCTCCTCACCTCATCCAGCAAGGACCAGCTCCAAAGGGACCCTGGAAGGGATGTGGATGTGTTGGGATGCACTGGGATGTACTGGGATGAACTAGGATGAACTAGGATGTACTGGAATGTGCTCTTTCCAAGCTTCTCCTCACCTCATCCAGCAAGGATCAGCTCCAAAGGGACCCTGGAAGGGATGTGGATGTGTTGGGATGCATTGGGAGGTGCTGGGATGCACTGGGATGTGCCCTTTCCAATCTTCTCCTCACCTCACCCAGCAAGGACCAGCTCCAGAAGGACCCTGGAAGGGATGGGGATGTACTGGGATGTACTGGGATGCACTGAGATGTGTTGGGAGGTGCTGGGATGAACTGAGATGTGCCCTTTCCAAGCTTCTCCTCACCTCATCCAGCAAGGACCAGCTCCAAAGGGACCCTGCAAGGGATGTGGATGTACTGGGATGCACTGGGATGCACTGGGATGTGTTGGGAGGTGCTGGGATGCACTGGGATGTGCCCTTTCCAAGTTTCTCCTCACCTCACCCAGCAAGGACCAGCTCCAAAGGGACCCTGGAAGGGATGAGGATGTGCTGGGATGTACTGGGATGCACTGGGATGTACTGGGATGTGCCCTTTCCAAGCTTCTCCTCCAAGCAGAGGGAGCACCCCCTGTGTTTCAGCAAAGCTGGGGGTCCCCGAGGCGGCTGGTGGGTCTGTGCTCGGCCGCGTGGGCCACGCGACGCAGCATCTCAGCCATCGGGTTCGAGCCGAGTTCACCTCCTTATCTGGTGGAGCAGGACGAGCAAATCATCTCCACATGGAGTGAGAGGTGGAGGAGAGAGAGAGAGAGGGGTGTGGGGGGGGGGGGGGGAGAGGCTGCGCTTCAGATCCCTCCCGGCAGCTCCCGGCGGCCTCCGCAGCCCCCGACATCCCACGAAAACACAACTTCAAAGTAAACAAGGCATCGAGGACTTGGCCGCGGTGATCACTCCATCATCGTCCAGAAGGATTTCACCGTCCGCCCTCCCTTCTCCTCCCGAGCCCGAGCTCCGGGGCAGGTGCCTGGAGGAGCTGGCAGAGCCCCAGGGGGAAGGGGAAGAGGAGGACTTCACAATAAACCCTTCACCTTGGGGGTTTTTTACATGCTCGGGACGACATCCATCTTCAGGCTCAACATTTCATCTTGGGAATCAAGGGCCTGGGAGCTTCCCCCACGCTCGGAGCTGCAGCTGCCGCCTTATCTCCCCATGAAAAGCATTTTCCTCTTGGAAGAGGAGGAGATGGCAGCTGGGGCTCCCCTCCAGCTCCCTGGGGGCTGAGAGCCCCGAGCGACGACGCCGTCTGCCCTTTGGGGATCATCACCGGCCAAGAAAATGGACTTGGGGGAGTCCGAGCCAAGAGCGAAGCCTCAAGGGGTTGAGCTTTCCAGGCAGAGGGACTGGGACTTTGACTCCCTGCGAATTCCCAGGCTGGAAGCGCAAAGGAGATGCTTCAGAAAGCACCAGAAAATCCTTCGGGAGGCGGAAAACCCTAAGGAGACGCTTCAAAAGCACCAGAAAGCCCTTCGGGAGGTGGGAAACCCTGCGAGGTGGCTCAGCAGGTTGGGAAAGACCCATCGCATCATCGAGTCCAATCCCAGAATCAGCAGGTTGGAAGAGACCCATCGGGTTGAGTCCAACCGGAGAATCACCGGAAGGTTGTTGGGACCAAAGAGCAGAACTCAGTGCTTGGATCTCATGGAATTGACCTCAGTCCATGGATCCAGCCTGGTCTGATCCCTCTCTAGATCCTTCCTGCCCTCCAGCCATGGATCCTGATCCCTCTCTAGACCCTTCCTGGACTTCCAGCCTCTCCTGATCCCTCTCTAGAGCCTTCCTGGACCTCCAACCTCTCCTGATCCCTCTCTAGATCCTTCCTGACCTCTGTCCATGGATCCTGATCCCTCTCTAGATCCTTCCTGACCTCTGTCCATGGATCCTGATCCCTCTCTAGACCCTTCCTGACCTCCAGCCTCTCCTGATCCCTCTCTAGACCCTTCCTGGACCTCCCCAAACTACCATGATGACCCTTTCCAATCCATCCTTCCAGGTCCCCACCTCGACGCAGCCAAAGATGATGCCAGAAGCCGAGAAAAGCCAAAAATATAGACCAGAGGCCACCTACTTCTCGTAGTCGTGTTTGCAGTAGAGCAGCCGATTGCGGCAGTAGCAGGTCCCGGAGAGGAGCTGGAGGCAGACGGTGCATTTCACGCAAGCTTCGTGCCACGAGCGCTCGTTGACTCGCAGGAGGAAGCGGTCGGCGATGGGCGACTCGCAGCCGGCACACACCTCCTGCATCTTCGACTCGGAACCTGGGAGGAGAAGACAACATGAGGGGTTTTTTTCCCCCTTCCTTGAGGACCATGATAGCTGGAATCAGAATCATAGAACAGCCAGGTTGGAAGAGACCCATCGGATCATCCAGTCCAACCATTCCTATCAAACACTAACCCATGTCCCTCAGCACCTCATCCACCTGTCCCTTAAACACCTCCAGGGAAGGGGAATCAACCCCCTCCCTGGGCAGCCTATTCCAATGCCCAATGACCCTCTGTGTGAAAAACTTCCTCCTAATCTCCAGCCTAAATCTCCCCTGGTGGAGCTTGAGGCCATTCCCTCTCGTCCTGTCCCCTGTCCCTTGGGAGAAGAGCCCAGCTCCCTCCTCTCCACAACCTCCTCTCAGGGAGTTGGAGAGAGCAATGAGGTCTCCTCTCAGCCTCCTCTTCTCCAGGATAAACACCCCCAGCTCTCTCAGCCGCTCCTCATAGGGCCTGTTCTCCAGCCCCTTCACCAGCCTCGTTGCTCTTCTCTGGACTCTCTCCAGAGCCTCAACATCCTTCTTGTGCTGAGGGGCCCACAACTCAACACAGGATTCAAGGAGCAGTCTCCCCAGTGCTGAGTCCAGAGGGAGAATCACCTCCCTGGCCCTGCTGCTCACACCATTTCTGATCCAAGCCAGGATGCCATTGGCCTTCTTGGCCCCCTGGGCACACTGCTGCCTCATGGTCAGTCGCTGTCGACCAACCCCCCCAGGTCCCTCTCCTCCTGGCAGTTCTCCAGCCAGACTTCTCCCAGTCTGGAGCTCTGCTCAGGGTTGTTGTGCCCCAAGTGCAGGACTCGGCATTTGGCCGTGTTAAACCTCCTCCCATTGGACTCAGCCCATGGATCCAGCCTGTTCAGGTCCCTTTGCAGAGCCTCCCGACCCTCCAGCAGATCCACACTTCCCCCCAGCTCAGTGTCATCTGCAAACTTGCTGAGGGAGCACTCGATGCCTTCATCCAGGTCGTTGATGAAGACACTGACCAGGGCTGGACCCAGCACTGAGCCCTGGGGACACCACTTGTCACTGGCCTCCAGCTGGACTTAACCCCATTTCCCAGCATTCTCTGGGCCCTCCAGCCAGTTTTCTACCCAGAATAAGTCACTCGGAGGCATCGTGAGGTGCAAGAGCAGCTTGGATGGGGCTTGGAGCAACCTCACCTGGTAGAAGACGTCCCTGTCTGTGGGAAGAGGTGGAACTAGATGGACTTTGAGGTCCCTTCCACCCCAACCAACCCCTAATTCCATGGCCATGTCCCTTTTTTGGGTGATGCTGACCTCACCTCACTCCCTACGTCACCTCTTGCTTTGCTTTCCTTTCCTTTTAGAACTTTAGAGGAGAAGAAGGAGCCCAAAGGCTCCACATGGACTCACTTGGCTCAACCTCAACTAGAAATTTCCCATCTGGCCCTGCAAGAGCAACAGATTTTTGCATTTTGCAGGTGGAGAACCCCACGTGAGCCCCAAACAAGAGCAAATCCAAGTCCCTTTGGGTGTTGAGCTTCTTCACGACCTCGACCCAGGTCGGAGACCAACCCGACACCTGAATTCAATCCAGTTTCGGCCCCGATTTGGCGCTTGGAGCTGCTGGAAGAGGCTCCAGAGCTTTGCCGTGTGGGTTTTTTTGAACTCCTCCTCGGTGCTATCACCGTGGAGATCTGTGGCCGCTCTTCAAAGGCTTCGTCTCGCCCACTTCAAGGTAGAGGAGGGAGTCGTAAAGGCGCTATCGGCCGCTCTGGATCGGGGCTGTCGGCCGAGCCAGGCGCAGACCCCCTCGGCCCCTCCGCAGCCTCCGCTCGGCCCAGCGCGGAGGCTTTTACGAGCTCTTCATGGAATGTTGGGTTGGGTTGGGTTGGAAGGGACCTCAAAGTCGCCCCATTCCGACCCCCTTCGCACCCACAGGGACACCTCAAGCTGGATCCCGTGGGATCCAACCTGGATTGGAGCATCTCCAGGGATGGAGCAGCCACCGCTTCTCGGGGAACCTGCTCCAGGACCTCCTCACCCTCCCCAAAGAACATTTCTCCCCAAGATCTCACCTCGATCTCCCCTTTTCCAGCTCCAAACACTTCTCCTCATCCCTTCCCTGCTCTCCCTCTTCACCATCCTCCTTCCCAGCTTCCCTGGAAGCCTCTTTCCACCCCGGAAGCTGCTCTGAGGTCTATTTATCCCCCGAAGAGGACAATTTCATTCAATCATGAGCTGGAGCAGAGCTCTAACACCTCCAGGACACCTCGTGGAGGGTCAAGGCACCAAACCTCACCCCAGGATGAGGTTTTCCATGGATCTTTCTCCCCCGTTGAGCCTTGAGCCTCTCCCCTCTCGCTTTTAGCTCCGTTAACATCAAATATTTTCCCTCTTTCTTGGCTCCGGGTTGTGTGTCACAACGTCCCGAGCTGGAAGGGACCCACCAGGGTCACCGAGTCCGGCGTCGCAGCCAAACCTCCGAGGATTTACGGCCATCGGGGATTAAAAAAATCCACCACTCCTCTTTAATTTAAGGAGGAAAAGCAGGAATTGGAGCCGAGAGCAGAGAGTGAAACGGGCAGCGAGCTCCGGGGGCTCCGGAGAAGAGGGAGAGACCCTCAGTTTCAGCCCCGAGGAGTCGGGATGGGGCAGGATCCCAGGGAAGCTGCTGCTTTCCCCGACTTCCCCACCAGGCAGCGAGAAAGAGGCCAAAGGGAGCCTGAGAAACATCATCGAAAGGCAACAGTTTGGCCCCACAATTGCGTTAACGAAGCAAAATCCCAACACACCCTTGGTTGGCTCCAGGAGAGCATCCAGGAGGCAGCTTCATCCCACTCTGAGCCCACATCTCGTCCTCTCCCAGCCCCATTTCCAGGTGCAGGGATCCCCCAGAGGGTCGGAAATCCTTGATGAGATTTAAAAAAAAAACCCGAGTGCGGAAAACTGGAAATGGGTTGAGGGTGGGATGCTCCGGGGCCAGCTCCGGAAAATCAGGAGAAACGGCAGCTCCGAAGGGGTTTGGGGGCACAGGAGGGACGGATGGAGGATCCTGGGGTCCCTCTCCCTTCCCAGCTCCTCGTTAGATGCCGATGGGAACAACCTCAACGCTCGGAGCGGCTGCTTCGGGAGCACAAGTTGGGATTTCGCAGCCTCTAAACCCACAAAGGTGGAAAAACCAGAGGGTCTCTCCTCTCCCCGAACCCCCGAACCCTACGGGAGGGAAGGAATCTCCTTCCCAACGAGGAATGAACCCTTTGGAGGAGCCGGGAAGGTCTCTTAGGAACTGGGAAGGTCTCTTAGGAGCCGGGAAAGTCGCTTATGTTACAAATGGGGAAATGGGAATTGCAACCAGGGTCGGTTGGTCCCACAGCAACTTGCAGATGAGCCGAGACCCTCGGGGAGGATAAGGATGGGGATGAGGATGAGGAAGGTAACCATGGATGGATGTGGGGGGTGTGGGGGGGAGGTTGAGGGTCTCCCAGTGCCCGGTTCCCAGTCCCCCCAAGACTCACCGAATCCCAGCAGCGACGTCGCCTGCTGCAAACACGACGGAGCCTCTTCCGTCTTCATCCCAGTTGGAGCCGAAGCGTCGAGGAGCAGAACCGGAGGGTCCAAGCGGCTCCTTCGTTGAGTCCCGGAGCTGAACCAAGGGCAACGAAATCAGGTTGGGGGAGGCAGGAATCCTCCTCGCTCCCCACCAGCCCTTTGGGGTCAGCGGCGATTATTCCGGTGGCATCAGCGGAGCTGGTTCCGGAGGCTGCGACTGCGGAATTTCTCCCACTCCCCAGCGCAGCTCAACGGGTCCCACGGCTGCTGGTGTCGGGGTCGCTGCTCACACTGGGAGGGGGGGGGGTGTGGGGGTGGGCACACGCGCAGCCCCCGCATCACACCCCCTCGGGTCCCACCGTCGGAGTCGCTGAGCACAGATGTGTGGATCTCTGCTCACACTCACATCCCGAGCATCCCATCCCTCGGGTCCCTGTGTCGGGGTCTCCGATCACAGACGTGTGAGTCTCTGTACACACTCACAATCCCAATCCCTTGGGTCTCGGTATCAGGGTCTCTGCTCACACTCGCATCCCAGTCCCTCAGGTCCCTGTACTGGGGTCTCTGCTCACACTCACATCCCAGTCCCTCAGGTCCCTGTATCGGGGTCTGATCACAGATGTGTCAGTCTCTGCTCACACTCGCATCCCAGTCCCTCAGGTCCCTGTATCGGGGTCTGATCACAGATGTGTCAGTCTCTGCTCACACTCGCATCCCAATCCCTCAGGTCCCTGTACTGGGGTCTCTGCTCACACTCACATCCCAATCCCTCAGGTCCCTGTATCAGGGTCTGATCACGGATGTGTCAGTCTCTGCTCACACTCACATCCCAATCCCTCAGGTCCCTGTATCGGGGTCTGATCACAGATGTGTCAGTCTCTGCTCACACTCACATCCCAATCCCTCAGGTCCCTGTATCGGGGTCTGATCACGGATGTGTCAGTCTCTGCTCACACTCGCATCCCAAGCATCTCAACCCCTCAGGTCCCAGTATCAGGGTCTCCGCTCACACTTGCATCCCAACCCCTCAGTTCTCGGTATCGGGGTCTCTGCTCACACTCGCATCCTGAGCATCCCAATCCCTCAGGTCCCCATATTGGGGTCTCTGCTAACACTCACATCCCAATCCCTCGGGATCTGTGCTCACACTTGCATCCCAACCCCTCAGTTCCCGGTATCAGGGTCTCTGCTCACAGACGTGTGAGTCTCTGCACACACTCACATCCTGAGCACCCCAATCCTTCGGGTCCCTGTATCAGGGTCTCTGCTCACACTCACATCCCAACCCCTCAGGTCCTGGCATCTCCCTTCACAGATGTGCGAGTCTCTGCTCACACTCGCATCCCAAGCCCTCAGCTCCTGGTGCTGGTGTCGGGGTCTCTGCTCACACACAGACACACACTCACATCCTGAGCATCCCAGCCCCTCAGATCCCAGTATCGGGGTCTCCACTCACACTCACATTTCAGTCCCTCAGTTCCCGGTATCAGGGTCTCTGGTCACAGACGTGTGAGTCTCTGCTCACACTCACATCCTGAGCACCCCAACCCCTCAGGTCCCTGTATCAAGGTCTCCGCTCACACTCACATCCCAACCCCTCAGGTCCCAGTATCGAGGTCTCTGCTCACAGACACACACTCACACCCACATCCCAATCCCTCCGTTCCCAGTATCAGGGTCTCTGCTCACAGACCTGTGAGTCTCTGCTCACACTCACATCCCGAGCATCCCAGCCCCTCAGTTCCCAATATCGGGATCTCTGCTCACACACGTGTGAGTCTCTGCTCACACTCACATCCCGAGCATCCCAGCCCCTCGGTTCCCAGTATCAGGGTCTCCACTCACACTCACATCCCAGCCCCTCAGGTCCCAGGATCGGAGCCTCTGCACACACTCACATCCCAAGCCCTCGGATCCTGGTATCAGGGTCTCTGCTCACACTCACATCCCAATCCCTCGGATCCTGGTATCAGGGTCCCTGCTCACACTCACATCCCGAGCATCCCAGTCCCTCGGGGGATCCCGTATTGGGGTGTCTGCTCACACCCACATCCCAGCCCCTCAGCTCCTGGTGTCTCCCCTCACAGACATGTGAGTCTCTGCTCACGCTCACATCCCAAGCCCTCGGATCCTGGTGCTGGTGTCGGGGTCTCTGCTCACACACACTCACACTCACAAGCAACCCAGCCCCTCCAGTCCCAGTATCGGGGTCTCCACTCACACTCCCACTCCAGCCCCTCGGTTCCTGGTGTCGGGGTCTTCACTCACACTCATATCCCAGCCCCTCGGTTCCCAGTTCCCACACTCCTGGTTCCCCTCCCTCTCCCCCCCCAGTCCCCCCCAGTCCATCCCCATGTCCCATTCCCAGTCCTCCCCTGCACTCCAGCCTCCCCCAACCTCCCTCGGGAATGTACCGGGGACCCTGTTCAGAATGAGACACTCTCCCCCCTTTTGCCCCTTCCCGGAGCCTCCGGGGGGCTTGATGCTCCCGGGGACCCCAATTGGGACTTGGAGGGGACGAGGGGAATGGGGAGAACTGGGGGGAATTGGGGAGACTGGGAGGAATGGAAGAACCAGGGGGAACCGGGGAGGGAAGTGGGCTCCATGTAGGGCTTCAAAGAGCTGTTCCCTGCTGACCCCCCAACCCAGCTCCTCCTTCCCAGGCAGAATCTTCGTTAACCAGAGCACTAATTATCCTTTATTAAGGCTTGAGGTGCCCCCCGGGGAGACCCTGGAGCCCTTTGGGGGAGGGGGAAGGAGAGGGGGGAAGGAGAGGGGGGAAGGAGAGGGGGGAAGGAGAGGGGGGAAGGAGAGGGGGGAAGGAGAGGGGGGAAGGAGAGGGGGGAAGGAGAGGGGGGAAGGAGAGGGGGGAAGGAGAGGGGGGAAGGAGAGGGGGGAAGGAGAGGGGGGAAGGAGAGGGGGGAAGGAGAGGGGGGAAGGAGAGGGGGGAAGGAGAGGGGGGAAGGAGGAGGAAGGAGAGGGGGAAGGAGAGGGGGAAGGAGAGGGGGAAAGAGGAGGAAGGTGAGGGGGAAGGAGGAGGAAGGTGAGGGGGAAGGAGGAGGAAGGTGAGGGGGAAGGAGGAGGAAGGTGAGGGGGAAGGAGGAGGAAGGTGAGGGGGAAGGAGGAGGAAGGTGAGGGGGAAGGAGGAGGAAGGTGAGGGGGAAGGAGGAGGAAGGTGAGGGGGAAGGAGGGGGAAGGTGAGGGGGAAGGAGGGGGAAGGTGAGGGGGAAGGAGGGGGAAGGTGAGGGGGAAGGAGGGGGAAGGTGAGGGGGAAGGAGGAGGAAGGTGAGGGGGAGGGAAGGGGAAGGTGAGGGGGAAGGAGGAGGAAGGTGAGGGGGAAAGAAGGGGAAGGTGAGGGGGAAGGAGGAGGAAGGTGAGGGGGAAGGAGGAGGAAGGTGAGGGGGAAGGAGGAGGAAGGTGAGGGGGAAGGAGGAGGAAGGTGAGGGGGAAGGAGGAGGAAGGTGAGGGGGAAAGAAGGGGGAAGGTGAGGGGGAAAGAGGAGGAAGGTGAGGGGGAAGGAGGAGGAAGGTGAGGGGGAAGGAGGAGGAAGGTGAGGGGGAAAGAGGAGGAAGGTGAGGGGGAAAGAGGAGGAAGGTGAGGGGGAAGGAGGAGGAAGGTGAGGGGGAAGGTGAGGGGGAAGGTGAGGGGGAAGGTGAGGGGGAAGGTGAGGGGGAAGGTGAGGGGGAAGGTGAGGGGGAAGGTGAGGGGGAAGGTGAGGGGGAAGGTGAGGGGGAAGGTGAGGGGGAAGGTGAGGGGGAAGGTGAGGGGGAAGGTGAGGGGGAAGGTGAGGGGGAAGGTGAGGGGGAAGGTGAGGGGGAAGGTGAGGGGGAAGGTGAGGGGGAAGGTGAGGGGGAAGGTGAGGGGCAGGAAGAGGAAGGTGAGGAGGAAGAGCTGTGCTGCTATAAGTTAAGGCAGAGGAGGAGGAGCCCTCAGTGGGTCAGAGGCTTCTCGCAGACGTAGTAACAGTCATAGGTGCAGTAGACGTCGTTCCACTTGCCTCCCACCCAGAGGTGAGCACAGTCCTCGTTGCTGCCGCTGTTGTTGGGTTCTCCCTCCTTCCAAAACCTGAGGGGAAAAAAGCAGAAAACGTGAGGAAAAAGGGAGAAGGACTGGGCTGAGCATCCTCCAGGGGCTGGCGATGGGAATCGATCCCCTCGATCTGATTTTTAAGGGATTTCAATGCTATTTTTTTCGCCTCTGAGGCCACATTTGTGCCCGTTTCCCTGAAAAAAACTCAGTTTAGGACAAGCCAGGACATTGATTTCCTTCTGGGACGATGGAAAATAAAACTGGGAGCAGGTGGGACTCACGTGAAGGTGGTTTTATAGTCGGTCCCGTCGATCCATTCCCATTCCCCTTCGGAATTTTCATCCGTCAGGCCGATCCAGAACCGCTCGTTCCTGGTCCTGAACATGACAAAACTCTGCAGTGGGGAGAGGGATCAGGAAAAAAGGCTCCTCGGGGTGTTTTACGCATCACGGAGGAGCCGGAGAAGCAAAATTCCATGCGAGGAAGAGGACTGGGGAAGCCTGGGAGGTCCTGGAAGAGGTTGGAAGGGGATCTGGGAAGCCTGAGCTCTCCCAGAGGAGGTGGGAATGGGATTAGGGGAAGCCTGAGCTCTCCTAGAGGAGGTTGGAAGAGGATTTGGGAAGCCTGAGCTCTCCCAGAGGTGGTTGGAATGGGATTAGGGGAAGCCTGGGAGGTCCTGCAAGAGGTTGGAAGAGGATCTGGGAAGCCTGAGCTCTCCTAGAGGAGGTTGGAAGAGGATCTGGGAAGCCTGAGCTCTCCTAGAGGAGGTTGGAAGAGGATTTGGGAAGATTGAGCTCTCCCAGAGGAGGTTGGAAGGGGATTTGGAAAACCTGAGCTCTCCTAGAGGAGGTTGGAAGGAGATCTCTGAAGCCTGAGCTCTCCTAGAGGAGGTTGGAAGAGGATTTGGGAAGCCTGAGCTCTCCTGGAGGAGGTTCAAAGAGGATTTGGGAAGCCTGAGCTCTCCTAGAGGAGGTTGGAATTGGATTAGGGGAAGCCTGAGCTCTCCTGGAGGAGGTTGGAAGGGGATTAGGGGAAGCCTGAGCTCTCCCGGAGGAGGTTGGAAGGGGATTACGGGAAGCCTGAGCTGTCCTGGAGGAGGTTGGAAGGGGGTTTGGGACGTGGGAGCCTGGATTTTGCTGGATTGTTCCGTTACCTGCTTGGCGTAGCTGTCGACGATGGCCAAGTGCGAGTGCATCTCCTCACAATGAGCCTTCGCCTTGTGCCAACTCGTCCTGCTCAGCGAGAAGTAGTAACACTTCCCGTCGAAATATTCCCACTCCCTGGAGGAGGCTCCGCAGGGGAAAACTGGAGGGAGAGAAGGAAGGAGTAAGCGGCAAAATCCGGAGCAGAAAACAGCTCCGGAAACTCAACTTGGAGAGTGGAGAGAAGTCAGGGAGTTGAGGGAACTCAACTCTCAGCTCCGGACGGGAAATAATAAAACTGGTGGCTTTGGGAAGAAGTTGGAAACTCACGGAGAACATCCCTGCTGGAGAAGTTTTGCTTCCGTTCCGAGTGGAGCTCGTGGAGTTTCGAAGAAACGGATGAAACTGTCGGGAGAGACGAAGGGTTAGTGGTTGAGTCACCTCCAGAGCATCAACCTCGACCCATCAAGATGGGTTTTGGGGCTTCTGGATTCACTTTTCCAGCAAAAAAATCTTATATTTTGTCTCAGAGCTCAGATTATGTGGCGTTTGGCACATTTAGATGTGGATTTTGATTTCTAGAGAGGAATTTCAGAGATTCCCAGGATGGGTTGGGTTGGAAGGGACCTCAACGCTTGGGGTCGTCTCCACTCCCGCTCTGGGTGTCCCTGCTCTGGCTTTCTGGGTCGTTGGTGACAATATTAACGAGCTCTGGTCCCACTGGGGACCCTTGAGGGACAGAAACTCCTCCCCGAGCTCCACCTGGACCTTGAACCATCACCTGGACCTGCTGGATGCAACCAATTCTTGACCCATTCTTATATATTTGCGATGGTTTTATGCAAGATTCTAATTCTTTAGCGGCTTTATTTCTATTTCACAGCTCAGTGGTGGCTCAGACACCAGCAGTCACTGCCTGGGATGGTCTGGAAGCTCCTCCGATCCCTCTCTCCTGTGGAATGGGGTCTCGTAGGGTCTCCCAGAGACCCCAAAGCGCACTTAGAATCATAGAATCACAGAACAAGCAGGTTGGAAGAGACCCATCGCATCATCGAGTCCAACCATTCCTAGCAAACACTAACCCATGTCCCTCAGGAGGACTTAGACCTCAATGATCTCCTGGTTTTCCCTGTTCCATCGAGATAAAAGGTGTTCGGGTACCTCTGGACAGGGAGACGGAGAAGAGGATGATGCTGAGCAGCACCGAGAGGCCCAGGAGCAGGTAGACGGTGGAGAAGGATCTCACCTTCTGCTGGAAGAAGCTTCTGTCTGGAAAAGAAAACAGAAGAAAAGAACTCATCGAACGGCTGAAGGGGTTGGAAGGGACCTCAGAGCCCATCCAGGTCCATGGAGACACCTCCTGCTGGAGCAGGGTGATCCGAGCTCCACCCAAGGTGGCCTTGAGCCCCTCCAGGGGGACCTCAGAGCCCATAGAGGTCCACGGAGACACCTCCTGCTGGATCAGGGTGATCCAAGCTCCATCCAACGTGGCCTTGAGCTCCTCCAGGGGGACCTCAGAGCCCATAGAGGTCCATGGAGACACCTCCTGCTGGATCAGGGTGATCCGAGCTCCACCCAAGGTGGCCTTGAGCCCCTCCTGGACCTCCTAACCGTCCCAGGAGAATGTTTCTCTCTCCAATCTCCCCTCTTCCACCTCAAACCCCTTCCCTCTCGTCCCCTCCCGGATCCAGAGTCCCTTCCCAGCTTTTCCGGAGCCTCTTTCCTCACTGGAAGCTGCTCCGCGGTGTCTCCAGAGCCTTTTCTTCTCTAGGAGCCCTGTTTCCCTCAGGTCACTCATAGTCTCTGTGGTTCCGCTTATCGGAGGGTTAATAAATAACCCAAAATCGTTAACGCTTCACGACAGGAGCCAAAACACGGATGGTCGTTAGCGTCCAGACCCCAAACCCACCTTGCGTGAGATCCCCAGGCAGGTGATCTCAGCGAAACAAAGAAGAATTAGAAGGTTTCATCGCGTTTTCTGCCTTTGCGGTGTTTCCAAACCTGCCCTAGATGCCTCGTGACCCCTTTCCAAACGGGATTTACTCTCCTACGTGACATCCCAGAACCTGCAGGATGGTTCTGAAGGACCCAAGAGAACCTCTCGGAGGGGCTGGACCTCGAAAAACGACCTCGGACTCCAAGGAAACACCTCTGGGTTCCAAACCTTGGAGGATTTTGGAGGAATTCTTGCTTTGAGGAGCTCGGCTTGGGAGAACTTCAGAAGAACTTGATTTTACTCCAGTCCAAGCTGCTCCCAAGGCTCAACCCTCCCTGGTGCTGCCGGTCGAGGCCCATGAGAGACCTCCAGGGACTCCCCAAACCTCCAGGAACGTCCCTTCCCCTTCCTGCCTGCCCAGGGTTGGCTTCTCCATCCCAAACCATCGATTCCGGTCGAGCCAAGATGCTCGAGTCGAGGAGGAGGAGAGCAGGGACTTCCCTCTCCCTCCTCAAACAAGCATATTGGGAGAAGACGGAGCCACCAGCTCCTCTCTCGTTACCCTCTGCCCCCAAATTAACGAGGTGAGGGGCGGGTGGGGCCGAACTCACCTTTAAACACACGGAGGTCATCGTGCAGACGTTCCTCGTCCATCCCGGAGGAGCTGCAGGTGGGAGAAGGTTGGGGGCGAAGCTTCCGACGGAGCCAGAAGCAGCTTTTCCAGCCCAACAACACCTCGAGGGTCGACCTCCAGGTTATAGTTTAACTCAGGAGGTTCTGAGGCCACGTCCCATCGGTTTGGCCTCTCAAAACAGCAGCTCGGATGGTGTCCACTGCCAAGAATTCGTCAGCCCAGAAGTTCTCCTCCGAGTGGCCTCGTGCTTGGGACTTTTCCCTCATCCCTTTTGCGTTAAAAAAGAGCCAATCCTCAAGCTTTAAGTTTCCTCCGAGAGTGGAAACGACCAGGAAAGGAGGGAAAGGTCCTTGGTTTGGAAACCAAAGGTGAAGACGCAAGGAGGGACCGAGAAGGCTGGAGAAATGGAGCCACATGAGCCTCACGGAGATGAACCTTCGTGGGGAAGATCCTGAGCTAGGGTTGGATGGATCCCAAGCTCAAATCCAAGCCCGAGAGAGGATTAACCTCTCGATGGAGCCGTTTCTGGCTTCTCCTCCAGCTCCAGCTCTTTTCCCTCCACCCTCCTCTCCCATTTCGCAATCGCCGTCGGGTTTTGGACAGACCTGGGGGGCACTGACCCTCGTTAGCAACCGGTCGTTATGCCCTGGGCTCCTTTCTGCTCCTACGAGCGATTCCAGGGGCAAATAAACAAGGGAGAAAGGCTCCAGTTTGGCTCTGGAGGACATCCCGAGGCTGCTGCGGGTTGGGAACAACCTCTCTGCCTTCGTTACGATGGAGTAATTAGCAATATTAACATCCCAGGGTGGGATAGAGGAGGTGGAAAGGGAGGATGGAACCAAGTGAAAAGTCCTGAGGCAGCTGAGACGCAGCCAGAACCTCCACGTTTGCCCTGGGAGTAAAGATGGAAGGAGATGGAGGTCTGGAAGGATGAGAGGAGCTGGAAATTTTGACTAATCAGGAGGATTTTAAAGGAATTAAAGCTTCTCCTTCCACGGGATCAGGTTGCTCCAAGCTCCATCCAACCTGGATTTCCACAGCTCCAGGAATGGAGCAGCCACAACTCCTCCGGTGACCTCCTGACCCTCAGAAAAAATGATTTTTTTTCCTTCCTATCTCACCTCAATCTCCCTTTTTTCAGCTTAAACTCATCCCTCTCATCCCATCCCTCTTCCAGATCCCCTCCTGAGGCCTCTTGGGCAAAGCAAAAGCTTTTCTAGGATCCAAGAAGTGGTTAAATCCAGAGATAAATCCACGTCGGGGTCACCGCATCCTGGCTCTGGTGCCGGTTCTGGGGCCTCGAGACGGTTTCCAGCACCTGGAGGGTCTTAACAGGAGGAATTCAGGGAGTGGAAGGAAAAGCTTCGTCAATTAAAATGCTGAAGTGAGAGAAAATGGAATTAGATGGTGGTTTTTATTAAATAAAAGGGTATTCGGTTTAAAAACAGCCTCATCGAGCTGAGATTTGTGTGGGACGTGACAGGGAGGAGGAAGCAGGAAAATCAAAGGAAAAAGGAAAATGAGGGAGAAGAGGGAGAAGAGGGAGAAGAGGGAGAAGAGGGAGAAGAGGGAGAAGAGGGAGAAGAGGGAGAAGAGGGAGAAGAGGGAGAAGAGGGAGAAGAGGGAGAAGAGGGAGAAGAGGGAGAAGAGGGAGAAGAGGGAGAAGAGGGAGAAGAGGGAGAAGAGGGAGAAGAGGGAGAAGAGGGAGAAGAGGGAGAAGAGGGAGAAGAGGGAGAAGAGGGAGAAGAGGGAGAAGAGGGAGAAGAGGGAGAAGAGGGAGAAGAGGGATTGCTCGGAGCAAACCTGAGGCACCAGAAGAGAATCCTGAGAGCACTGAGGGTTCAGGACGCTCCACAGTTAAAAAACTCTTTGGATTTTGGATCATTGAGGAAGCGACTCGGATCCCGAAGCGACTCGGATCCCAAAGCTCCTCAGCTTTCTGACTCCCTGAATCCATGGAAACCATCACCAAGTTTCCAAGGAATCATTTTGTGCGAGAAGTTCGGTGCTTTGCTAGGAAATTCTGTCCTCAAACCGCATGCAGCAGCTCCTGAGAAGAAGATTTGACCCCAAAAGGGGCTCTTAAGGCGTGAAACCCAAGCTCCAAGTCTCCGCTGCCAGTCAAGGAGCCTTGGAAAAGCTACAGAAAGGGAAATCCGCTCGGATTTGAGCGGTGATTCCATCCTCGAAGCAAACTCCTCGTAGCTGGAGGCTCCTCAGGCCGGGAAGCGCTCGGCACAAGGCGATGACGGCACTGGGAGGGAGCGGCAGGTGGAGGTGGAGGGTTTGGAGGCTCCGCAGGGATCCCAGCGATTCCAAACCTGCTTCCGTCAGCCCCTGATCCTCAACGAGCTCCAGGAGCCGCAAACCTTTCATGTAGAGCCCGACGGAGCCGATGGCCGCGTCTCCCATCCCGCAGTGGATCAGCCGCAGGGATTCCAGCTCGGCCAAGGCCGGAGCCGCTCGGCACATCCCGACCTCCGTCAGGCGGTAGGTGCCGAAGAGGCTCAAGCTCTTCAAGCGGCTCCCGGCGACGACGTTGAGGAGGTGTTGGTCGGAGAAGGCCGGGACCTGGCGGATGACGAGATGCCGGAGGTTGGGAAGGGAGTCGTGGAACCAGGAGGCAGGGATCTCGCAGCAGCTCAGCTCCAGCGTCACGAGGGAGGCCGGGAGGCTGCGGGAGGGCAGGTGCCGCAGGTCGGTCTCGCTCAGGTGGAGGCGGCGGAGGTCGGGGCAGCGCTGGGCCAGGGCGGCCAGGAGGGCCGGGGACAGCAGGCGCTGAGGGAGGGCCGAGCGGAGTCTTCCTCGCAGCCGAAGGCTCCGCAGGCTCGGCTGGAGCCGCCGGCGCAGCAGGAACCACAGCGAGCGGGAGCTGAGCTGGGGAGACATGGGGGAGAAGGACAGGGGAGCTCCAGACAACCCCCAAACTTCTCTTCAGCCTCTGACGCCTCCTCAGCCCCTTCCTCGTCCTCAGCCCCTTCCTCCTCTTCCTCAGACTCACCTTCCCTTGTCTCTCAGCTCCCCCTCCCTGCATCCCTCAGCCCCCCCTCCTCTCCGACCTCAGATCATAGAATCATAGAACAACAAGGTTGGAAAAGACCCATCGGATCATCCAGTCCAACCATTCCTATCAAACACTAACCCATGTCCCTCAGCACCTCATCCACCCGTCCCTTAAACACCTCCAGGGAAGGGGAAGCAACCACCTCCCTGGGCAGCCTGTTCCAATGCCCAATGACCCTTTCTGGGAAAAACTTCCTCCTAATCTCCAGCCTAAATCTCCCCTGGTGGAGCTTGAGGCCATTCCCTCTCGTCCTGTCCCCTGTCCCTTGGGAGAAGAGCCCAGCTCCCTCCTCTCCACAACCTCCTCTCAGGGAGTTGCAGAGAGCAATGAGGTCTCCTCTCAGCCTCCTCTTCTCCAGGATAAACCCCCCCAGCTCTCTCAGCCGCTCCTCATAGGGCCTGTTCTCCAGCCCCTTCACCAGCCTCGTTGCTCTTCTCTGGACTCTCTCCAGAGCCTCAACATCCTTCTTGTGCTGAGGGGCCCACAACTCAACACAGGATTCAAGGAGCAGCCTCACCAGTGCTGAGTCCAGAGGGAGAATCACCTCCCTGGCCCTGCTGCTCACACCATTTCTGATCCAAGCCAAGATGCCATTGGCCTTCTTGGCCCCCTGGGCACACTGCTGCCTCATGGTCAGTCGCTGTCGACCAACCCCCCCAGGTCCCTCTCCTCCTGGCAGTTTTCCAGCCAGACTTCTCCCAGTCTGGAGCTCTGCTCAGGGTTGTTGTGCCCCAAGTGCAGGACTCGGCATTTGGCCGTGTTAAACCTCATCCCATTGGACTCAGCCCATGGATCCAGCCTGTTCAGATCCCTTTGGAGCCTCCCGACCCTCCAGCAGATCCACACTTCCACACAGCTCAGTGTCATCTGCAAACTTGCTGAGGGAGCACTCCCTCCCCTCCCACCCCAGCCCCCTCCCCTCCCCTCCCCCCTCTCCCCGTACCCGGTGTTCGCTTCCATCCACGTCTCTCCACACCTCCCGGTCCTGCGCCAGGCGGCGCCACCGCCTGCAGACGCTGCGGGGAGGCGGGAGGCGGTCAGGGCCTGTCCCTGCTCGCTCTCCCCTCTCCCTTTCCCCTCTCCTTCTCCCACCTGGCCGCCCTCAGCCTCTCCCTCAGCGGCAGCAGCGCCAGGATCCGCAGCAGCACCGAGTCCGGCACCTCCGGCGCGGACGCCGCCATCTTGGCCGGCTGCAGATGAGCTCCACTTCCTCTTCCGGCGCGCGGGACCTGCGGTCACTTCCGGTTCCGGCGCGGGGGCTGTTGTGGCGGAGAACGCAGAGCTCGGTGGGCGCTGGGGAGAGACCCCTTTAACCCTTTTTCTTAGCCAAATCCCTCCAGTTCCTTCCTTCTACCCCTTCCCAGGGACCCTTTCTCCTCCCCTTCCTTCTTGGCTCCTCTTCCCTCTCGGCCTCTTGTCCCCTTCCCTCTTCATCCCCTTCCCTCTTCATCCCCTTCCCTCTTCATCCCTTTCCCTCTTCATCCCTTTCCTTCTTCATCCCTTTTCTCTCTTCATCCCTTTTCTCTCTCTCTTCATCCCTTTTCTCTCTCTCTTTATCCCTTTTCTCTCTCTCTTCATCCCTTTTCCCTCTCCCTCTTCATCCCTTTTCCCTCTCCCTCTTCATCCTCTTCTCCCTCCCTCTTCATCCCTTTTCCCCTCTCTCTTCATCCCTTTCCCTCTCCCTCTTCATCCCTTTCCCTCTCCCTCTTCATCCCTTTTCCCTCTCCCTCTTCATCCCTTTTCCCTCTCTCTCTTCATCCCTTTCCCCTCTCTCTTCATCCCTTTTCCCTCTCCCTCTTCATCCCTTTTCCCTCTCCCTCTTCATCCCTTTTCCCTCTCCCTCTTCATCACTTTTCCCTCTCCCTCTTCATCCCTTTTCCCTCTCCCTCTTCATCCCTTTTCCCTCTCCCTCTTCATCCCTTTTCCCTCCCTCTTCATCCCTTTTCCCCTCTCTCTTCATCCCTTTTCCCTCTCCCTCTTCATCCCTTTTCCCCTCTCTCTTCATCCCTTTTCCCCTCTCTTTTCATCCCTTTTCCCCTCTCTTTTCATCCCTTTTCCCCTCTCTTTCATCCCTTTTCTCTCTCTTCATCCCTTTTCCCCTCTCTCTTCATCCCTTTTCCCCTCTCTCTTCATCCCTTTTCCCCTCTCTCTTCATCCCTTTTCCCCTCTCTCTTCATCCCTTTTCCCCTCTCTCTTCATCCCTTTCCCCTCTCTCTTCATCCCTTTCCCTCTCCCTCTTCATCCCTTTTCCCTCTCCCTCTTCGTCCCTTTTCCCTCTCCCTCTTCGTCCCTTTTCCCTCTCCCTCTTCGTCCCTTTTCCCTCTCCCTCTTCGTCCCTTTTCCTCTCCCTCTTCGTCCCTTTCCTCTCCCTCTTCGTCCCTTTTCCCTCTCTCTCTTCTTCCCTTTCCCTCTCCCTCTTCGTCCCTTTCCCCTCTCTCTTCATCCCTTTCCCCTCTCTCTTCATCCCTTTCCCCTCTCTCTTCATCCCTTTTCCCTCTCCCTCTTCATCCCTTTTCCCTCTCCCTCTTCATCCCTTTTCCCTCTCCCTCTTCATCCCTTTCCCCTCTCTCTTCATCCCTTTCCCTCTCTCTTCATCCCTTTCCCCTCTCCTCTTCATCCCTTTCCCCTCTCCCTCTTCATCCCTTTTCCCTCTCCCTCTTCATCCCTTTCCCTCTCCCTCTTCGTCCCTTTTCCCTCTCCCTCTTCGTCCCTTTTCCCTCTCCCTCTTCGTCCCTTTTCCCCTCTCTCTTCATCCCTTTTCCCTCTCCCTCTTCATCCCTTTCCCTCTCCCTCTTCGTCCCTTTTCCCTCTCCCTCTTCATCCCTTTTCCCCTCTCTCTTCATCCCTTTTCCCTCTCTCTTCATCCCTTTTCCCTCTCTCTTCATCCCTTTCCCTCTCCCTCTTCATCCCTTTTCCCTCTCCCTCTTCATCCTCTTCTCCCTCCCTCTTCATCCCTTTTCCCCTCTCTCTTCATCCCTTTTCCCTCTCTCTTCATCCCTTTTCCCTCTCTCTTCATCCCTTTTCCCTCTCCCTCTTCATCCCTTTTCCCTCTCCCTCTTCATCCCTTTTCCCTCTCTCTTCATCCTCTTCTCCCTCCCTCTTCATCCCTTTTCCCCTCTCTTTTCATCCCTTTCCCTCTCCCTCTTCATCCCTTTCCCTCTCCCTCTTCATCCCTTTTCCCCTCTCTTCTCATCCCTTTCCCTCTCTCCTCTTCATCCCTTTCCCTCTCCCTCTTCATCCCTTTCCCTCTCCCTCTTCATCCCTTTTCCCTCCTCCCTCTTCATCCCTTTTCCCTCTCCCTCTTCATCCCTTTTCCCTCTCCCTCTTCATCCCTTTTCCCTCTCCCTCTTCATCCCTTTTCCCTCTCCCTCTTCATCCCTTTCCCCTCCCTCTTCATCCCTTTCCCTCCCTCTTCATCCCCTTTCCCCCTCCTTTATTGTCCCTTTTTCGGGTGACACCGAACTAGGATAGAGACTAGATCTTCTGGAGGTCAAGAAGGTTCTGCAGAGGGATCTGCATCCGTGCTCTGAGGTTCTTTGTGGGAACAGAGCTGGGGAGGATTCTTCTCTCCTCATTAACCTCCATTATCTCCTCTCCCAGGCAACCATGATCGAGGTGGTCTGCAACGATCGTCTGGGCAAGAAAGTGAGAGTGAAATGCAAGTATCCGCTGGGAATCCGTTTCTTGAGGGACTTGGTTTAGTGTTTGACAGGAACGGTTGGACTAGAAGATCCGATGGGTCCCTTCCAACCTGGTTGTTCTGTGATTCTGGGAATCGGGGAGTCTGGGGGCTGGAGGGGAGGGAAGGGGGTTTCCTCCTGTCCCGGTTTTCCTTAGCGGCTCCGTTAGCACCGAGGATTCCATCCGGGACCTGAAGAAGCTGATTGCGGCTCAGACCGGGACTCGCTGGGATAAAATCGTGCTCAAGAAGTGGTGAGTGGAGACCAGAGGTGGGAAAAATCTTCCCTCCTGGGCTGATGAGGAGGGAGAGAGACCTCTTCGGGATCTGTTGAGCTCCCTCCCTCCTCCCAGGGTTCCGGGATGTGGCTCGGGGCCTTCATCTCTCCATTTCCACCCCTCCAGGTACACGATTTTCAAGGATCACGTCACTCTTGGCGACTGTATCCTTCTCCAAGCTGGTTTTTCACCCCACAAACCCTCCCCCCATCCACCTCCTCCCCTTTTTTCCTTAACTTCCCTCTCCCAGACGAGATCCACGATGGGATGAACCTGGAGCTCTACTACCAATGAAGTTGGTTCCGCTGAATCCTGGGACCCCCTTCCCCCCCAGCTGCCCTGCATCCCCAAATCCTCGTTATCCACTGCCTAATTCCCACTCTATCCAAGCTGGAGCGACGTCGAAGCTCTAAAGGTGCTGGACCGACCCTGGAGTGTTGAATTGGTTTATAATAAAGGTGTTTTTCCAGGCTCTGCTTGTCACGCGGCTCCATGGGGAGTGGGAAGGGGGGAACTGGGGGAAAACTGTTATCAAAGTGGGGCTGGAGAGCTCTCTATCCCTGTTATCTGTTAGTACAGCCAAGCTGGACTCGTGGTGAGGCCCTAACTATTCCAGAATGACCCTGGAGCGTTAATTTGGTTTATAATAAAGGTGTTTTTCCAGGTTTTTTAGCTACATGGGAAGCGAGATGCTAGTAAAGGGGGGTGTGGGCTGCGTTGCGCTGTGTCCTTAAGTCTTTTGTCCACCCACGGCCGCCGTCCTCTCCTGCGTCATGTGACAGGGCCGGGTTCATGCATTGACGGGCATGCACC
>JAUMJK010001677.1:0-30362 GCA_033558105.1 Coccyzus lansbergi | reverse complement strand
CCTCCTGATCCTATTGTGTCATCCCCCCCCTTGTCCTTTGGGGGGGGGTTTCCAGGCATTGTTGCTTCCTGTGGCGCAACTGGGAATTCCCAGGAATGGGGAGGGGGGGCACCCCCATACCCCCCCCCCTCCCATACCAGTATAGGCCCTCCCAGTGCTCCCAGTTTGGGGGTGCTGGGAACCAGTATGGGACTGGGATGGGGGGGTTAAACGTGTCCCCTCATCCTCCCAGTGTCCCCCAGTTTGGGGTGTATTGGGAACCAGGATGGGACTGGAATGACGGGTCTAAATGTGTCCTCCCACCCTTCCAGTGTCTCCCAGTAGTTGGGGTGTACTGGGAGCCAGTATGGGACTGGGATGACAGGGTGAAACATGTCCCCCCCACCCTCCCAGTGTCTCCCAGTTTGGGATGTACTTGCAACCAGTATGGGACTGGGAGGGCGGGGTGAAACATGTCCCCTCATCCTCCCAGTGTCTCCCAGTTTGGGGTGTACTTGGAACCAGTATGGGACTGGGAGGACGGGGTGAAGCATGTGCTCCCACCCTCCCAGTGTCTCCCAGTTTGGGGTGTACTGGGAGCCAGTATGGGACTGGGATGACAGGGTTAAACATGTCCCCCCACCCTCCCAGTGTCTCCCAGTTTGGGGTGTACTGGGACCAGTATGGGACTGGGATGGGGGGGATTAAACATGTCCCCCCACTCTCCCAGTGTCTCTCAGTTTGGGGTATATTGGGAACCAGTATGGGACTGGGATAGGGGGGCTAAATGCGTCCGCCTCATCCTCCAAGTGTGCCCCAATTTGGGGTATACTGGGAACCAGTACGGGACTGGGATCAGGGAGCTAAATGTCTCCCCACACCCACCCAGTGGCCCTCAGTTTGGGGGCATCAGGACCCAGCGCGTGACTGGGAGGGGAGGAGGAGTCTCCAGGAGACCACGCCCCCTTCCTCCCTTCCCGCGCCCTCATTGGTCCAGACGCTTCCTTTATGCAAATGAGCCGGGGAGCCTGCGGTCGGGGTGGGCGTTGCTTGTTGGAAAGGGGGCGTGGCCAACCCAAATTCTATTAGTGCTCATGTCCCCGAGGGGCGTGTCCAGGACGAGGGGGCGTGGCCAAGGCGGCTCCACGTGGACTCTTATAAAGGCTCTGGCGCTGCCTGTGGTTCATTCGAGGCTTGGGCCGAGGTTCCTCCTGGTTCCTCCCTGGGTGCCCTCCTCCCCGTGTCCCCCCCCTTCCCGGTCCTGCCATGCCTCCCAGCCTCCGCCTGCCCTCCCTGGCCCCTCTGCTGCCTCGTCGCCTGCCCGAGCCGGGGCGTGCCCCCCGTGCCCCCTCCCCGCGCCCTCCCCTCGGCCTGGAGGACATGCCAGGGCCCAGCCCCTCTGCCTTCCTCTATGAACTGCTCTGCCGGGGGGGGCTGCGCCGGCTGCACCTCCTGCAGGTAACAGCTTTGGGGCAGGGGGACCTGGCATCGCTGCCCTGGGGCTGGAGGGGGGACATAGGGACCCTGGTGCCACCACCCTGGGGGCTGGAGGGATCATAGGGACCTCCTGTGCCACTACCCTGGGGGCTAGAGGGGTCATAGGGTCCCTCGGTGACAGCACCCTGGGGACTGGAGGGGACATAGGGACCTTGCCCCAAGCTTGGGATCCCTTTCCTGGGGTCCCCGTGTCCCTAAGCTTTGGATCTCTTTCCTGGTGTCCATGAGGTGGGGGTCCCGTGACGGTGTCCCTGTCCCCGCAGGTGCAGGGCCGGGCGCGCTATGGGCCGGTGTGGAAGGCGAGCTTCGGGCCCATCCTGACGGTGCACGTGGCCGAGGCCCAGCTCATCGAGCAGGTTCTGCGCCAGGAGGGCCCCTTCCCCGTCCGCTCCCACCTCTCCTCCTGGAAGGATTATCGGCTGTGCCGCGGCCACGCCTGCGGGCTGCTCACCGCGTATGTGGGGCTGGTGGCTCTGCAGAGGGGCTGGGGGCTGCATATATGGGGCTGGGGGCTGTGCAGAGGGGCTGCATATGGGGGTCTGGGAGCTGTGCAGTGGGGCTGGGGGCTATTCAGTGGGGCTGGGGGCTACATAGGGGGGTCTGGGGGCTCCGTACAGGGATCTGGTGGCTGCATGTGGGAGTCAGGGGGCTCTACACAGAGGTCTAGGGACTCCACTTGGGGGTCTGGGGGCTGTACAGAGGGACTGTGGGTTCCATACAGGGGTCTGGGGGCTGTGCAGAGGGGCTGGGGGTTCCATACAGGGGGCTGGGGGCTCCTTAGAGGAGGTCTAAGGGCTCCACATGGGGGTCTGGGGGCTTCATATTGGAGTCTGGGGGCTGCGCAGAGGGGCTGGGGACTGCATTGGGGGGGCCGGGGGCTCAACTTGTGGGTCGGGGGGTTACACAGTGGGGGCTGCACAGAGGGGCTGAGGGTTCCACTTGGGAGTCTTTGGGGTCCATACAGGGGTCTGGGGGCTCCACTTGGGAGTCTGAGGGAGGGTTTGGGGTTGCTTGGATAGGGGGTTGGGATCCCACATCCGGGGGGTGGGGGGAGGGGGTCCCATCCCCCATGGTGGGGGCGGCACTTGGGGCGCGGTGGGGGGTGAGTCAGGGTGAGTCAGGGGGGCACCTCACATCCTGCCCCACACCCTGCCCCCCAACCCCTTCCCACCAGCCCAACCCCCCAAACTCCACACCCTGCCCTGCACCCTCCTATCTGATCCCCAACTCCCTCTCTGCCCCACATGCTGCCCCCCAACTTCTTCTCTGCCCCCCACCCCCCCATAGTCCCCATCGCCGGCAGCCGTGGGGCAGCCATGGGTCGGGGCGTGCTCGGGCCTGTTGGGTCTCGCGGTGCCCACGCTGGCGCCCCACGCCCCACACGTCACCCCCCAACACGTCACCCACCCCCCCCCAACTCCTTCCTGCCCCACACGTCACCCCCCAAACACGTCATTCCCCCCCCCGCCCCACATGTCACACCCCACACATCACCCCCCCCACACATAGCCTGATGTCCCCACATATCCCCATGTCTCTCTGTGTCCCCCCATGTCCCCTCCATCCCCACACATCCCCATGTCCCGTCTCCTGTGTCCCCACATGTCCTTGCGTCCCCATATGTCCCTCCTGTCCCACATATCCCTATGTCCCCTGTTCCCCCTTGTCCCCACATATCCCTGTGTCCCCACACATTGCCCCTGTCCCCTCCATCCCCACACGTCCCCGTGTCCCCTCCACCCCCACACGTCCCCATGTCCCCCCTGTCTCTCCTGTCTCCAGAAAACCCTATGTACCCCATCCTTCCCTGTTCCCCTGTGTCCCTCCGTCCCTCCTGTCCCCACAAATCCCTATGTCACCAATCCTCCTCTGTCCTCCCGTGTCCCCACATGTCCCTGTGTCCCCCATGTCCCTCCTATCCCCACAAATCCTTATGTCACCCATCCTCCCCTGTCCCCCCATGTCCCCCTGTGTCCCCCCATGTCCCCACACGTCCCCGTGTTCCCTCCATCCCCATGTCACCCCTGTCTCCACAAACCCCTGTGTCCCCCTCACATGTCCCCGTGTCCCCGTGCAGGGAGGGTGAGGAGTGGCAGCGGCTGCGGCGGCTGCTGGGGCGGCTGCTGCTGCGCCCAGGGGCGGCCGAGGCCTTCGCAGGGCCCGTGGCCTCCGTGGTGTCCGACCTGCTCCGGCGGCTGCGGCGCCAGCGGGACCAGCACCCCCAGCACCTCGTCCCTGATGTCGCCCAGGAGTTCTACAAGTTCGGCCTGGAAGGTGGGGGACCCATCTCCAGGGATCTCTTCGTGTCCCTCAGGGTCTCCTCGTGTCCCTCAGGATCTCCCCGTGTCCCTCAGGATCTCCCCATGTCTCCTCGTGTCCCTCAGGGTCTCCTCATGTCCCTCAGGATCTCCTCATGTCCCTCAGGATCTCCCTGTGT
Source organism: Coccyzus lansbergi (assembly GCA_033558105.1). Taxonomy (NCBI): domain Eukaryota; kingdom Metazoa; phylum Chordata; class Aves; order Cuculiformes; family Coccyzidae; genus Coccyzus; species Coccyzus lansbergi. Next base: position 26,449 of record JAUMJK010001677.1, on the reverse strand, counting down.
CCCCATGTCCCTCAGGATCTCCTTATGACCCTCCAGGACTCCTCATGTTCTCCCAATCTCCCCGTGTCCCTCAGGGTCTCCCCGTGTCCCTCTGGGTCTCCTCATGACCCTCCAGGGCTCCTCATGTTCTCCCAACCTCCTCATGTCCCTCAGGGTCTCCTCATGTCCCTTAAGATCTCCCCATGTCCCTGTGTCCCTCAGGGTCTCCTTGTGTCCCCAGGATCTCCCCATGTCCCTTAGGATCTCCCCATGTCCCTGTGTCCCTCAGGGTCTCCTCATGTCCCCAGGATCTCCCCATGTTCCCTCAACCCAGGACCCCCTGATCTTCCCAGCTTCACCCCCCTGTCCATTTTCCCCTCCTCAGGGGTCTCCTCCGTGCTCTTCGCCTCCCGCCTGGGCTGCCTGGAGCCGGTGGTGCCGCAGGACACCGAGACCTTCATCCGCTCCATCAACACCATGTTCGTCCTGACCCTGCTGACCATGGCCATGCCCAAGCCGCTCCACCGCCTCTTCCCGGGGCCCTGGAGGAGCTTCTGCGAGGCCTGGGACTTCATGTTCGCCTTCGGTGAGGGACACGGTGGGATCTGGAGGGTCCGGGAGCAGCTGAGGGACCTGGGAGGGGTTTGGTGTGGAGAAGAGGAGGCTGAGGGGAGACTTCATCACTCTCCGCAGCTCCTGGAAAGGAGGTTGTGGTGGGGTGGGTGCTGGGCTCTTCTCCCAAGGAGATGGGACAACGGGAAATGTCCCCAAGTTGTGCCAGGAGAGGGTTAGATTGGACATTGTGGACAATTCCTTCATGGAAAGGGTTGTCCAGCCCTGGCGGAGGCTGCCTGGGGCCGTGGTGGAGTCTCCATCCCTGGAGGGGCTCGGAGATGGTTGGGTGGTGGACAGGGATGATTGGACTCGATGCTCTCAAAGCTTTTGTCCAACCAAACCATCCCATGAATCCAGGGAAGGGTCTGGAGCTCAGGTCATGGATGAGGAGCTCTCAAGGATCTGTTTTTTCGACCCTCAGTGGTGACACTGAGGGGACACAGGGACGCGATGTCCCTCAGCCACTGATGGTTCTCTGTCCTCTCCAGCCAAGGAGCACATCGACCGGCGCCTGGCAGGACACGGGGCAGCCACGGAGCAGCCGTGTCTCATTGACCAGCTGGCCCGGGAGAAGGTCTCCAGGGAGGTCATCTACGGCAACGTCACCGAGCTGCTGCTGGCTGGTGTGGACACGGTGAGGAGGGGATACGTCATGGGGGGTGTCCCCAGGTCCGTGGGGACCCTGCTGATGTCACCTGTCCCATCTCCAAGATCGCCAGCACGCTGGCATGGAGCCTCTACGAGCTGGCACAGCACCCGGAGCTCCAGGAGAAGGTCCACCAGGAGCTGGTGGTGGCGCTGGGGGACGGACGTGAGCCTGAGGCCACCGCACTGGGCAGGGTCCCCCTGCTGAGGGCTGTCGTGAAGGAGACGCTGAGGTGGGGACAGGGACACGGGATGGGGGGACAGGGGTGGGATGGAGATGGGGAAGGGGGGTGAAGATGGGGATGGGGACAAGGATGAAAATGGGGATGGAGATGAGGATGAAGATGGGGATGGAGGTGAGAAGGGAGATGAAGATGGGGACGGGGACGAGGATGGGAATGGGACGAGGATGAAGATGGGGATGGGGTCAAGGATGGAGATGGGGATGGAGATGAAAGGTAGATGGGGATTGGATCAGGGCTGAGGATGGGGATGAAGATGAGGAGGGGGGATGAGGATGGGGATGAAGATGAGGAGGGGGGATGAAGATGGGGATGGCAACAGGGATGAAAGGTAGACAGGGGTGGGACGAGGATGGGGATGAAAGGAAGGTGGAAACAGGGCTGAGGAGGGAGGTAGGGGTGAAGGTGGGGTTGGAGGTGAGGAATGGGATGAAGATGGGACAGGGAGGTAGCTGGGGACAAGGACGAAAGGAAGATGAGGATGGGGACAGGGATGAAGATGGGGATGGGGATGAAGATGACAATGACGGCAGCCTAGGTGACGGCCCCGTCCCCTGGCAGGCTCTACCCTGTCATCCCTGCCAACGCCCGGGTGGTCCCCGACCGTGACATCCGTGTGGGTGACTACCTGGTGCCGCGCCAGGTGAGCCGAGCGCCGTCCCCTCTCCCACTGTGTCCCCGTGTGTGTCCCCACACTCACACCCCCGTGTCCCATCCCAGACCCTGGTCACCCTCTGTCACTTTGCCACCTCCCGCGATGGCCGCGTCTTCCCGGCCCCTGACTCCTTCCGGCCCGAGCGCTGGCTCCATGCCGACACCGCCCGGCACCCCTTCGCCTCCCTGCCCTTCGGCGTCGGCAAACGCAGCTGCGTCGGCCGCCGTCTCGCCGAGCTGGAGATCCACATGGCGCTGGCACAGGTGAGGGCCACCTCTCCGTCCCCGCGGGTCCCCAGGTGTGTCCCTCGAAACGTCCCTCCCTCATCATCATCCTCACTCTGCTTCTTCCCGGCAGATCCTGCTGCGCTTCCAGGTGCGGCCGGAGCCCGGTGGGCACCGTGTCCGCCCCATGACCCGCACGCTGCTTGTCCCCGACGCCACCATCAACCTCCAGTTCCTTGACCGATGAGCCAACAAGGGACATGGAGGTGGCCTTGACCTCGATAGTGACCTGGATCTCGATGGGGACCTTGACGTCAAAAGGGGCCTTGACCTCAATGGGGACTGGACCTCGATGAGGCCTGGACCCCAGCCTTGTCCCCAACCCCAGTGGTGGCCTTGGCCCCACAGATAGCCCTGATGCCACTGGTGTCCCCAACCCCATTGGTGGCCTTGGCCCCACAGGTAGCCCTGATGCCACTGGTGTCCCCAAGCCCAGTGGTGTCCCCAACCCTGTTGGTGGCCTTGGCTGTGCACTGTCCCCTCCTCCCCCACCCCGTGTATTATTTAACGTTAATTTATTACCAATTAAGGTTTTTTATGGGGAGCCCCCCCAGCGTTTCCATGTCACCCACGTCTGTGTGTCCCCTCCTGTCCCTGCTGTCCCCACTGTGCCCCCTGCCAGGGAGTGTCCCAGCCCAGGGTGACAATGGCCCAGGGGTCAATGTCCCTCAGTGTTGATAGTGCTGACGTCAGCGTCGGGGACTCTGGACCCTCGTGGGGTCCCGGAGGCAGTGAGCATGGTGACACCAGGAGGGGACACGGTGTTGGTGGGGGGGACGGAGGGGACAGATGGACAGCAGGGACACTGGGGGGGGACACAGTCATGGCGGGGGCGGTGGTGACAGCCGGAATGGGGAGAGGATGGGAGGGGACAAGAGGGACGGGGTAGGGGGAAGACACAATCACGGGAGGGACACACAGACAGAAGGGGACACAGTCACGTGGGGGAAACACAGCCATGGAGAGGGGGGACAGGGACATGGGGTTGGGGGAATGCATACAGCTATGGGGGGGGACACACACAGCCGCGGGGGACACAGAGCCAGGGGAGGGACACGCAGTTTTGGAGGAGGGGACACAGAGCCGGGGTGGGGGGGGACACACAGCCATGGGGATGGACACAGCCATAGGGGGGATGGCAGGGACAGGGGGAGTGGGACACAGAACCACTGGGAGGAGGGGGACATAGCCATAGAGGGCACACAGCCAGGGAGAGGGGAGACGGGGACACGAGGTGGGGAACACAGACATGGAGGGGGGGACACAGCCATTGGGGAATGGCAGGGACACGGGGGAAGGGGACACACAGCCGTGGGAGGGACACACAGCAGGGACATAAGGGTCTCCTTGTCGTGTGTGCGCTTCCCGGTGGGAAAGGTTCAGCACCACGGACAGCGACCGAGGGCCCACCCCCCCCTGTCACTTCAGCTCCACGGACAGGGCCGGGGGTACCAACCCCCTCGAGGTTCAGCACCTCGGACAGCGCCGCGTCCCGCCATCCCCTGGGACCCCCCCCCACCCCAAACCGGGACCCCTCCTCAGGGTTCCCCCATGTCCCCTTCCAACCCCCCCCAAATCAAGACCCATCACGTTCTCAGCTCCAAACCCAACACGGTTTCTCACTTCCAGATACAGAGGACGATCCACACGCCCCCCTCACCCCACCCCCTCGACCCTCCCCCAGCTCCCCCCACCCCACAATCCCGCCCCCCCCCCGCCCCCCAAAACACGGAGTCCCCGCTCAGCCCCACACGCGCTGCCGGGGGCATCACAGCTTGGGGGGGCCCCTACATTCATGGGAGGTGGGGGGGAGGCGGCAAGAGGGCCCCCCATCCCCACCGAGGTCATGGGGGGGTCCCCGGTGTCCCCCCCACCGTGGCACAAGGGGGGGAGGTGGCTCTATCCTAACGCGGAACGAAGCAATAAATTAACGAGGATTCTGAGGGGACACCGAGAAAAGGGGGAAGGGGGTGTACAAAAGGTCCTTGTAGAAAAGGGGGGGCCAGGGGGGCTGCTCAGGGCCTGGGGGGGACACAGGAGGACACAGGTGGAGGGTGACATGGATGAGGGTGACAAGGGCAGGGGGGTGGCATGGCTGGGGTGACATGGAGGTTGGCACAATGAGGAGGGGTGACATGGGGGGGGTGACACGGATGGGGGTGACGTGAGTGGGGGTGACACAGCTGAGGTACCACATGGGGTGACAGGGGAGGATGACATTGATGGGGTGACAAGGGCAGGGGGAGACACAGATGAGAGGGACAAAGGGGGGGGGGGTGACATGGATGGGGGGTGACATGGAGAGGTGACAGATGAGGGTGACAAGGGTGGGGAGTGTGACACCATAGGGGTGACATGGGTTGGGGGTGACATGGGTGGGAGGTGACATGGAGGGTGACAGATGAGGGTGACAAGGCTGGAAGGGTGACATGGAGGGGGTGACATGGGTTGGGGGGTGACATGGCTGGGGTGACAGGGCTTAGGGCGACAGATGAGGGTGACAAGGGTCCAGCAGGTGCCCCTGTCCCCCCCCAGGGCGCGGCTACACCAGCGCCGCGCGGGGCACGCAGGGGCCCACGCTGGCACAGCTGCTGCGGCGCCTCGGGCCCGGGGTGGCCACGGGGCCGGTAGCCACCCCGGCAGGGCTGGTGGCCCCCTTGGCGTGGCTGGTGGCCCCCTTGGCATGGCTGGTAAGCCCCTTGGCGTGGCTGGCGGCCGCTTCGACGGGGCTGGTGGGCCCCTTGGCGTGGCTGGTGGCCTCTTGGGTGGGGCTGGTGGCCCTGTCGGCGGGGCTGGTGGCCGCTCTGGCCGGGCTGGTGGCCCCCTCGGTGGGGCAGCCGTGCTGGAGCAGGATGTCGGCGCAGTCCTGGCTGCCGGCGCGACGGGCGTAGAAGAGGGCCGTGCGCCCATGGGTGTCCCGAGCCCCCACGTCCGCCCCGTACTGCCGGCACAGCACCCTCAGACACCAGGGCCACCTCACCGGCCACCTCGGTGGCCACCCGATGGCCTCCTTAACCACCCTATGGCCCCAAGGCCTTGCCAGCTCCTCTAGAGTCATCCCAAGGGCCCCATGACCCACCACATCATCCAGAGCTCCCACCATGGTATCCCAAGACTGTGGGATACCCAAGACCCCATCATGGTCCCCAAGAGCCCTCCCGGGTCTCCATGACCCCCCCACCCCATGGTTCCTAGGACACTTCCATGGTCCCCATGACCCTCCATGGTCCCCATGACCACTCTATGGTTCCCATGACCCCTCCACAGTCCCCATGACGCCCCCAAGGTCCCTATGACCCACCATGGTCTCCATGACCCCTCCCCAGTCCCCATGATGCCCCCAAGGTCCCCATGACCCCTCACCCTGGTTCTCATGACCCTCCACAGTCCCCATGATGCCCCCAAGGTCCCCATGACCCACCATGGTCCCCATGACCCCCCCCCACAGTCCCCATGATCCCCCCATGGTCCCCAGGACCCCTCCCCAGTCCCCATGACACCCCTAAGGTCCCCATGGCCCTCCACAGTCCCCAGTACCACTCCAAGGTTCCCATGACCCCTCACCCTGGTTCCCATGACCCCACCATGGTTCCCATGACCCTCCACAGTCCCCATGATGCCCCCATGGTTCCCGTGACCCCTCCCTGGTCCCTGTGACCCCTCCATGGTCCCCATCACCCTCCATGGTTCCCATGACCCACCATGATTCCCATGACCCCCCCCACAGTCTCCATGACCCCTCCAAGGTCTCCATGACACCCACCATGGTTCCCATGACATCCATCATGGTCCCCATGACCCACCATGGTCCCTATGACCCTCCACGGTCCCCATGACCCTCCACGGTCCCCATGACACCCCCAAGGTCCCCATGACCCCTCCATGGTTCTTATGATCCCTCCATGGTCCCCATGACACCCACCATGGTTCCTGTGACCCCTCCCCATGGTTCTCATGACTCCACCATAGTCCCCATGACCCTCCACAGACCCATGACCACTCCAAGGTCCCCATGACCCACCACGGTCCCCATAACCCCCCATGATCCCCATTGGTTCTCATGACCCACCATGGTCTCCAGGACTCCCCCCATGGTCCCCATAACCCCTCTACGATTCTCATGACCCCATCATGGTCCCCATGACCCCACCAAGATCCCCATGACCACCCCAGCGCCCTCCCTGTCCCCTGGTCCACGCTCACCCAGACCAGGAGCTGGGTGATGACCACCAGGCCCATGTCGCAGGCTGCATGCAGAGCCGTGCGGCCCTCGGCATCTCCTCCGTTGAGCTGCTCCTTCTTGCCGTGGGCCAGGAGCAGCAGCACCTTCTCCAGGTCCTGCTCCCTCACCGCCCGCAGCAGCTTCTCCGACAGAGGCTCCTCTCCCGGCGGCAGCGGCGCCGCAAACAGGCGCTGCTCGTACTTGGCCCGGATCCACGACTCCCGCTCCTCCCTGCACGGGGACCCCAAAATCCAAGGGGGGACCATGGGGCTTGAGGGGCTCCAGGGGGTTTGGAGGGATCCCAGAATCTCGGGGGGGGCATGGGGGTAGGGGAACCCCAGGATCCAGGGGGTCTATGTAGGTTTTGGGGAGTCAGGAGGTTTGGAGGGATCCCAGAATCTCGGGGGGGCCATGGGTGGGGAGGGGGCTCCAGAATCCAAGAGGTCCATGTGGGTTGGGGGGAGTTGGGAGGTTTGGAGGGATCCCAGAATCCAGTGGGGCCATGGGTGGGGTGGGGGCTCCAGGATCCAGGGGGTCCATGGGGGTTTTGAGGAGTCAGGAGGTTTGGAGGGATCCCAGAATCTGGGGGGGCATGGGTTGGGGGGCCATGGGGGTAGGGGAACCCCAGGATCCAGGGGGGTCATGGGAATGGGGAGACCCCAAATCCCAAGGAGAGAGCATGGGGGTGACCCCAGAATCCAGGGGGTGCATAGGGGTTGGGGGAAGTCAGAGGGACCCCAACATCTATGGGGGGGGGGCATGGGGGTCCTCAACATCCAGTGGGGTCATGGGAGAGGGGGGTGGGGGGTGCCCTTGGGGAGTCCCCAACATCCAATGAGGACGTGGGGGGATGCCCTGGGGGGGTCCCCAGCATCCAATGGGAGTAAAGGGAGGGTGTGGGGGGGTGACATGGGGGCCGAGGGGGGTCCCCAGCATCCAGTGGGGACATGGGAGGGTTGGGGGGGGTGCCCTCGGGGGGGGGTCGCCAACATCCAATAAGGACATGGGGGGATGCCCTGGGGTGGGGGCAGGGGGGTCCCCAACATCCAATGGGGACATGGGGGTTGGGGGAGGACATTGTGAGGTCCCCGACATCCAATAAGGACATGGGGGGATGCCTTGGGGGGGGTCAGAGGGACCCCAAACATCCAATGGGTACACAGGGGGGTTGGGGGGTGCCCTGGAGGGGGGACATTGTGGGGTCCCCAACATCCAGTGGGGACAAAGAGGGGGGTGGAGGGACCTTGAGGGTGTCCAGTTCTTGGGGGTTGGAGGGTGTCCTGTTCTTGGGGTTTGAGGCATGTCCAGTTCTTTGGGGTGTGGTGATGTCCCAGTGAGGGGGTCCCATGGGCCGAAGAGGGAATGTCCCATGGGCCAAGGTTTGGGGGTGGGGGCGGGGGGGGTCACCCACCGGGTGGCGTCGGGCCTGGGCTTGCGGCGGCCACGGGGGTCTCGCTCCCAGATGCGGTTGGCGGTGGTGTTGCCGATGGAGGCCAGGACCAGCGTGAGGTCGCGTGGCCAGTCATCCAGGTCGAGGGAGCGGACGCGGGACACGTGGGTCCCCAGCTGGCGGTGGATCCCCGAGCACTCGATGCAGATCAGGGCCCCCAGGTTGAGGCTGGCCCACGTCGGGTCTGCGGGACGGACAGACGGACAGACATGGGACCACCACCAGGCCACCGCGGTGGCCTGTGAGGTGGCCCTGGTGGCACCTATGGCTTCCCTTCTGAGGCATCGGGTGGCCCAGGGCATGGGGTGGCTCATGGTGGGAGATGGCTCATGGTTGGAGGCGGCCCCCAGGGCATGAGGTGGTTCTTCCGTAGCTCCCAACGTGATCCCCAACATGGTTCCCATGAGCCATCAACACCTTCCACAGCCACCCCATGACCCCACCATGGGCCCCATGACCCACTATGTCTTCCACAGGCACCCCACGGTCCCCAAGACCCCACCGTGGTCCCCAAGACCTCACCATGTCCCCCATGACCTCACCACATCTTCCACAGCCCCCATCGTGGTCCCTGTGACCCCGTCATGTTTCCCATGACCCATCACAGACACCCCATGGTCCCCATAGACCCCACCGTGGTCCCCAAGACCCACCACGTCTTCCATAACCCCTGCAATGGATCCCATGACCCACCACGGTCCCCATGACCCCACAACATCATCCACAGGGTGGCCCTACCCTTCTGGGGGCCACCATGGTGGCCCATGAGGTGGCCCTGGTGGCACCTGTGGCTTCCCTCCCGAGGCATATGGGGTGGCCCAGGGCATGGGGTGGGTCATGGTTGGAGGTGGCTCGTGGTGGGAGGTGGCTCATGGTTAGAGGTGGCTCAAGGTAGGAGGTGGTTCATGGTGGGAGGTGGCTCGAGGTAGGAGGTGGCTTACGGTGACACATGGCCAGTAGCCCCACAGGGTCCCACACAGCCAGCAGCAAACATGGCCCATGGTCTCTCATGGCCAGTAGCCCCACGTGGTCCCACACAGCCAGCAGCTCTCATGGCCCATGGTCTCTCATGGCCAGTAGCCCCACGTGGTCCCACACGGCTCCTATTACCACACGTGTCCCATACCACTCATACCCATGTGTCCCTCCATGTCCCTCCCATGACCCATGGTGGCCCCACTCTGGACACTCACTGGGGGCTCCACAGTCCACACAGAGCGAGTTGCCTTGTGCGTTGCGGATGGCCTGGATGGCCACAGCCTCGCTCTGGCTGTCCACACGAGCCTGGAGAAACACGTGGGTTGCGGAAGGTCAAGGTGACACCCCCCCCCCCACACACAACTCATTACAACTACCTGAAGGGAGGTTGTGGAGAGGAGGGAACTGGGCTCTTCTCCCAAGGGACAGGGGACAGGACAAGAGGCAATGGCCTCAAGCTCCACCAGGGGAGATTTAGGCTGGAGATTAGGAGGAAGTTTCTCCCAGAAAGGGTGATTGGGCATTGGAACAGGCTGCCCAGGGAGGTGGTTGATTCACCTTCCCTGGAGGTGTTTAAGGGACGGGTGGATGAGGTCTTGAGGGACTTGATTTAGTGTTTGATGGGAATGGTTGGACTCGATGATCCGATGGGTCCTTTCCAACCTGGTTGTTCTATGATTCTATGAACTCCAACCCCCACCCCTGGTGGCCCAGGAGGGTCCTTCCTACCTTGTTCTTGCTGCTCTCGCAGCACTGCAGACTGGCCAGGATCTGGCTCTCGATGGCCTGAACCCACGCGTCGCGCTCCTCGAAGCTGCCAGCCTCGAAGTGCCACGTCTGCCCCGTGCTCGACACGATGAGGAACTCGAAGTTCTCCTCCTCTGTGGGACCACAGAGAACCCCCCCATGTTGGGCCAGGAGGTGCTGGGGCCACCCTCATCCCCCTCAATGCCCACCTCAGTGGGTCCCACACCCAGGTGGCCTCAGGACCCACTTTGTCCACCTCCACACTCACCTCCCGAGACCCAGCAAGGTGGGTCCCATGCCCAGGAGATGCTGGGTGGCCTCAATGTCCACCCTAAGCCTCCAGTTCCCACTTAGACCCACAGGGCCCCACAGACAGGAGGTTCTGGGTGGCCCCAATGTCCATCCTGAGCCCCCAGCTCCTCCTTAGATCCACAGGGTCCCACAGACAGGAGGTTCTGGGTGGCTCTGGCACCTGTTTTGTCCCCTCGACACCCAACGAGGTGGGTCCCCTGCCCAGGAGGTTCTGGGGCAGGGGGGGGGAGGGTCTGGAGAACCCACTTTGTCTTCTCCCATGTCCAGGAGGTTCTGAAGAGCCCCCAGTCCCCACCCTGTGTCCCCAACACCTTCTTAGACCCAATGAGGTGGGTCCTAGGTTCTGGGTGGCTCCAGCACCTTCTCTGTCCCCTCCACATCCACCTCCTTAGACCCAACGAGGTGGGTCCCATGCCCGGGAGATGACAGGTGGCCCCAGAATCCCCCCTCTGAGTCCCCTCAACACCCAATGAAGTGGGTCCCATGCTCTGGGTGTCTCCAGCACCTTCTCTGTCCCCTCGACACCCAACAAGGTGAGTCCCAAGCCCAGGAGATGGCAGGTGGTCCCAGCACCACCCCCAAACACCTCTTCACATCCACTGAGGTGCCCATCCCGATGGTCCCCACCACCCAAAGCCCCCCCCGGGCGCCGGAGCAGGGATGGCGGGGGTGGTGGGCGCCCAGCCCGGTTACCTGTTTTATAAATATTTCGTAAACTACCAAAGCTTTTTAATTTCCACATTTTGCGCTTGGCTGTGCGGAGGGTTCCGGAGAGAGGAAAAACGGGGAGAGAGGAGACAAGGAGCCAGAGGAGACCAGGAGCCAGCAGAGGGAGGAGAAGAGGAGCCAGCAGAGAGAGAGAGAGAGAGAGAGAGAGAGGAGGAGACAGGGGCAAGAGTCAGCGGAGAGGAGACAGAGTCACCAGAGGAGCCCACAGAGCCCTGGAGGGGACAGGGGGGACAGCGCTGGGGTTGCAGGCGGTGGAAGAGCGAGGAGGACACGCCAGGGAGCAGGGCAGCAGGGGCTGAGCACAGCAGAACCATGGGATGGGTTGGGTTGGGTTGGGTTGGAAGGGACCTCCAAGCCCAGGCGGTTCCAATCAGGGACACCTCCCACTGGATCAGAGGCTCCAAGCCCCATCCAACCTGGCCCTGGACACCACCTGAGCCACTGTCATCGTGTCCTTTGGCTTCCTGGGGTTTAATCATGGAATGGGTTGGGTCAGAAGGGACCTCCAAGCCCAGACGGTTCCAACCAGGGACACCTCCCACTGGATCAGGGGCTCCAAGCCCCATCCAACCTGCCCTTGGATACCACCTCAGCAACTGTCATCATGTCCCTTGGTTTCCTGGGGTTTAATCATGGAATGGGTTGGGTCAGAAGGGACCTCCAAGCCCAGGTGGTTCCAACCAGGGACACCTCCCACTGGATCAGGGGCTCCAAGCCCCGTCCAACCTGGCCCTGGACACCACCTGAGCCACTGTCATGTTGTCCCTTGGCTTCCTGGGGTTTAATCGTGGAATGGGTTGGGTCAGAAGGGACCTCCAAGCCCAGGCGGTTCAAACCAGGGACACCTCCCACTGGATCAGGGGCTCCAAGCCCCATCCAACCTGGCCCTGGACACCACCTGAGCCACTGTCATCGTGTCCTTTGGCTCCCTGGGGTTTAGTCATGGAATGGGTTGGGTAAGAAGGGACCTCCAAGCCCATCTAGTTCTACCCTCAGAGAAGCCAGAAGGTCCTGAGCTGGACCCACCCTTGGGGTGAAGAACCTTCTCCTAATGTCCAACCCAACCCTCCTCTGCGACACCTTCCAGCCACCCCCTTGACTCTTATCCAGAGAGAAGAGCTTTCTCTTCTCCAGGATCAGTTCTCCCAGCCTGTCCTGGTATGGGAGGCTCTCCAGCCCTCGGATCATCTCCGTGGCCTCCTCAGACCCAGCTCCAGTGTTTGCTGGAGCCTTGGGTCACCATCCCCGTGGGATGCGGTGTCCCCACCACGAACACCATTCAGGAGTGACCGGAGCTCGAGGCACCTTTTCCGGGGCTCTTACCTTCTGCCTGTCCGGCCGAGCTTTCTGTCTTGGACGGCGTCATCAGCTTCTTCCGCCGATGCTTCTTCCTGTCCATCATGGGTGAGGGTGGTGGCTCCTTGCCCGAGCTGCCGGGGCTGGAGATGGCTTCAAAGGGGATGTCTGCCAAGAGACCCACATGTCCAGGGGCTGGGGACACCGAGCCGGACAGGGCCATGTTGTTCACCAGGACTACAAGGGCCACCAAGGTCACCGAGGCCAGCAGGGCTGTTGGAGCCACCAGGGTCACCAAGTCCTCCAGCATCACAGGGCTACTGAGAACCATCAGGGTCACCACAACTACCAAGGCCACCGTGCTCACCAGGATTACCAGGGTCACCAAGTCCAACAGGGTCACTGGAGCCACCAGGGGCACTGGGCTCACTAAGGCCATTGAGCTCCCCAGGGTCACTTGGGCTCTCCAGGATCACCAGGATGACCAAGTCCACCAGAGCCACTGGGCTCACCAGAACCATCAGGGTGACCAGATCTACCAAGGTCACTGTGCTCACCAGGATTACCAGGGTCACCAAGTCCAACAGGGTCACTGGAGCCACCAGGGGCACTGGGCTCACTAAGGCCATTGAGCTCCCCAGGGTCACTTGGGCTCCCCAGGATCACCAGGATGACCAAGTCCACCAGAGCCACTGGGCTCACCAAGGTCACCAAGGCCACTGGATCCATGAAGGTCACCAGAACTGTTGGAGCCACCAAGCTCACCAACATCCACCATGGCCTCCAGGATCACCAGGGCCACCAGGCTCGGTGGGGCCACCACAGGCGAGGTCCCTGGCTCTGCCCCAGGAAGGTGACCACGTTCCGGAGGTCCCAGGGAGAAGGAGGAGGAGGAGGAGGAGGAGGAGGAGGAGGCCACTCACCGGAGGTGGAGAGCTTGGCGCTGGAGGCCGAGGCGCAGCGCTGCAGGGACCTCTCGCCCTTGCCCGCACCCTTGGTCCCTGGCTCTGGGGGGAGGCTCAGCCCCACGGGGGAAGTGCCGCCTGTGGTGGGGACAACCTGTGACACGGAGGTCCCCGTGGCCACCACCACCACCGCCACCCCCTCCCCTGAACCTCACCACCAGCCTCAGCTGCCGAGCCCACGTCCTTCACCAGCCCGTTGATGCTGGCCGAGGGGCCGCAGGCGGAGATGGCGCGAGGAGGACGCTTGCCGGGGACCTTGACCGTAGTCCGGAGAAGGTCCATCTCCTTCCCGTGGGTGCTGTGGATGTAATCCTGGACGGGGATGAGACCGAGGGGCCCTTCGTCCGTGGGGGAAACGGTGGGTCCCACACCCAGGAGGTGCTGGGTGGCACCAGAACCATCCCTGTCCCATCTTGTCCACCTCCTCACACCCAATGAGGTGGTTCCCACATCCATGACATGTTGGGTGGCACCAGCGCCCACTCTGTCCCCTCCACAGCCACCTCCTTACACCCAGCGAGGTGGTTCCCACATCCATGACATGTTGAGTGGCACCAGTGCCCACTCTGTCCCCCCTTGTCCACTTCCTTACACCCAGCAAGGTGTGTCCCACCCCCAGGAGGTGCTGGGTGTCCCCCTGGCGTGAGGACACGTGGTTGTGGTGTCCCCTCAGCCATAGGGCCAGGGTCTGGGGCCGGGGTTGGTGCTCACGTTGATGCTGGGGTGGTAGAAGAGGAGCCCGTTGCTGGACAAGGTCACGTACTTCTTCTTCCACTCCTTGTTGAGGGAGTTGCCACTGCGCTTCAGCAGGAAGCTCTGGGGACAAGGGGGACGGTGACGCTGCTGGGGACCAGGGTGACATCCCACTGCTGCCGCCACCTCCACACCCACCTACCTGCTTGATGGGGATGGCACGGCCACTGCCGGCCACCTCACCGCGGCTGTCCAGGCTCCGCTTCTCCGAGTCGCTGCCCCGACGTGTCTGTGGGGACACGAGGACATGGGGACACCCTGAGCAGCCCACATGTCCGCAGCCCCATGGTGGAGCCACCTTGGAAGCCACGTGTCCCCCTGGGCCACCATCCCTCATCAGGGGACACCCTGGGTGCCCTATGCCCTCTGTGGCCACCTCCAAGGACAGCACGGATACCCCATGGCCTTCTGTCCCCCCTCTCCAGCTGGGGACACCACAGATGCCCCATGATGCCTGTGGCCACCTCCGAGGACACCACAGATGCCCCATGATGCCTGTGGCCACCTCCGAGGACACCACAGATGCCCCATGATGCCTGTGGTCACCTCCGAGGACACCACAGATGCCCCATGTCCCCTGTGGTCACCTCCAAGGACACCACAGATGCCCCATGATGCCTGTGGCCACCTCCGAGGACACCACAGATGCCCCATGTCCCCTGTGACCACCTCTGAGGACACCACAGATGCCCCATATCCCCTGTGGCCACCTCTGAGGACACTGTGGGTGCCCCGTGTCCTCTCGTGCCACCATCCCAAGGCCAGTGGACACCACAGATGCCCCGTGTCCTTCTGTCCCCCCTCTCTATCAGGGGACACCTTGGGTGCCTCCTGTCCCCTCTGGCCACCTCAGAGGACACCACAGAAGCCTCGTGTCCTCTTGAGCCACCATCCCAAGGCCAAGGGACACTGTGGGTGCCCCATGTCTCCCATGGCCACCTCGGAGGCCACCATGGGTGTCCCCGTGAGGATCCCCTCGGACTCACAGCAAAGAGGCTGGTTCGGCGCTTGGCTGCTCGGTGCAAGGAGCCAGGAGTGCCCAGGACGGGGGGCACCTCGCCCCGAAGCTCCCGGTGGCTCACGTTGGGTGTGGATGGCAACGAGGAGGAGAAGTCGCTGGTGTGGCCACCGTTGCTGGCCTGAACGAGCCACGGGGTCAGCGCAGAGGCCACCGAGGTGGCCACAGAGCTGGCGAGGGAGGGTTTGGAGGGGGTTACCTGGCCGGGGTGGTTGCCCCCGACAGGGGTGGAGGCGGCCGAGTGGCTGGGGGTGCTGGGCAAGGACTTGCAGGATGCCAGGAGCTGCTGCTGCTTCTTCAGGGTCACCACCTTCTGGGCCACTGTACCCACAGCCACGTGTCAGAGGGGCTCACAGGGTACCAGCCCGGCCACCACATCTGCTCAGCTGGCCACCAGATCCAGCCCAGCCGGCCACCAGCCCCAGCCCACCAAGGTGTGGTCCCCATCTCACTTGGCCACCAGCGCCATCCCACAAGGACCTGGACATGATTCCCATCCCACTTGGCCACCAGCCCCATCCCTCTTGGCCACCAGCCCCATCCTACGAGGACCTGGACATGGTTCCCATCCCACTTGGCCACCAACCCCACTCCACAAGGACCTGGACATGGTCCCCATCCCTCTTGGCCACCAGCCCCATCCCTCTTGGCCACCAGCCCCATCCTATGAGGACCTGGACATGGTTCCCATCCCACTTGGCCACCAACCCCACTCCATGAGGACCTGGACATAGTCCCCATCCCTCTTGGCCACCAGCCCCATCCTACGAGGACCTGGACATGGTTCCCATCCCACTTGGCCACCAGATCCATCCCACCCAACCACAGTCCTCACCCCACGTGGCCACCAGCCCCATCCCACAATGACCTGGACGTGGTCCCCATCCCACGTGGCCACCAGCCCCAACCCTGCTCTTGCCACCCCCCTCAGCCTCCTTCCCGGGGTACGGTGGAGCCACTACCCACCTTCGGTGAAGACCCGGTCGACGTTGAGGCCGTAGGTGGCGCAGGTCTCGTAGTAGAGACACCTCTTCATGTGGGCACAGAGGGCCTGGGCCCTGGCGTCCTCAATCACCCGAGGGTTGGAGGCACTGATCTTGTCTGAGGGACAAGCCGGTGAGGTGGGGGACGTCCCCTCCCCGTCCCCGGCTGGTCCCCTGTCCCCAGCTCTCACCCTGGGTCCCCACCAGCGCCAGGGTGACCTCGCCGGCCCCGTGGTGGCCGCTGAGCAGCTCGTGGAGCCGCGTCACCTCCTCGAAGCTGCTCTCGTTCTCCAGGCTGAAGACGAAGATGACGGCGTCGGCCCAGCTGGCAAACTGGGGGTGGGGGGGACGCGGTTGGGGGGGGTCAGGGGGGGTGGTGGCTCTGGCCACTGCAGCCACCACCCCCCTCCGGCCCCCACGAGCTCCTACCTTGGCATCCGGGGCACCGGCCTCCTCCCGGATGAGCAGGAGGTGGCTTTGGCCATCGAGCGTCACCTCACGCTTGAACTGGCCACCTGGAGGGCATGGAGGAGACGGGGAGCCCTGAAGAACCTTGAGAACCTCACGGCTTGAGAACCTCGAGTGGCCTTGAGAACCTTATGGCCCAACCCCATGGCCTCATCCATCCCATGGTCATGATCAACACCATGATCTTCTCCATTTCAAGGTCGCACTCAACACCACGACCTTCTCCATCCATGGTCATGCTCAACATCACAACCTTCTCCATCTCATGGTCATGACCAACACCACAACCTTCTCCACCCATGGCCATGCTCAATATCACAACCTTCTCCATCTCATGGTCATGACCAACACCATGACCTTCTCCATCTCATGGCCATGCTCAAGACCATGGCCTCATCCATCTCATGGTCATGATCAACACCACAAGCTTCTCTACCTCAAGGTCACGCTCAACCTCATGGCCACGTCCATCCCATGGCCAAGTCCAACCTCATGGCCACGTCCATCTCATAGCCAAGTCCAACCTTATGGCCACGTCCATCCCATGGCCAAGCTCAACGCCATGACCTTCTCCATCCCAAGGCCGTGACCAACACCAACACCGTGACAACGACCTTCTCTACCTCAAGGCCAAGCCACGTCCATCCCATGGTCAAGCCCAACCCTATAGCCACGTCCATCCCATGTCCACGTCCATTCCATGGTTAAGCCCAACCCTATAGCCATGTCAATCCCATGGTCAAGCCCAACCCTATAGCAACATCCATCCCATGGTCAAGCCCAACCCTATAGCCACATTCAACCCATGGTCACGTCCATCCCATGGCCACATCCAACCCCATGG
This sequence comes from Coccyzus lansbergi, assembly GCA_033558105.1. Classification (NCBI taxonomy): domain Eukaryota; kingdom Metazoa; phylum Chordata; class Aves; order Cuculiformes; family Coccyzidae; genus Coccyzus; species Coccyzus lansbergi. The sequence goes on along the minus strand of JAUMJK010001677.1, from coordinate 9,264 downwards.
CCACATCCATCCCATGGTCAAGCTCAATGCCATGACCTTCTCTACCTCAAGGTCAAGCTCAACACCATGGCCACATCCATCCAATGGCCAAGTCCAACCTCATGGCCATGGCCATCCCATGGTCAAGCCCAACCCTATAGCCACGTCCATCCCATGGTCACATCCATCCCCATGGCCACGTCCATCCCCATGGCCACATCCAACCCCATGGCCATGTCCATTCCATGACCACATCCAACCCCATGGCCACGTCCATCCTCATGGTCACATCCATCCCCATGGCTGACCCCAAGCCCGTGTCCCACTCACTCTCGGTGGGCTCCAGGCCCACGTAGGAGCCGGTGAGGAAGCGGTGGACGAGGGCCGACTTTCCGCTCTTGCTGCTGCCCAGGACGCCCTGCGGAGAGGGAGACGCGGCGTCACCACCACCCGGGGACAGGAGGACACACGCGGTGGCACATGTGGTCGTGGTACCCACCAGGCGGATCTCGGGGACATTGCGGCTCAGGGTCCATTCCTGGCTGTTCACCAAGGCCTCTGCGGGGAGGAGAGGGGTGAGATGGGGCCTGGATGTCCCCAGCCACCAGCCCGGAGGGTGACACGGCCGCCCCCGGCCCTGCGGTGGCAGCAGCAGGTGGCACCATCCAGAGGGGGCGGCCACCAGCCCGTCACCAGGCAACCGCGCTGAGCCTGGCGGGGGCGGCACACAGAGATGCCGTGTGGTGGGGACGGGGACGTGGGCACCAAGGAGATGAGGACGTGAGGATGTGGTGGGGTAGGAGGACACGGAGATGAGGACGTGACGGGGGGACCAGGATGTGGTGTGGGGACAAGATGGCATCGGGATGTGATGGTGTGTGGACGCCATGGGTGCCAGGATGTGATGGGGGGGTCACGATGGCACCAGGACACGATGGACACCAGGACACAGTGTGGGGACACGGTAGCACCAGGACGTGATGGACACCAGGACAAGGTGTGGGGACACGGTGGCACCAGGACGTGATGGGGGGTCATGATGGCACCAGAACATGGTCTAGGGACATGGTAGCACCAGGACACGATGGACACCAGGACACAATGGACACCAGGTCACAGTGTGGGGACAAAATGACACCAGGACACGATGGGCACCAGGACATGATGGACACCAGGACATGGTGTGAGGACACAATGGCACCAGGACACGATGGGCACCAGGACACACTGAGGGGACACGATGGACACCAGGACAAGATGTCGGGACACGGTGGACACCAGGACGTGCCTCAGTTTCCCTCGTGTCACACATGGGCCTGTCATCCCCCCACCCAGTGCAGCCCTGGGGGGAAACTGAGGCACAGCACAACACCCACCATGCTCCCCACTTGGCATCGACTCTACCCACCCCCCCCTCAGCCCCATCTCTCCTGCACCCAAAACCCTGAGAGCCGCAGGGGAAACTGAGGCACTACTGACAAGGAGACTCAGACACCAAGTCTACCCCTCCACCCCCATCTCTCCTGCATCCAGGACCCCAAGAGCCACAGGGGAAACTGAGGCACAGCCAGACAGGAGACTTGGACACCAAGTGTACCCCTCCAGCCCCATCTCTGCTGACCCCAGGGCTCCGAGGGCTAGAGGGGAAACTGAGGCACGAAGCAACACCCCATGTCACAGCTGATGAGGAAACTGAGGCATCAGTTTTACACCTCCAGCCCCATCTCTCCTGCCCCCAGAGCCCCAAGGGAAACTGAGGCACAGCCAGATGGGAGACGCGGACACCAAGTCTACCCCCCCCCAGCCCCATCTCTCCTGCACCTAAGGCCCTGAGAGCCACAGGGGAAACTGAGGCACGGCCAGTGAGGAGACTCAGACATCATTTCTACCCCCTCAGCCCCATCCCTGCTGCACCCAGAACCCCAAGAGCTGCAGGTGAAACTGAGGCACAGCCAGTTGGGAGACGCAGCCACCAAGTCTACCCCTCCAGCCCCATCTCTCCTACACCCAGAACCCCAAGAGCTGCAGGGGAAACTGAGGCACAGCCAGTTGGGAGACGCGGACACCAAGTCTACACTCCCAGCCCCATCTCTCCTACACCCAGAACCCCAAGAGCCACAGAGGAAACTGAGGCACAGCCAGTTGGGAGACGCGGACACCAAGTCTAACCCCCAGCCCCATCCCTGCTTCACCCAGAGCCCCAAGGGAAACTGAGGCACAGCCAGATGGGAGACGCGGACACCAAGTCTACCCCTCCGGCCCCATCCCTGCTTCACCCAGAGCCCCAAGGGAAACTGAGGCACAGCCAGTTGGGAGACGCGGACACCAAGTCTACCCCTCCGGCCCCATCTCTCACGCACCCAGGGCCCCAAGCGTCGCAGGGGAAACTGAGGCAAGGGTGGGGGTGCGACTCACTGGGGGGGGGCGCCGGTGCCAGCGGTGCCCAGGGGGGCTGTGGGGGCGCGGGGGGGGCCGGGGGGCTCTTGGCAAAGATGCCGCTGATGAACTTGAGCATCTTGCGGTCGCGGGCGGAGGCTCGGCCGGCCTCGCGCCCCCGTTTCAAGCCGGTTTCGGGGGCTCCTCCGCCTTGGGGTGGGGGTTGGGGGGGCCCAAGGCCGGACCCCCCCCCCACCAAAAACCTCGGGCCCGGATGCAGTTCGCTGTTATCGAGGGTTTTGCTCTTGGCTCGACTGGGCGAGAGGCGAGCGCGGGGTTTGGGGGTCCCCTCCACCCCGACTTTGCTGACCCCCCCCCCCACCCCCGGGGCGGACCCCCCCGACCCCCACCTCGCTCTCAGGCCACGACAAGCGGCTACCGGCGGCTTTGGGGGTGCCCCTAACCCCCCCGCCCCCCACCTCGCCCCCCCCCACCGTGGAGTCGGGGGGACCCCTGACACCCCCCTCCACCGTCGACCCCCCCCGAAAGGGTTTGGGGCCAGGGAGGCGCAAGCGGCGCGGGGGGGGGGGCGGGGGGGGAGGAGGAGGTGGGGAGGGGGTGGCTGGGGTGGGGGAGGGGGGGGACTGGGGGGGGGGTGGCGGGTCCCCCCCACGTGGCTTGAGCCAGCGGGGGGCGGCGAGGGGGGGGGGTGGGGGGGAGGTTGGGCGCCCCCCGCCCCCACCCCAGAAGAGCCCCCCCCAACCTCCAAGGTGCCCTTGGCCCCCCCCACCCTGGGGATGGGGTGCGGGGGGGGCAGGGAGGTGGGTTTGGTCTTGGGGTGGGGAGGGGGGGGCAGGGAAGAGGGGTCGGGTTTGGGGGGGACGCTGGGAGGGGGGGGGCAGAGAGGAGGAGGAGGAGGAGGAGGGGGGTTTGGGGGGATGGGGGGGTGGGTGTGGGGTGGGGGGGGGCAGGGACGCCGGGTCGGGTTTAGGGGGGAGGAGAGGATGAGGAGGAGGATGAGGAGGAGGATGAGGAGGAGAGGGGTTGGGGTGGGGAGCGTGGGAAAAAGCGGGTCTAGGGGCGGGGGGGGGGGCCCCATGGCGGGGGTCGGGGGTGGCGGCGGTGGTGGGGGCCGTCTCTTGTGTTGTTGAGGGGAGGGGGTTCCCCGAGCCGGGGGGTACTTATCCACAGGGCATCCTGGCGCTGGAAAAGCCGCTCGGGCCTCTTGGCTTTGCCAGCTTGGGGGGGGGGGGTCAGCCGAGCCCCCAGGAGCAGCAGCAGCAGCAGCATCACCAGTAGCAGCAGCAGCAGCAGCAGCAGCATCACCCCCTCCTCCTCCCACCCCACCCCCGGCTCGGGGGGGTCCATCGGGGGCTGCCCCCCCCACCCCCCCCACCGATTCGAGCTTGACGAGGGTGAGAGAGATGAGGTAGGTTGTCCGGCGCTGCAGCCCCGAGCGACTGCTCATGACCCCCCCCCACCCCCACCCCAAAAAAAAATAAACCTCGGACCACCACCCCCCCCCCCCTAAACCTCCCAGGCTCGAGGGGACAGGTAGGTTAACCTCTCCCCCCCCCCCGCCCGCCCCCCCCTCGCCGCCTCCCGAGCCCGAAGAGCCAAGGAGCCACCGGCAGGATCCGCCCAGCACTGAGAATCCGCCGCCCCCGGAGGGGCTGGCACCGACCCCCCCCCCCCCCCCTTTTCCTAAAACATAGACACCCCCCCCTAAGAGAGACAGCCACCCCCCCCCTCCCGAAAGGGACAGCCCCCCCCATAGAGACAGCCCCCCCCGTTCGAAAGGACTGCCCCCCCCACTAAAGGGACAGCCCTCCCTAAAACATAGACGACACCTCCATAGAGACAACTTCCCCCCCACCCCCCCAGAAGAGGCAGCTCCCCCCCCTCAAGGGACAGCCCCCCCTTGAAGAGACACCCCCCCGCTCCATAGAGACAGCCCCCCCCCTAAATTCACAGCCCCCCCATAGAGTCAGCCCCCACCCCAAAAAGGGACAACCCCCTTAAAACACAGCCCCCCCCCCCCCGAAAGGGACAGCCCCCCCCATAGACGCAGCCCCCCCATAGAGGCAGCCCCTCCCCGTAGAGGCAGCCCCCCCCCCAAATTCACTGCTCCCCGCCCATAGAGGCAGCCCCTCCCCTTAGAGGCAGCCCCCCCCCACCCAAATTCACTGCTCCCCCCCATAGAGGCAGCCCCTCCCTTAGAGGCAGCCCCCCCCCACCCAAATTCACTGCTCCCCCCCATAGAGGCAGCCCCTCCCCTTAGAGGCAGCCCCCCCCCACCCAAATTCACTGCTCCCCCCCATAGAGGCAGCCTCCCCCCCATAGAGACAGCCCCCCCCAAATTCACGCCCCTCCCCAAAAAGGGGCAGCCCCCCTGAAGAGACAGTCGTGTGCCCCCCCCATAGAGACAGGAGACAGCCCCCCCCAAAATTCACAGCCCCCCATAGAGACAGACCCCCCCCTAAATTCACGACCCCCCCCCCAAATGGGACAGCCCCCCCAAAAGAGACAGCCCCCCCCACTAAATTCACGCCCCACCCCCCGAAAGGGACAGCCCCCCCCAAAGAGACAGGCCCCCCCCAAAATTCACAGCCCCCCCATAGAGACAGCTCCCCCATAGAGACAGCCCCCACTAAATTCACGCCCCCCCCAAAAAGTGACAGCCCCGCCCCCCCAAAAGACAGCCTCTCCTCGAAGAGACAGTCCCCCCCCCCTCCCGCGAAGAGACAGCATTCCCCCCCCCCCCCAAATTCACGGCCCCTCCCACCCCCCCAAAGGGACAGCCCCCCCCATCCAAAGAGCCAATGTGTGTGTGTGTCCCCAAAGACACAGGTAACCCCAAAAAGAGACACCCCCACCCCCCCCCTCTTACAGACAGGGGGCGTGGGGAGGGTCACGGGGTGGGGGGGGGCAAGATGGGGGTGTGCCCCCCCCCCCCCCCCACTCCTGGGTTTGTTTTTTTTTTTTCCCCCCATTTTCCCAGCAATTTTTAGTCGCGGGAACATCCTCCGCATCCCGTTGCCATGGCAACGCGGGGATAGGGCTGGGGGGGGGGATGCGCACATGACACCCGAGTTGGGGGGTGGGGGGGGGCTCAGGGGGTGCCCCCCCACCCCTTTCTGTGTCGCCCCCTTGAGAGCCACCCCCCCCCAGCTTGGATGCCCTTAGTCCCCCCTCCCCTTAGCATGGAGACCCCCCCCCGAGTCCTCCTTCTCCGCCCCTAACCCATGATTTTGGGGTCTGGGGGTGTCCTGTGACCCCCTCAATGTTGAGGGGCGCGGGGTGGGGGCAATGAGTAGCTCCCTCTTGATTTTGGGGTGCTGAGTGTGTGGGGGGGTGATCCTATGCCCCCCCCCCCCCCCCCACTCCATGGGTATCACTCTGCCAGCGCTTAGCAACAAGGCATCCCTGTCGCCATGGCAACCGCGATGCGGGGGTTCGGAAAGAAGAAATGGAGGGGGGGGGGACGGCACCATCCCCCGCGCCCTCGCTGACGCTGCCCTCCCCCACCCCCTCCTCCAAAATCAGACCCCCCCTCTCCCCCCCCAAAATCATCCCTCCACCCCCCCCACCCCTCCCCGGAGATGAGGAAACGCAGCGTCAGCAGCCACAGTGGCGGCTCCGGAAACCGCTGCTCTTGTGGGGGGGGGAACCCCAAAACACACACCTCCCCAATCCCCCCTAGCGCCCCGAAGCACACAAGGGTCCTTGGGGGGTCACACGGGAGGGGGGGTTGGGAAGGGAGGGGGCAGGAGGGACCATAGCAGCTGCTGTTTGTCTGTCCTGCCAGCAGCCGCCTGCTTGGGCGTCCAGGTGTCCACCCGTCCACTTGCCCACCAGTCCATCCCTCCATCCATCCACCTTCTTGGCCTTCATTCCTCTGCATCTCTGTCCAACTGTCCATCCATCCCTCCATCCATCCATCCATCCATCCATCCTTCCATCCCTCCATCCACCTTCTTGTCCTTCACTCCTCTGCCTCTCTGTCCAACTGTCCATCCATCATTCCTTCCATCCCTCCATCCACTTTCTTGTCCTTCATTCCTCTGTGTCTCTGTCCATCTGTCCATCCATCCATTCACCTTCTTGTCCTTCATTCCTCTGCATCTCCATCCATCCATCCATCCATCCATCCATCCCTCCATCCACTTGTCCATCCACCTTCCTTCCTGTCCATCATTCCTTCCTTACATCCCTCCATCCATCCATCCACCCACCTTCTTGGCCTTCATTCCTCTGCATCTCTGTCCAACTGTCCATCCCTCCATCCCTCCATCCACCTTCTTGTCCTTCACTCCTCTGCCTCTCTGTCCAACTGTCCGTCCATCCATCCATCCATCCATCCATCCATCCATCCATCCATCCCTCCATCCACCTTCTTGTCCTTCATTCCTCTGCCTCTCTGTCCATCTATCCATCCATCATTCCTTCCATCTCTCCATCCACCTTCTTGTCCTTCATTCCTCTGCGTCTCTGTCCATCTGTTCATCCCTCCATCCACCTTCTTGTCCTTCATTCCTCTGCCTCTCTGTCCATCTGTCCATCTCTCCATCCACCTTCTTGTCCTTCATTCCTCTGTGTCTCTGTCCATCTGTCCATCCCTCCATCCACCTTCTTGTCCTTCATTCCTCTGTGTCTCTGTCCATCTCTCCATCCATCCATCCACCTTCTTGTCCTTCATTCCTCTGCCTCTCTGTCCATCCATCCCTCCATCCTTCCATCTGTCCATCCGTCCATCCATCCAACCATCCATCCATCCATCCATCCATCCATCCCTCCATCCATCCACCTTCTCGTCCTTCATTCCTCTGCCTCTCTGTCCATCTCTCCCTCCCTCCCTCCCTCCATCCATCCCTCCATCCGTCCTTCTGTCCGTCCCTCCCTCCCCCTCATTCCGTACCTTGCAGGGCGCGAAGGCCTTCGGTGAGCCTGACCCTCAGCCGTGCGTCCGGCACCGTCTCCACCAGTCGGATCATCCCGTTGAGGTTCCTCTTGGCCCCCTCGTGCCGCCTCACCTCGGCGCGGATGGCGGCCACCACGTCCTGCCGGGGGGGCCCCATGGCTCCTCGGGGACCCCGCAGACCTTCTTCATCCGCTGACACCCGGCTTCCTGCTGCCGGCGTCACCAACGTGGGGCTGGCGTCACCTACGTGGGGTTGGGTCACCTCTATGGGGTTGGTGTCACCTCTATGGGGCTGGGTAACCTCTATGGTGTTAGTGTCACCTCTGTGGGGCTGGGTAACCTCTATGGGGTTGGTGTCACCTCAATGGGGTTGGTGTCACCTCCATGGGGCTGGATAACCTCTGTGGGGTTAGTATCACCTCTATAGGGGTTGGTGTCACCTCAATGGGGTTGGTGTCACCTCTGTGGGGCTGGCATCACCCCTATGGGGTTGGTGTCACCTCTGTGGGGTTGGTGTCACCTCTATGGGGCTGGATAACCTCTATGGTGTTAGTGTCAACTCTATAGGGGTCGGTGTCACCTCAACGGGGTCGGTGTCACCTCTACGGGGCTGGGTAACCTCTATGGGGTTGGTGTCCCCTCTGTGGAGCTGCTGTCACCTCAGTGGGGCTGGCATCACCCCTATGGGGTTGATGTCACCTCTATAGGGTTGGCGTCACCTCTGTGGGGTCGGTGTCACCTCAATGGGGCTGGATTCTTCTCTGTGGGGCTGCCGTCACCTTAATGTGGTTGGCGTCCCCTCTGTGGAGCTGCTGTCACCTCAGTGGGGCTGGTGTCACCTTGGTGTTCCCTCTCTGGGGCTGATGTCCCCTTTCTGGGGCTGGTGTCACCTCCCTGGAGCCGCTGTCCCCTCAATGGTGTTGCTGTCCCCTCTGTGGGATTGATGTCCCCTCTCTGGGGTTGGTGTCACCTCAATCTGGTTCGTGTCCCCTCTGTGGAGCTGCTGTCCCCTCCGTGTGGCTGGTATCACCTCGGTGTCCCCTCGATGGGGCAGGTGGCCCCTCCGTGGAGCTGCTGTCCCCTCTGTGAGGCTGGTGTCCCCTTTCTGGGGTTGCTGTCACCTCAGTGGCGTTGGTGTCCCCTCCATGGGTCTGGTGTCCCCTCTGTGGAGTTGCTGTCACCTCAATGGTGTTGCTGTCCCCTCTGGGAGGCCGGTGTCCCTTTCCTGGGGCTGCTGTCCCTCTGTGAGGCCGGTGTCCCCTTCCTGGGGCTGCTGTCACCTCAGTGGGGTTGGTGTGGTGTCCCCTCCATGGGGCTGGTGTCCCCTTCTTGGGGCTGCTGTCACCTCAGTGGTGTTGCTGTCCCCTCTGTGAGGCCGGTGTCCCCTTCCTGGGGCTGCTGTCACCTCAGTGGGGTTGGTGTCCCCTCTCTGGTGTCAGTGTCCCCGATGCGGGCGGCCGTGGGAATGGGTGCGGTGTTGGGGCCCAGCCCCGTGGGGACAGGCTGGGACACGCCGAGCATGGCCCGACACGCCTGCGCCTCGCGTGGGGACGTGGGGAGGGACTGGGACATGGGGACAAGTAGGGGACACAGGAACACTGGGGGACACGGGCAGGACATGCGTGTGCTGGGGGGACACAGGGATATGGCAGGGACACGCGTGTTTGGGAAGGACACAGGGACACGCGTGTGCAGGGGACATTAAGGGACATGGGATGGGGACAGTGACAGATGAGCAGCCCCAGGGAGGAGATAGGGACACGGGATGGGGACAGGGACACCAAAGCGGGCGGGAGGGCTTGAGGGGAGGGTTGGGGGGGTGTGAGGCCTGAGAGTGGGGGGGGTGTGAGGCCTGAGAGTGGAGGGGGCGTGGTCTGAGAGCAGCAAGGGGGTGTGGCCTGAGAGATGGGTGAGGCCTGAGAGTGGAGGGGGTGTGGCCTGAGAGAGGGAGATGAGGCCTGAGAGTAGAGGGGGTGTGGCCTGAGAGA
>JAUMJK010001676.1:0-82010 GCA_033558105.1 Coccyzus lansbergi | reverse complement strand
GGGAGAGGGGGAGAGAAAGGAATAAACACACCGGGAAGGGGCTGAGGGGGCTCAGCGGGAGCCGAGTGGGGAGGGGGGAGGGGCACCGGGCACCACATGTCTGTCTGTCTGTCTGTCTGTCTGTCTGTCCGTCCACCCCACCCCACTGTGTCCCCCCGAGCACCGTGACCCCCCATCCCCGTCTGTCTGTCTGTCCCCCACATCCCACTGTGTCCCCCCCCCAGCACCACAGGCCCCATCCCAGTCTGTCTGTCTGTCCCCCCAAGCACCATAGACCCCATCCCTGTCTGTCTGTCTGTGCCCCCCCAGCTCTATAGACCCCATCCCTGTCTGTCTGTCTGTGCCCCCCCAGCTCTATAGACCCCATCCCTGTCTGTCTGTCCACTCCCCAGCACCACAGACCCTATCCCTGTCTGTCTGTCCCCCCCTTGTCTCTCTGTGTCCCCCCCCAGCACCACTGACCCCATCCCAGTCTGTCTGTCTGTCCCCCCCCCAGCACCACAGACCCCATCTGTGTCTGTCTGTCTGTCCCCCAGCATCCTATGTGTTCCCTCTTGTTCCCCCGTGTCCCCCCCCAAGCACCATAGACCCCATCCCTGTCTGTCTGTCTGTGCCCCCCCAGCTCTATAGACCCCATCCCTGTCTGTCTGTGCCCCCCCAGCTCTATAGGCCCTATCCCTGTCTGTCTGTCCTCCCCCTCTGGCATCCTGTGTCCCCCTGTCCCCCCTAGCACCATAGGCCCCATCCCAGTCTGTCTGTCTGTGCCCCCCCAAGCACCATAGACCCCATCCCTGTCTGTCTGTCCGTCCCCCAGCACCCTATGTGTTCCTTCCTGTTCCCCCGTGTCCCCCCCCCAGCACCACAGACCCCATCCCTGTCTGTTTGTCTGTCTGTGCCTCCCCAGCCCTATAGGCCCTATCCCTGTCTGTCTGTCCTCCCCGCCTGGCACCCTGTGTGTCCCCTCCTGTCCCCCCTATCCCCATACACCCCAACCCTGTCTGTCTGTCTGTGCCCCCCCAGCACTATAGGCCCTATCCCTGTCTGTCTGTCCTCCCTGTCCCCCCTATCACCATAGACCCCATCTCTGTCTGTCTGTCTGAGCAGCCTGTGTTCCCCCCCAGCACTGCAGGCCCCATGTCCGTCCGTCCGTCTGTCTGTCTGTCTGTCCCCTCTGTGCCGCCATGCCCAGTTTCACTGGTGCCCATGGCGTGTGGCCAACCGGGCTTGGCCGTGGTGGCTCTGGCTGCTCCAGGCCTCGTGCCGCGGTGGCACCACTGAAGGGGAAGGGGGTGTCCAACCGTGTCTTTTCCCCCTCGTGGCACCGGAGAAGGAGTAGTTAAGCGCTGGCTGCCCACGTCACGCCGGCCGAGCCCGCGGGCGGCTGAGGGGGTGGATCGGCGTCAGCGCTTGACGTCACGGTCCCCGCGTGGAGCCAGCGCCGGTGGCTGAGGGTAAAACCCCCCCCCCCAACCCCCTGTGCCAGCAGGATGTGGCCCCCCGCAAGTGCCCAACGGGGGTCCCAGTGGTGCCCACTCGCCAAGGCCACGGAGGCCACGGTGGCCGCGGTGACACCGATGGTGGCCAGAAGCCATGGGCCTGCGCTAACAGGGGCAATAAATCAGAGGGAACCTGTTCCGCGGTGCCAGGCTGAGGGGCGGCTGTGCTGGTGCTGTGCCGGTGAGGACATCCTGGCCTGGTGTGCCAGGCCGCAGCCGTGGGGCACGGTGTGGGGCACGGTGAGACCCACGGCACGGTGTGGGACACAGTGAGGGACATGGTATGGTGAGGGACACGGCATGGTGTGGGGCACGGTGAGACCCACGGCACGGTGAGGGACACGGTATGGTGTGGGTCACGGTGAGACCAATGGCACAGTGAGGGACATGGCATGTTGTGGGGCACAGTGAGGGACATGGCATGGTGAGGGACATGGCATGTTGTGGGGCACAGTGTGGGACACAGCATGGTTTGGGGCACAGTGAGGGACATGGCATGTTGTGGGGCACAGTGAGGGACATGGCATGGTGACGGACATGGCATGTTGTGGGGCACAGTGTGGGACACGGCATGATTTGGGGCACAGTGAGGGACATGGCATGGTGAGGGACACAGTGAGGGACATGGCATGGTTTGGGGCACAGTGAGGGACACAGCACAGTGAGGGACATGGCATGTTGTGGGGCACAGTGTGGGACACAGCATGGTTTGGGGCACAGTGAGGGACACAGCATGGTGAGGGACACAGTTCAGGACATGGCATGGTGAGGGACACAGTGAGGGACACATCATGTTTTGGGGCACAGTTCGGGACACGGCACAGTGAGGGACATGGCATGGTGAGGGACACAGTGAGGGGCACAGCATGGTTTGGGGCACAGTTAGGGACACGGCATGGTTTGGGGCACAGTTAGGGACATGGCATGTTGTGGGGCACAGTTTGGGACACAGCACAGTTCAGGACATGGCATGGTGAGGGACACAGTGAGGGACACATCATGTTTTGGGGCACAGTTCGGGACACAGCACAGTGAGGGCCATGGCATGTTGTGGGACACGGTATGTGGCCCAGCACGGTGGCACAAGGGCCATGAGGCCAGCGCGGCTCAGCCCTGGCAGCCGGGAGCCCGCGGCGGTTCCAGGTGCCACCCAGTGATGCCAGCACTGGGGAAACTGAGGCAGGAGGCGCTTGGGCCCCCTGGCACCCCAACCGCTGCCATTGGTTAAACCCCTCAGAAGGCAGAGCGAGCGAGCCCCATGCCAGGGCTCTCGGGGGACAGGCTCGGGGGTGCCGTGGCCTCGCTGCCAGGTGAAGCCGCCGGCCTGGTTGTGTTTCCGCTGCCAACCCCATCATTAGGGGTGCGGTCGGCGGCCGGCTCGGCAGGTTCAGACTTTCCGTCCTGACGAAACGCGGCCGGCGAGGGACCAGGATGGGGGGCACGGGATTGGAGGGGCAACTCCCCCCAGCTCCAGCCCCACTGGGACCCCCTTGGCTAGGGACGGACCCAGGGGCACCCACGCCCCAGCCCTGGTGGGATGGAAGGAGAAGCGGCTGTGGGTGTAGAAGCCATAATCAGTTCCAGGGAAGAAGGAACCAGCTCTGGGGCCTCTGGAAGAGCGGTTGGCAGGCGGCCAGGGACACGAGCCACGAGAACCGGCTCTGGTTGGGCTCAGCCACCAGCAAAACCCCAGTGGCACTTCCCAGGTCACCCCACTCTGTCCCCTCCGTGGGCTCCCACCTTGGCACCACCGCTGTTCATCCTGAGTGTCCCTTGTCCCCAAACCGGAGATGCCACGGGACGTCTCGCCAGTGGCAAAACCCCGATGCCGGCAGCTTCATTTTCCTAATGAGCGTTTAATGAGGGCCGTGATTCAGTCACCCCTTCCGGCTCTGCCTGGGGAGCACCAGTGGGGGGGGTCACCTCCCTAAAGCCAATGGTATCGTCCCTTGGCTGGGTACAGGGCACCAAAGCTCTTGTTCCTGAAGCTGGTGGCACTGCCACCATCCCTTGGCTGGGAGCTTGGAGCCCAAAGCTTTATTCCCAGAGCTGGTGGCAGTGCTACCGTCCCTTGTCTGGGCACTGGTCTCCAAAGCTTTATTCCCAGAGCTGGTGGCAGTGCCACTGTCCCTTGCCTGGGCACTGGTCCCCATAGCTGTTATTCCAGAGCTGGTGGCAGTGCCACCGTCCCCTGGCTGGGCACTGGTGCCAGTGCCACCGTCCCTTGGCCGGGCACTGGTCCCCAAAGCTGTTATCCCAGAGCTGGTGGCAGTGCCACTGTCCCTTGGCTGGGAGCTAGGAGCCAAAGCTTTATTCCCAGAGCTGGTGGCACTGTCACCATCCCTTGTCTGGGCCACTGGTCCCCAAAGCTCTTATTCCTGAAGCTGGTGGCACTGCCACCATCCTTTGTCTGGGAGTTAGGAGCCAAAGCTTTATTCCCAGAGCTGGTGGCAGTACTGCTGTCCCTTGGCTGGGCCACCGGTCCCCAAAACTCTTATTCCTGAAGCTGGTGGTAGTGCTACTGACCCTTGACTGGGCCACCGGTCCCCAAAGCTTTATTCCCAGAGCTGGTGGCAGTGCTACTGTCCCTTGGCTGGGCACTGGTGCCAGTGCCACCATCCCTTGGCTGGGAGCTTGGAACCAAAGCTTTATTCCCAGAGCTGGTGGCAGTGCCACCATCCCTTGTCTGGGCACTGGTCCTCAAAGCTTTATTCCCAGAGCTGGTGGCAGTGCCACCGTTCCTTGGTTGGGCACTGGTCCCCAAAGCTGGTATCCCAGAGCTGGTGACAATTCCACTGTCCCTTGACTGGGAGCTTGGATCCAAAGCTTTATTCCCAGAGCTGGTGGCAGTGCTACTGTCCCTTGGCCGGGCACTGGTCCCCAAAGCTTTATTCCCAGAGCTGGTGGCAGTGCCACTGTCCCTTAGCCGGGCACTGGTCCCCAAAGCTGTTATCCCCGAGGAACCCTGAGTCACGCTGTCCCTCGTCACCTGCCAACTGGGTTATATTTACCCGGGAGCAGGCGGCGAGGATTTGGGGATGAGCCCACACTGCCTCGAGCCAGGGCCACCACGAGCATCCTCGCGCCTCCAAGCTCCTGCTCTCCCCCTTCCCCTCGGTCCCCAAGGGCCCATTATCCGGCTGCCTTCCTCTGGCACCACCAGCTCCCGAGAGAAGAGGCCACCACATCACTTGACACCGTGGGCTGGATCCGAAGCGAGACGCCCCCCAAAATTCCTGTGGATTGACCCACATCCCCCTTCCCAGAAAAGGGAACGAGGAGGAGAGCGATTGCCACCCTGGGATTCGGGCAGTGGAAGCCGCTCTTAGTCATCGCTGCGGAACAGAGCAGGGAAAACACGAGAAGTCAGCGACGGCCTGCGCCTTCCCCCAAAAAAAATCTCACACGTGTCCCCCCGATAATCGCAAACAAGAATTGCCAAGATGATTTAAAAAAAAAAAAAAGCGAGCAAGCAAACACATTCAAAAAGGAAAAAATAGGAGGAGGAGGAGGGCTTGACGTGTATTTTTAGTTGCTTAGCGCAGCCCAGAAATATTTCGGCAGCCACTCCCTCCGCGTCGCAGGCGGCTGGGGTGGAACTATTCCTGCCGCTGCCTCCCCGGCGAGGAACACGAGCTGTGAGTCACCCTGTGGCAGTGCCAGCCGCCGCCAAGCTGCCACCGACCCCACGGCCGCGGAAACGTCCAGGAAAGGGAGCAAGGAGGGTGGCCAGGGTGGCCTCGGTGGGGTGTCCCCTTCTCCAACTCCCATCCAGCCTGTCTTTCCGGCTTGGACGCACTCGCCTTGCCAGGCTGCCCCCACCCACGCCGCCAGCCAGACTCTGATCTTTTTTTCCTCCTCTCCAGTTGTTGCTTTTTCTCCCGCTCCTCCCTGTTCTGGTTGGGGTTTGGCGGCCGTGGTTTGTCTCCCCGAGGCTGCCACGGGGCAGGGTTGGAGCTCCAGCCGCTCAGGGTTGGGGCGGAAAGGCTAAAAAGCCACAGATAAACGTCACCTCGACGTCCAGGAGCTCCCCAAAGGAGCCACCTCAACACCCAACCTGACTCCCATTCCAACCCTAGAAGCTTGTTCGACAGCTCAGGCCAAAACTAACGAAGAAAACGAAGAGGGGGAGGCAAGCAGAGAAGGCTGCTAAGGCCTGTGGTTGTAATTAAACAATAGCAGAACTTAACAAGGCCCAGTCCTGACCCCAGTGCTTCGCCAGGGGATAAGATGCACTCGGAGGGCTCTACCCTGAGCCGAAGCCGAAGGTCCTGTCGTTGCGGTGATTTATCTGGCTAAGAGCAGACCTTTCATGCCGTTGCTTCGTTTTTCATGGAGGCACATGGAGGGAGGAAAGGAGGGAGGAACCTGGGAGGGGAAAGATTGACACGGAGCTCGGAGCTCGGACTGGGCTTGGTTAAAAATGCCACACGGGTGTTTACACCGAGTTTCCAGGAGGAGAGGATACGTTTGCCTTGTTCCCAGCGCCTGGAATCGGCTCCTTGGCCTGAGCCGGCTCCCCCAGACCGGGGCTGGAATCCTGGTTAACACTGAGGAAAAAAAACAAAGGCTTGGGTGCAGGTGTAGGTGACACCAGCCTCACTTCATGGAATCATAGAACAACCAGGTTGGAAGGGACCCATCGGATCTTCTAGTCCAACCATTCCTATCAAACACTAAACCAAGTCCCTCAAGACCTCATCCACCTGTCCCTTAAACACCTCCAGGGTCATTCTAAAGGCCATTCCCTCTAGTCCTGTCCCCTGTCCCTTGGAAGAAGAGCCCAGCTCCCTCCTCTCCACAACCTCCTCTCAGGTAGTTGTAGAGAGTAATGAAGTCTCCTCTCAGCCTCCTCTTCTCCAGGAGAAACCCCCCCAGCTCTCTCAGCCACTCCTCATAGGGCCTGTTCTCCAGCCCCTTCACCAGCTTCGTGGCTCTTCTCTGGACTCGCTCCAGAGCCTCAACATCCTTCTTGTGCTGAGGGGCCCACAACTCAACACAGGATTCAAGGAGCGGCCTCACCAGTGCTGAGTCCAGAGGGAGAATCACCTCCCTGGCCCTGCTGGTCACACCATTTCTGATCCACGCCAGGATGTCATTGGCCTTCTTGGCCCCCTGGGCACACTGCTGGCTCATGGTCAGTCGCTGTCGACCAACACCCCCAGGTCCCTCTCCTCCTGGCAGTTTTCCAGCCAGGCTTCTCCCAGTCTGTAGCTCTGCATAGGGTTGTTGTGCCCCAAGTGCAGGACGCGGCATTTGGCCGTGTTAAACCTCATGCCATTGGACTCAGCCCATGGATCCAGCCTGTTTAGGTCCCTTTGCAGAGCCTCCCGACCCTCCAGCAGATCAACACTTCCACACAGCTTTGTGTCATCTGCAAACTTGCTACGGGAAGAATCACGGAACAACCAGGGTGGAAGAGACCCATCAGCTCGTCGAGTCCAACCCTTCCCATCAAATGGAAAGGAGCAGGACCAAGCGTCGCAGACAGAGAGAAGGAGTCATTGGGTACAGGTCAGTGATTTATTCCTTCCTCCTCGCCACCGCGCACAAGGTTTAGAAACGTTAAAAAAATAAGTTTATATAAAAGCCTGTTCTTTCCTCCTGTTCTCGATGCGGCGGCGACGGCGAAGAGGCGACTTCAAAACAGGAATTGGTTGTAAAATGAAAAAAAAAAAAAAAAAAAACCAAACCAAACCCAGAAAAACTGTTCACAATCAGTTTTTCCCCGAGAATTAAGCTATTTCCTCCATTCAGGGCGTTGAGGCAAAGCCAGAGTCTCTTTCTTCCCTCGTCCAGATGTTCAATTCAGACAGTTTGCAGGTTCGTTTTGCTCACCCTGCAGCCTGTGGGAAGGAAGATGGGAGCAAAACCCGAGTTGGGAATTCGCAGGAGCTTCCTTAACCTACAGGGGGGATACACTCCGTGTCCCTGAGGGGAGATAATCCACTACTAGGAAAGGAAAGAAGGAGCCCGAGCAGTGGAGACCATCGAAGAAACGAGGGCGAGAAACTCTCTCCGAGTTCAGGACTCGGCCTCCGAGGGAAAGGGGAGAGAATAAATCAACTCCACAGCTTGGTTGCTTTTCAGAAAGAAAAAAAAAAAAAAAAGGAAAATGGAAGAGGAAGTTTCCTCTTTCACGAGGAAACACAGAAACCCTTTTTCCTTTAAAGGAAACTTCTAATCCGAAGTCAAATTAGTAATAACGTTAATTGGGAAACACTCATTTCTCACAAAAAGCTCTCTGGGAAAACCTTGAGGCTTCTCCCAGGTTCTCCTTGAAGAGGAGAGAGAGAACCAAGAGGAAAAATAAGGAACCAAGAAGGAAAAATAAGAACCAAGAGGAAAAATAAACCCCCAAACCTTTAAGATTCTGCCTGTAAAGAGAGAAAAATCCTCAAGTTGGGTGTTTTTAAACCGAAACACTCGCGTCTGTGACAAATGCAAAAAAGCTTCCCGAGTTTCAAGTAGAAAAAAAAAACCAAAAAAAACCATCCGAGTGATCGTGAAGGCGTTTGCCTTCGTTCTGGCACCACCGTGCATGGTTTGATGCTTAAATTAAACCTGGTGACCCCCCAAAAAAAAAATTAAACGTGGGTTTCACCCTCAGGATTCCTGAATGACGAGTGATTTTGTTTTGAGACTTTTTCTAACGCGACGAACTCCGCTTTTTTTGCGGCTGAAATAGCTTCCCAAAGGCATGATTCGGGCAGGGCTGGACGGACGGAGGGGGAAGAAGGGGACGTTTTTGGAGACGTGGCCATCCTGAGGTGACACGAACCCCACGGTCGGGGGGACAGGCAGCTTCTCACTGCTTTGCTGACTGTCTGCCCGGCTTCTTTTCCTGCTGGCCTCTTCCACTGCCCGGAATCCCTCGGCCGCGGCCTCCGAACACTCCTGTGGGGCAGAAAAGAAGAGCCGGGAGGGTAAAGAGCATCTCCGTGAGCCAACGACATCTCCCAAGCACTCAAAACTTCTCGGCGAATCACGTTTTATCCACACAGATGCCTGTTTTCTCCTCCTTGGGAAAGAGGATGTTGAGATCTCTCCCTTACCAGCTCCAGACCTTTTATTTACAAGCGATTCCCCCTCCCCGGGGTGTGGTTGTCCCCTCGTGTTTGCTGTGTTATCGTAAATCAAATCAAAAACGGTTTGGTTTGGAAGGGATCTTAAAGATCAGCTGAATTCCATCTTCCCCTGACACGGGCGGCGACACATCCCGTGTTTGATTCTGGAAAACAGAGCCAAGGAAGGGATCCTGGGCCTTAAATCCAGTGGGATGGGCAGCTGAGAACGTGACCCCTAAAAGGAAGGGACCCCAAAAGGATCCTGGGTCTTAAACCCAGAGGGATAGGCAGTTAGAACGTGACCCCCAAAAGGATCCTGGGTCTTAAATCTAGAGGGATAGGCAGCTTAGAACATGACCCCTAAAAAGAAGGGACCTCAAAAGGATCCTGGGTCTTAAATCCAGAGGGATGGGAGCTTAGAACATGACCCCAAAAGGAGGGGATCCTGGGTCTTAAATCCAGAGGGATGAGCAGCTTAGAATGTGACCCCCAAAAGGATCCTGGGTCTTAAATCCAGTGGGATGGGCAGTTAGAACGTGACCCCTAAAAGGAAGGGACCCCAAAAGGATCCTGGGTCTTAAATCCAGTGGGATGGGAGCTTAGAATGTGACCCCTAAAAGGATCCTAGGTCTTAAATCCAGAGGGATGGGAGCTTAGAATGTGACCCCTAAAAGGATCCTAGGTCTTAAATCCAGAGGGATGAGCAGCTTAGAATGTGACCACTAAAAGGATCCTGGGCCTTAAATCCAGTGGGATGGGCAGCTTAGAACGTGACCCCTAAAAGGAAGGGACCCCAAAAGGATCCTAGGTCTTAAATGCAGAGGGATGGGCAGGTTAGAATGTGACCCCTAAAAGGATCCTAGGTCTTAAATCCAGAGGGATGGGAGCTTAGGTGACCCCAAAAGGAGGGGATCCTGGGTCTTAAATCCAGAGGGATGAGCAGCTTAGAATGTGACCACTAAAAGGATCCTGGGCCTTAAATCCAGTGGGATGGGCAGCTTAGAACGTGACCCCTAAAAGGAAGGGACCCCAAAAGGATCCTAGGTCTTAAATCCAGAGGGATGGGAGCTTAGAATGTGACCCCTAAAAGGATCCTAGGTCTTAAATCCAGAGGGATGGGAGCTTAGAAGGTGACCCCCGAAAGCACCGCAGTGGATGACTTGGTTTAAAGGCTGCTCAGCTACAGAATTAAAAAACAGACCCCTCTGTCAGCACCTTGAGGTGCGATCCCGGCTCCACGAGACCTGCTGCGGACACAGGAGCATCCCCGTAACCCAGAGCCACCTCCGTCTTTGTCCCTCCCAACTGCACGATTCCAGCTTCGCTCCTGCCTGCTGGGCCTGGCGACTGAACCCTCTCGCCTCTCGTTATTTCCCCTCCTCCCTCCTCTGTGTCTCAGGGAACGGGAGCCAAACCTTTTAGCTAATTAGCCAACGCCAAAGCTTCCCTTTGAAAATATTCCATCAGCAGATTTTAAGCTGCACATCAAAACTCTGCCTCGAACGGCGCTCGGCTCCTCCGCAAGGTGGATGTTTTCCACAGAAGAGAAAACATTTCGGGCTAGAAACGTTGGGCCAAACAACCCTCTCCAAATAAAAAAAAAAAAAAAAAATAGAGATGATGCCAAAGGGCTTTGGACGCCGAAAAGGGGAAGGAGGGAAAAAAAAAAATAAAGGAGCCTTCAGATTTGTAAAGGTCACTTCTGCACATTGGGAGCTTCCCGGAGGTGGAGCAGGCAGCAGAAACCACCGGGGATTTTCCCCTTCGGAAGTCCCTGGGATTTGGAAATGCTGCCGGTCACGCGTCCCCGGGTGGATCCCGGTCCTGGGTGGATCCCAGCAGCCCTAATGGGATTCCAGGCATAATCCAAAGCCAGGGTGCTCTGGAGACTCGGCCCTCACTGTCTCAGTCCCCAGAGCTCCTTTTAAACACTCGGATCCCCCAGGCCAAACCCCATTTTGTTGAGTTTAGGATTTTTAGCTCCGACTGCCGGTGCCCAGAGCAACCCTGGAGCATAGAATCACCAGGTTGGAAGAGACCAATTGGATAATCGAGTCCAACCATTCCTATCAAACACTAAACCATGTCCCTCAGGACCTCATCTACCTGTGCCTTAAACACCTCCAGGGAAGGGGAATCAACCACCTCCCTGGGCAGACTCTGACACTGCCCAGTGACCCTTTCCGTGAAAAACTTCCTCCTAATCTCTAGCCTGAATCTCCCCTGGTGGAGCTTGAGGCCATTCCCTCTCGTCCTGTCCCCTGTCCCTTGGGAGAAAAGCCCAGCTCCCTCCTTTCCACAACCTCCTTTCAGGTAGTTGTAGAGAGCAATGAGGTCTCCCCTCAGCCTCCTCTTCTCCTGGATAAACAATATTCCTAGGCTCTGCAATCAGGCTTCACATTCTCTAGGCTAAACAGGTATTCACAGAGGTACAAAGGACATGGGGCCTACAGGAGATAGAATCATAGAATCATAGAACAACCAGATTGGAAGAGACCCATCGGATCATCGAGTTCAACCATTCCTATCAAACACTAAACCAAGTCCCTCAAGACCTCATCCACCCGTCCCTCAAACACCTCCAGGGAAGGTGAATCAACCACCTGCCTGGGCAGCCTATTCCAATGCCCAATGACCCTCTGTGTGAAAAACTTCCTCCTAATCTCCAGCCTAAACCTCCCCTGGTGGAGCTTGAGGCCATTCCCTCTTGTCCTGTCCCCTGTCCCTTGGGAGAAGAGCCCAGCTCCCTCCTCCCCTCTTTGCACGGGGACTACAAAGCAAACCCCAAAAGGTGTGAAGGAAAAGAGAGGAAGAGATCTCGGGCTTCCCACAGGACAGTTTGGGGAGAAAAGAGCAGATGTCTCTATCCTCGAGTAGATATCTCTATCCTTTGCGATCTCCCGGCCACAAGAAGTGGGTGAGGAGAGGCAGAGCTGTTTCCGTGACCCATTTCTTCGTCAGCGACAGCCTCTCTGTTTAATCAGGAACCGGAGTTATTCGCATCAGATGGGAGGAACACAAACCCACAGAGATTTCTTAAAAAAAAAAAATAAATAACTGAACGAGGCAGGAGATCCAAAGCCTGATTAGAACGGGAGAAAAAGATGGTGTTTTCCTCTGGCTGCCGCAGCCAAAGCCCAGTTCTGTTTTCACCCAGAGTGTGTCCCTCCCTGACTTGCTGAGCTCACAGACATCGGTTTCGTGAGGCCACACTCCAACCCAGCCAGGAGGGGTAAAAACAGTCACGTTTGGGCTCTCTCAAGCTCCTGCCCAACCCCAGTAATGAGGGAGGCACAGCCCTGGCACCAATCCTTTCCTATTCTTTGGCAGAGGCTGCCTCGAAGCGAAGCAACACGCTCTCTCGGCTGCATCTCGCGCAGGAGCAGCTCCGGATAAACGATCCGGAGCTTTAAAGCCAAGCAGCCGCAGCTCTGCCGTGCGTGAGAGGTGAAATATTAAAAGCAGGGACCCCGCTCGCCCTTAGCTGAACCGAAACCCCAACGGGATGGTTACCTCGTCCGGCACCTCCGACGCCGCGGCCCTTCTGTTGCTTCTGCTGCTGCATCCCGCCGCGGCCTCGGCCCTTGGACACCACCTCTTCCTTCACCATGTCAATGATCTCATCGGGGATCCGCAGGTATTTAATGGTGCTGCCTCGGATGTAACACTCCGGCATCCTCCAGAACTTGTCTCCATCCTAGAGGGGAGCGACACATTAGGCTAAGGACCGAACCCCGGGGGCTTCTGTGCTACTTGGGGGACATTGGGAGTGTTTCCAGCACTTCTTGGGGGACATTTGGAGTGTTTCCAGCACTTCTGGAGAGCATGACAGCTCCTCAGGGTTTTTCTGGAAGCACAGAACTAGCTGTAAAAAAAAAAAAAAAAAAAAGTTGGTTTCTTTCCTCTGAATCGGCCTGGGGGGGAAAGGGCGCTCAGCAGCTGCAGTTTCGATTCGTTCCCCCACGACCGAAAACGAAGAGGGGGCTGAGGAAACGAGCCCCTTTCCCTTCTCGTACAAGGGAGGGAAGTGAAAGCGGGACCGGAGAGGCAAGGGTGGGAAATCACGAGCATCATCGCAGCTGCTCCCACAGACTCAACTGGGAGTCACCTCCCCTCTCCTTCCCTCCTCTGGGCTGGGGATGGAGCAGGGAGGAAGGTCTGGAGCCAGCTGGACGCCCTCGGAGCACCGGGAACGGCAGCTGTGGAAAAACAACGACCTTATAGATCTCATCTACACACAGAAGAAAGCTTCCAGGCGCTCGCTTACAGAGCAGCGTCTCCGGATGGTGTTGAACAGAGTTTCAGGGCTCTCCTAGGGCAGAACCTAGAAGGGCTTCGGCTATCGAGCTGCAGGGAACAAGAAGGGAGCGATGAAGCCGAACAACAACGTGATGAAGCCGAACAACAACGCGATGAGGCCGAACAACAACGCGATGAGGCCGAACAACAACGCGATGAGGCCGAACAACAACAGGCCCTATGAGGAGCGGCTGAAAGAGCTGGGATTGTTTAGCCTGGAGAAAAGGAGGCTGAGAGGAGCCTGGCTGGAAAACTGCCAGGAGGAGAGGGACCTGGGGGTGTTGGTCGACAGCGACTGACCATGAGCCAGCAGTGTGCCCAGGTGGCCAAGAAGGCCAATGGCATCCTGGCTTGGAGCAGAAATGGTGTGACCAGCAGGGCCAGGGAGGTGATTCTCCCTCTGGACTCAGCACTGGTGAGGCCACTCCTTGAATCCTGTGTTCAGTTGTGGGCCCCTCAGCACAAGAAGGATGTTGAGGCTCTGGAGCGAGTCCAGAGAAGAGCAAGAAAGCTGGTGAAGGGGCTGGAGAACAGGCCCTATGAGGAGCGGCTGAGACAGCTGTGGGGGGTTAGCCTGGAGAAGAGGAGGCTGAGAGGAGACCTCATTACTCTCTACAACTCCCTGAAAGGAGGTTGTGGAGAGGAGAAAGCTGGCCTCTTCTCCCAAGGGACAGGACGAGAGGGAATAGCCTCAAGCTCCGCCAGGGAAGATTTACGCTGGAGATTAGGAGGAAGTTTTTCACACAGAGGGTCATTGGGCATTGGAATAGGCTGCCCAGGGAGGTGTTTAAGGCACAGGTGGATGAGGTCCTGAGGGACATGGGTTAGTGTTTGATAGGAATGGTTGGACTCGATGATCCGATGGGTCTCTTCCAACCTGGTTGTTCTATGATTCCATGAGGTCGAACAACAACGCGACGAGGCTGAACAACAACGACTCGGCTGCCCATGATGTAACTGGGAGGAGGGCTGGGGAGCCGCCTCGCCCTGGCTCGGGCTCCCGCCAGGGCTTGGCTGCAGATGGAATCGCTGGAGCCCGAGCGGTTCTCAAGCAGCAGCCCCGGCGCCTGGGGAGTCCCAGAAGAGGGGGTGAGACGGGAACGCCTCGTTCCTCCTCTCCTGGGAGAAAATAATCTCTTTCCAACCTCCCCGCAACCCCCCACACCTCCACCCCCAACCCTCAGAGTTATTTGGGGCAACGCTGCCTGTAGAGGCAAGTCCTTCGCGCGCAAGACGAGACAGGGAGAAACTGTTCTACTTCCAAAAAGACACCCAAGCAAACCCCACCCTGCCTTGGATGGGCCTGGCTGCTCCTCCTTGGCTCGGGATGCAGGCAGGGATGGAGCCAGCTCCTCGCTTCCTCGTTCCGGCCTCCCCCGGAGCAAAGAGCCGCCCGCTGTTCCGTGCCATCTAGCGGTCGGTGCCCGGAGCAGGGGCTCCAAGCAACATCCAACCTGCCCTTGAACCCCTCCAGGGATGGGACAGCCACCCCTGCTCTGGGCAACCTGGGCCAGGGCCTCCTCACCCTCACAGCTAAACATTTCTGCCTAAGATCTCATCTAAACCTCTCCCCTTTTAGCTCAAACCCGTTCCCTTTCATCCTCTCCCTGCCCTCCCTGATCAGGGGCCCCTTCCCAGCTTTCCTGGCGCCCCTTTCGCTGCTGGAAGCTGCTCTAAGGGTCTCCCCAGAGGCTTCTCTTCTCTTGGCTGAACTCAGTTGTACAGGAGGGACACAGTTTAGAGATTGGTGGGAATGGTTTGACTTGATGATTCGATGGGTCTCTTCCAACCTGGTGATTCTAGGATTCTCTGAGGTGCTCCAGCCAGTGTTGTGGGCACAGATAAAGCTTTGCCAACCGTTATCTCTTCCTCGTTCCCTTCCTGCTAAAGAAAACAGTGGCTCCTTCCCTGCTTGTCCCTCCAGAATGATAGAATCACCAGGTTGGAAGAGACCCACCAGATCATCGAGTCCAACCATTCCCATCAAGCACTAACCCATGTCCCTCAACACCTTGTCCACACATCCCTTAAACACATTCAGGGAAGGTGAATCAACCACCTCCCTGGGCAGCCTATTCCAATGCCCAATGACCCTTTCCGTGAAAAACTTCCTCCTAATCTCTAGCCTAAATCTCCCCTGGCAGAGCTTGAGGCCATTCCCTCTCGTCCTATCCCCTGGCACTTGGTAGAAGAGCCCAGCTCCCTCCTCTCCACAACCTCCCTTCAGGCAGTTGTAGAGAGCAATGAGGTCTCCTCTCAGCCTCCTCTTCTCCAGGATAAACTCTCAGGAGCTCTCTCAGGATCTCTCAGAAGGATCTCTGCTGGTGTCTCCCACAGAGCTCTGATGTTCTGAGGCAGGGAAAGCAGCACCAGCAGACATCCAGCCTCAGCACAGCTGGGAGGGACAAGACCAGACACTTCTCCCGAGGTGGAAGCCCAAAACACGCAGATCGCAATCTGCCCGAACTGCTTTGGCCAAGGGCAAAAGAACCAGACGGCGCAGAGCTCCGCTGCCTGTAAACAACCGGCTTCTCCGTTTGGATGTGGAGAGGAGTTCATGAAAGTCAGGGAGGTGTTTCATAGAATCATAGAACAACCAGGTTGGAAGGGACCCATCGGATCTTCTAGTCCAACCATTCCTATCAAACACTAAACCATGTCCCTCAAGACCTCATCCACCCGTCCCTTAAACACCTCCAGGGAAGGGGAATCAACCACCTCCCTGGGCAGCCTATTCCAATGCCCAATCACCCTTTCCGTGAAAAACTTCCTCCTAATCTCTAGCCTAAATCTCCCCTCGTGGAGCTTGAGGCCATTCCCTCTTGTCCTGTCCCCTGTCCCTTGGGAGAAGAGCCCAGCTCCCTCCTCTCCACAACCTCCTTGCAGGTAGTTGGAGAGAGTAATGAGGTCTCCTCTCAGCCTCCTCTTCTCCAGGATAAACACCCCCAGCTCTCTCAGCTGCTCCTCTTCTTCTCCAGCCCCTTCCCCAGCTTTGTTGCTCTTCTCTGGACTTGCTCCAGAGCCTCAACATCCTTCTTGTGCTGAGGGGCCCACAACTGAACACAGGATTCAAGGAGCGGCCTCACCAGTGCAATCTCACTCTTCCAACCTGGTTGTTCTATGTTCTATGATTCTAGGGGAAGTGCCTACACAGCTCAGAGCCACCACGTTCCAGCCTATGCCCGAGGACATTCCTTAATCATGGAGAGTGTAGATCATAAAATTATAAATCATAGAATGGTTTGGGGTGGAAGACATCTTAAAGCCCATCCAGTCCCACCCCTGCCATGGGCAGGGACACCTCCTGCTGGATCAGGAGCTCCAAACCCCATCCAACCTGGCCTTGAACCCTTCCAGGGATGAAGCAGCCACAGCTTCCCTGGACAACCTGCTCCAAGATTATGTTCACATTCCAGGTTGGAATCAGGATTCCAGAAGAGCGATGACTGCTGAGGAACAGCTCAAGTGGTGATCAGGAACCCCCTAGGGGCTTCCCAGGGCTTCAAAAGTGGGAGGGACAGTGCCTAGGACAGGGCTCAGCCTTACCCGGGACGTGCAGATGACCTCCCGCAGGTTGATGTTCATCCAGTTGTCGCAGCTCACCAGGTGCCCGTTGTACGTCTCACCATTCTTCAGCTCAACCAGCTGCAAAGAACGGGAATCGCAGGACGGTTTGGGTTGGAAGGGACCTCCAAACCCATCCAGTCCCACCCCTGCCACAAGCAGGGACACCTCCCACTGGATCAGGTTGCTCCAAGCCCCATCCAACCTGCCCTTGAGCACCTCCAGGGATGGGGCAGCCACTCCTGCTCTGGGCAACATGGGCCAGGGCCTCCTCACCCTCACAGGAAAATATTTCTCCCCAAGATCTCATCTCAATCTCCCCTCTTTCAACCTAAAGCCATTCCCCTGCATCCCCTCCCTGATCTAGAGCCCCTCTCCAGCTTTCCTGAAGCCCCTTTCACTACTGGAAGCTGCTCTAAGGTCTCCTTGGAGCCTTCTCCAGGCTGAGCAACCCCAACTCTCTCAGCCTGGCCTCCTACAGGAGATGCTCCAGCCCTCAGATCATCTCCGTGGCCTCCTCTGGATTCACTCCAACAGCTCCATGTCCTTTGCATGCTGAGGACTCCAAGAGGAGTCCCAGGGCTCCGGCCCAGCCCCGGTAGCGGGATCTGTCCCCAGTGTCACACGCAGGGCTCCAGTACTCACCATGGGGTGGTTCTGGGCTGTCTTCAGCAGAGACAGGGGCAGCTGCAGCAAGGAGAGAGATGAGAAAGCACTGAGACACCACCGGGAGCAGGGACAACGGGATTGGGGACACCGGGATCGGGGGGATGAGCAGGGAGGGGACCCCAGGATTGGGGCCTGAGCAGGGAGGGGGGACACTGGGATCGGGGGGTCGAGCAGGGAGGGGACACATCGGGATCATGGGGGGACGAGCAGT
Organism: Coccyzus lansbergi; assembly: GCA_033558105.1. NCBI lineage: Eukaryota > Metazoa > Chordata > Aves > Cuculiformes > Coccyzidae > Coccyzus > Coccyzus lansbergi. Next base: position 64,704 of record JAUMJK010001676.1, on the reverse strand, counting down.
AAGGGGACCCCAGGATTGGGGGTGGAGCAGGGAGGGGACACCGGGATCATGGGGGGTCGAGCAGGGAGGGGACCCCAGGACTGAGGGTTGAGCAGGGAGGGGGCACAACAGGATTGGGGGTTAAGCAGGGAGGGGGAACACCGGGAGTGGGGGTTGAGCATGGAGGGGGGACACCAGGAGTGGGGGTCGAGCATGGAGGGGGAACACTGGGATCATGGGGGGTCGAGCGGGGAGGGGGCGCACCAAGGTCATGGGGGGATGAGCAAGGAGGGGACCCTAGGATTGGAGGTGGAGCAGGGAGGGGACCCCAGGATTGGGGATGGAGCAGGGAGGGGGGACACTGCTATTGGGGGACGAGCAGGGAGGGGGGACACCAGGATCATGGGGGGACGAGCAGGGAGGGGGCACTGGGAGTGAGGGTTGAGCAGGGAGTGGGGACACCAGGATCGGGGGAGGACGAGCAGGGAGGGGACCCCAGGGTTGGGGATGGAGCAGGGAGGGGACACTGGAAGTGAGGGTTGAGCAGGGAGGGGACACCGGGACTGGGGGTTAAGCAGGGAGGGGGGACACCGGGATCATGGGGATGAGCAGGGAGGGGACACCGGGACTGGGGGTCGAGCAGGGATGGGGGACACCGGGATCAGGGTGGGGGTCGAGCAGGGACGGGGGACACCGGGATCATGGGGGGACGAGCAGGGAAGTGACCCCAGGATTGGGGGGTCGAGCAGGGAGGGTAAACTGGGATTGGGGGTTGAGCAGGGAGGGGACACTGGGATCGGGGGTTAAGCAGGGAGGGGACACCGGGATCGGGGGGTCGAGCGGGGAGGGGGGACAACGGGATCGGGGGGGGACGAGCAGGGAGGGGGGACACCGGGATCATGGGGACAACGGTATCATGGGGGGATGAGCAGGGAGGGGACCCCAGGCTTGGGGGTGGAGCAGGGAGAGTAAACTAGGATGGGGGGTGGAGTAGGGAGGGGACAACGGGATTGGGGGTTGAGCGGGGTGGGGGGGGGGGGAGCACCAGCATTGGGGGGGAGAACCGGGAGTGGGGGGAACGGGGGACACTGTGGTTGGGGAAGGGAAGAAGGAGGGACACTGGGGCTGGGGAAGGGAGGAGGAGGGAAGCGGGAGAGCGAGGATATCGGTGTGGGCCCCGCTCCCTTCTCACCATGGTGCCGGTGCCGGAGCCGCCGCCGCTCAGGCCGCCCGTGGGGGCCAATCCGAGCTCGGCGCGGTCCCGCCGCAGCCAATCCGAGCGCAGAACACGGCCTCTCAGCCGTACAGCGACGCCGCGCCTCCCGCCTCCGCGACTTTTACGACAGCGCTGAGGGCGGGAAAGGGGGACGCTCTGGGCTGCATTCTGTGGTAGCCTGTAGACGCTCTGAGCAGCGGGAGGTCTGTACTCTGTGGTAGCTTTGAGGCGCTCTGGGCTACTCGGAGTTGCTCTGTGGTGGCGGGGGAAAGGGGCGGAGCGGTCGGCGGGGTTGGTGTAGGGGTGGGGGGCGCTCTAGGCAGGGGGCGGAGCGAACTCGGTGGTGGCGGGCGGGGCCGCGCTCAGTGCGGGGAGGAGGAGGCAGCGGCGGCGGCAACGGGACGGGACGGAGCCGAGATGGAGAAGCCGCGGAGGGCGGTGGTGGTGACGGGTACGGGGGGGGACACCCTCGGGGGGGGTAGGGGAGGAGGACCTGGGGAGGGAGTGAGGAGGACTTGGGGGCGGGGGGGAGGGAGTGAGGAGGACCTGGGGAGGGGGAGTGAGGAGGACCTGGGGAGGGGGAGTGAGGAGGACCTGGGGAGGGGGTGAGGAGGACCTGGGGAGAGGATGAGGAGGACTGGGGTTGGGGGGAAAGTAAGGAGGACCTGGGGAGGGGGTGAGGAGGATCTGGGGAGAGGATGAGGAGGACTGGGTTTGTGGGGAAAGTGAGGAGAACCTGGGGAGGGAGTGAGGAAGACCTGGGGAGGGAGTGAGGAAGACCTGGGGAGGGGGTGAGGAGGACTGGGGTTGGGGGGAAGGTAAGGAGGACCTGGGGAGAGGATGAGGAGGACTGGGGTTGGGAGGAAAGTGAGGAGGACCTGGGGAGGGAGTGAGGAGGACCTGGGGAGAGGGTGAGGAGGACTGGGTTTGGGGGGAAAGTGAGGAGGACCTGGGGAGGGGGAGTGAGGAGGACCTGGGGAGGGGGTGAGGAGGACTGGGGTTGGGGGGAAAGTAAGGAGGACCTGGGGAGAGGATGAGGAGGACTGGGGTTGGGAGGAAAGTGAGGAGGACCTGGGGAGGGAGTGAGGAGGACCTGGGGAGAGGGTGAGGAGGACTGGGGTTGGGGGGAAAGTAAGGAGGACCTGGGGAGAGGATGAGGAGGACTGGGGTTGGGAGGAAAGTGAGGAGGACCTGGGGAGGGAGTGAGGAGGACCTGGGGAGAGGGTGAGGAGGACTGGGGTTGGGGGGAAAGTGGGTAGGACCTGGGGAGGGAGTGGGTAGGACCTGGGGAGGGAGTGGGGAGGACCTGGGGAGGGAGTGAGGAGGACTGGGGGGAGTGAGAGTGAGGGGGACGAATGGGGAGGGGGAGATGGGGCAAATGGGGCGGGGGGAGAGGGATGAGAGTCCCTTCTCTGGGGTGAGGGAGGGGGCGTGTGGGACTGGGAGGGGCTAAATGGGGAGGGAAAGGTGGGAGCTCCCTTGTCTGGGGTGAGGGAGAGGGTACGTGGGACTGGGAGGAGAAAAATGGGGAGGGGGAGATGGGACCCCCCCTTTTCTGGGGTGAGGGAGATCTTACGTGGGGCTGGGAGGGGATAAATGGAGAAGGGGAGAGCGGATCCCCCTTCTCTGGGGTGAGGGAGAGGGTATGTGGGACTGGGAGGGGATAAATGGAGAAGGGGAGATGGGACCCCCCTTCTCTGGGGTAAGTTTGAGGGTATGTGGGGCTGGCAGGGGATAAATGGGGAGGGGGAGATGGGACCCTCCTTCTCTGGGGTAAGTTTGAGCTCCCTGGAGAGCTGTAGCCTGTTGGGGGTGTCTGTTTTCCATGTGGGGCAGGGGGAGGGCTGTCCCCGTGTCCCATATGTGGGGTACTGGGGGGGGCTGTTCCCTGTGGGGGGTGTTGGGGGGCGGCTGATAAGTCCTGGGGACAGGGGGAAGCGTCTTGAGGGGCTTTGGGGAGCAGGGAGGGCTGAGGTGGGGGGCAGGTATCAGGGTCTGCGATGTGTGGGGTTTATTTTTTGGCTTTGTGGGGCTTTGCAGCCCCTTTCCTAATAACTGGGGGGTTCGGGGATCCCCTTCTTTCACCCCTGCTGCTCCCCAAGGGTTTGTTGCCTGTGGAGAGAAGGGAGCTGAAGGGGATAAATGGGGAGGGGGAGATGGGAGCCTCCTTCTCTGGGATGAGGGAGAGGGTACTTGGGACTGGGAGGGGATAAATGGGGAGGGGAAGGAGTGGGAGAAGCTTTTGGGGTGCAGGGGTGAGGGGTGTTTACTTGTGATCACCCCGTCCCATATAATCAAGGTGTCCATGCTCTGATTGAAACGACAATATACTCGATGATCCGATGGGTCTCTTCCAACCTGGTTGTTCTATGATTCTTCCAACCTTGTGATTCTGTGATCCTATGAAATCTCCCCCGTCGAGCGGCAGAAGAATAAGTAAAGGAATGAAAGGCCCCAGCGTTGCCGACCAGAGCGTGTCAGGCTCCTTTCCCCCCCATCCCCGGGTACAAAGGCCGAACGGGTTGATTTGTAGGGCAGGCAGCCCTGTGACAAATGGGGGAACTCGCGGGAACCATTCAGGTCCCCCCACCCCTTCCCTCACCCCAGCAGCTGAAGTGGGTTGAATAGCCGGCGCGGGGGCGAAGGGGGTTTGTTGTCACCGAGGCGCTGGAGCGGTTTTAATTGGAGTCAAGTGGCTTTGCGGGGAGAGTGGTTACGGAGAGCGGAGAAGCAGGTGGCGGATTCCGGCGTTCCCAACCCCGTGTCCCCCCGTGGAGCAGCCGCTCCGGGCGGTGACTAAACAGAAAAGTGGTGTCAGTGAATGCTCTGCTGCTCGCAGCGCTTCTCCTCCCTCTTTTTTTTCCCCCTGTCTGCTTCTAAAGTCCAGTGGTTATCCCGTCCTGCGCCGCCTGCGTCATAGAATCATAGAACAACCAGGTTGGAAGAGACCCATCGGATCTTCTAGTCCAACCATTCCTATCAAACACTAAACCAAGTCCCTCAGGACCTCATCTACCCATCCCTTAAACACCTCCAGGGAAGGGGAATCAACCACCTCCCTGGGAAGCCTATTCCAATGACCCTCTGTGTGAAAACCTTCCTCCTAATCTCCAGCCTAAATCTCCCCTGGTGGAGCTTGAGGCCATTCCCTCTTGTCCTGTCCCCTGTCCCTTGGGAGAAGAGCCCAGCTCCCTCCTCTCCACAACCTCCCTTCAGGTAGTTGGAGAGAGCAATGAGGTCTCCTCTCAGCCTCCTCTTCTCCAGACTAAACACCCCCAGCTCTCTCAGCCGCTCCTCATAGGTTCTGTTCTCCAGTTCCTTCACCAGCTTCATGGCTCTTCTCTGGACTCGCTCCAGAGCCTCCACATCCTTCTTGTGCTGAGGGGCCCACAACTGAACACAGGATTCAAGGAGCGACCTCACCAGTGCTGAGTCCAGAGGGAGAATCACCTCCCTGGCCCTGCTGGTCACACCATTTCTGCTCCAAGCCAGGATGCCATTGGCCTTCTTGGCCACCTGGGCACACTGCTGGCTCATGGTCAGTCGGCTGTCGACCAACAACACCCCCAGGTCCCTCTCCTCCTGGCAGTTTTCCAGGATCATCCTCGATGTCACGCAGCATCGTGGGGTTTCCGTGCGATGTCCTCGCTGAGGAGAAGTTCTTTGTGCGCCATTTCTGGCTGAGAACTCTTTAAGGAGCTAATCCCGCAAAGCTCATTAGGTTTCGCTGGTAACGAGCCTCGGAGGGCCTGGCTGGGGACGTGGAGGAACTCCTGGGCGTGCTCGGCAGGGTTGGATGCTGCTCACAAAGTTGCTTCTCTTCCCCAAAAGTGATAACGTTGAGGGATCTTTGCAGATGAGGCCGAGGAGCGAGAGCCCCATAGTGGTGTTTGTGCCAGTTTGCTTTTGGCTTTGGAGTTAAGGGGCTACCTGTTCGTGGGCACCTGTGGGTTGGCAGAATTGGTGAAAATAGATGTATTTGAATTCTTTTATTTTAAGGCTATCGTGGTTTCTTTAGGATTGAAATAAGATTTCAGTCTAAAGTGAGTTGGAATCTAAAGATTTCAATCTAAGTGAGTGAGGAGTTCTGGCGGAGAAATGGGGATCCCACTGGGGTTTTTAGGGGTGGGATCCAACTGGGAAGCTGGTGCTGAGGGATGTGGGCTAGTGATTGATGGGAATGGTTGGACTCGATGATCCGGTGGGTCTCTTCCAACCTGGTGATTCCATGATTCCATTTAGAGAAGGCTCAGATTAGATATGAGGAGAAATTCCTTCGCGAAAGTGTTCTCGGACACTGCCCTGGGAGGTGGTGGAGTCTTCATCCCCCAAAGGGTTGAAAAGACAGGCAGAAGAGGTGCTCGGGGATGGTTCAACATTGGACTTGGTAGAGTTGGTCTCGGTGATCTCAAAAGTCTTTTCCAACCAAGCGATTCAATCATAGAATCACTAGGTTGGAAGAGACCCATCGGATCATTGAGTCCAACCTTTCTTATCAAACACTAACCCATGTCCCTCAACGCCTTGTCTACCTGTCCCTTAAACACCTCCAGGGAAGGTGAATCAATCACCTCCCTGGGCAGCCTGTTCCAATGCCCAAAGACCCTGTGTGTGAAAAACTTCCTCCTGATATCCAGCCTAAATCTTCCTTCAATGATTCTCTGAAGCCTGGCAGGGCACGATGGTTTGTTTGCAGAGCCAGCAGGACTTGCAGAGGCGTCAGAAAAGGGATTTGATGATTGGACTTGTTTGCCCATAGATCACATCGAGCTCTGCTGAGGGGACGCACACCCACTCGGATTTGGTGGGAACCTCTGGAAGATTGACTTTGAGGAGCTATTGCCACGGGTTGGATTAGGATCATAGAATTGTAGAACAACCAGGTTGGAAGAGACCCACCGGATCATCGAGTCCAACCATTCCTATCAAACACTAACCCATGTTCCTCAGCACCTCGTCCACCTGTCCCTTAAACCCCTCCAGGGAAGGGGACTCAACCCCCTCCTGTTCCACTGCCCAGTGACCCTTTCTGTGAAATATTTTTTCCTAATGTCCATCCTGACCCTCCCCTGGTGGAGCTTGAGGCCATTCCCTCTCGTCCTGTCCCTTGGGAGAAGAGCCCAGCTCCCTCCTCTCCACAACCTCCTTTCAGGTAGTTGGAGAGAGCAGTGAGGTCTCCCCTCAGCCTCCTCTTCTCCAGGATAAACACCCCCAGCTCCCTCAGGCTTCTTCTCCAGCCCCTTCCCCAGCTTCGTTGCTCTTCTCTGGACTTGCTCCTCATAAGGATTGCGAGAGACCCCTCGGCATGGACAGTCCCTCCTGCCTGCCTCAGAGTCTCCGCTGAGAGCGCGTAGAACCTTTCCATTAGCGAGTCATCCAATATCGGTCGTCGCTCCCCAGTCCTCTCCCGTGTTAGCCACAATTTATGTCCCCTAATTGCATTAGGCTCGCAGGGTCCCCCCTGACATTTTAAATTAGCGCCTATCGACGCTGCGCCCAGATAAATGGCCTAACCTTTGTGTGCTGGCTCAGGGAAAGCTGTTATGGATTACTAGTTAACTCTTAGAGTTATTCATTAGGAAATTCAGACTTGGCGAGTGAGTATTTTTGATGTAACCTTTGCCGTGGGGCGCGGGTGGGTCGTCAGCAGCATTTTGTTTGTTTCTTCCAAAGGAAGGAACGAGGATCTGGGGGAACAGAGAGGCAAGGCAAGGCCGGACTGTGTTTGTGGAAGCATCTGCTGTGGGCTACAAGAGTCAGGAAGAGAAAATCCAATAATCGTTCTCGTTCTGTGGCATCGGTCAACTTGTCTGCTAATAACAAGCCTTTCTGACCCGGTCAGGATGGGAGAAATGTGCTTTCCCTGGTGTCAGCTGGGGAAAGAGTTGCTCTAAGGTGTTGCTGTTGTTTTCTTTCATGGTATAAAGCGTTCAGACCAACTGAACTTAGCAAGTTTGCAGATGACACAAAGCTGTGTGGAAGTGTGGATCTGCTGGAGGGTCGGGAGGCTCTGCAAAGGGACCTAAACAGGCTGGAGCACTGGGCAGTGTCCAATAGGATGAGCTTAAACACGGCCAAATGCCGCGTCCTGCACTTGGGGCACAACAACCCTATGCAGAGCTACAGACTGCAGACTGGGAGAAGTCTGGCTGGAAAAGTGCCAGGAGGAGAGGGACCTGGGGGGGTTGGTTGACAGTGACTGACCATGAGCCAGCAGTGTGCCCAGGGGGCCAAGAAGGCCAATGGCATCCTGGCTTGGATCAGAAACTGTGTGACCAACAGGGCCAGGGAGGTGATTCTCCCTCTGGACTCAGCACTGATGAGGCCGCTCCTTGAATCCTGTGTTCAATTGTGGGCCCCTCAGCACAAGAAGGATGTTGAGGCTCTGGAGTGAGTCCAGAGAAGAGCCATGAAGCTGGTGAAGGGACTGGAGAACAGGCCCTATGAGGAGCAGCTGAGAGAGCTGGGGGTGTTTATCCTGAAGAAGAGGAGGCTGAGAGGAGACCTCATTACTCTCTACAACTCCCTGAAAGGAGGTTGTGGAGAGGAGGGAGCTGGGCTCTTCTCCCAAGGGACAGGGGACAGGACAAGAGGGAATGACCTCAAGCTCCACCAGGGGAGATTTAGGTTGGAGATTAGGAGGAAGTTTTTCCCACAGAGGGTCATTGGGCATTGGAATAGGCTGCCCAGGGAGGTGGTTGATTCCCCTTCCCTGGAGGTGTTTAAGGGACGAGTGGATGGGGTCTTGGGGGACTTGGTTTAGTGTTTGATAGGAATGGTTGGACTAGATGATCTGATGGGTCCCTTCCAACCTGGTTGTTCTATGATTCTATGAACTGTTCCCATCCAGGTCTTTTATTTGGTGCTTAGATCCCTGGAGGGGTTCAAGACCACCAGGATGGGGCTTGGAGCAACCTGATTGAGTGGGATGCATCCCTTCCCATAGCACAGGGTGGAATTGGATGAGCTTTTAAGTCCCTTCTGACTCAAACCATTACGTGACTCTGTGATAAATAAGAATTGGGCATTAAAAGTTGGTTTTCTTTCAGGATATATAGACTGGGAAAGCACAGACCTCTTCACAGCTTCTAAGTTCAGCCTAACCTGTAAGGATGACTTCACCACTGTGGATTTTTTTCCTTCTCTTCCAGGGTTTGGTCCGTTTGGAGAACACGCCGTGAACGCCAGTTGGATTGCGGTTCAGGTAACACGACAACTTCTTTCCTACCAAGTTAAAGGAGAGCTGTGCTGATAACGTATCTGCAGAGATTTTTAGTTTGCAGCTCTTTTCTAACTTGCCTTCCTGGTTTATCACCCGAGACCGGCTCTCTGCAGGCATCCCGGTGCTCATCTAGGGAATGTTTTATTCGCTTCAGAGAAAACAATGTCTTAGCTGGTAGAATTTCAAGAGACTGAGTAGCTCAGACTGTAAGGAATTCGTGTGCTAACGCCCTGGGTTGGAGCATGGGACAGGGTGCCTGGAATCTTCCTCAGCCATAGAGAATTCAAAATAAACAAACAAACCAACCCAGAGGAATTGTTAGTTTCTCTCTCTGCTGGCTCTGAGAGCTGGTTAACCTTTGAGCCGAGTCTCATCCGTAACGTGACTTCCACCCCATAGTCTTGCGGAGTCGGAATCCAGAGCAAAGCAGCCACCGCTGCCTCCTTTCCCCTTGGTTCTCTCTGTAGCTTCTTGCTCCCAGGAGCTATGGGGGCGGTGTTTGTGGCCTGGATCCAGCCTCCCCTCTCCACTGGGAAGCAGCGACAAGGGTTGCTTGACCGATGGAGACGGAACCGGCTGGAGACAGGAGCACTTGTGGAGGATCTTGAGGGACTTGGTCTCTTGAGGCACTTGGTTTAGTGTTTGATGGGAATGGTTGGACTAGAAGATCCAATGGGTCCCTTACAACCTGGTTGTTCTATGGTTCTATGGATTGTTGCTCCAGCAGGTCATATGTGCTTCAACAAATCACATTTGTGCCACTTGTAGCTGTGCACCCGCATGAGCCTGTTCGTCTGTAACACTGACGGATCCACAAACGAGGCAGGAAGGCCCAAGGTGTCCAGAGAAGTCGTGACTGTCCCAGCCCTGGAGGAGTTCAAGGCCAGGTTGGATGGGGCTTGGAGCCCCTGATCCAGCGGGAGGTGTCCCTGCCTATGACAGAGGGTTTGGAACTAGCTGGGCTTTGAGATCCCTTCCAACTGAAACCTTTCTGTGATTCGATGAAGAAGAAATACAAATTCTTGAACTCACGAATTGAGACTATTCGGTTTAAAAACGTCAGTGAGGGACGATGCCACATTATCCCCCTTCTTCCTTATTTGTCACTTCTGGATGTGGTTTATGACAAAGCTCCTGGGAATTCCAGGGCACCTTTTAGCACAGTTGCCCAGGGAATTAAATCTATTTTTCTCCCCAGCACGTCTCTCTTGCCCTTCGGAGCCAAGATTAATATCTTCTTTCGAATGCTTTTAAATTAAATCACAAACTCTAATCAATTCCAGCCGACTAATGCCCAGATGTCTAATGTGTCGGGTGGTAGGAGGAGATGAAACCTTTGCCTCCAAGAGCCTTTTGGAATACATTTGATAGGAATGGTTGGACTCGATGATCTGGTGGGTCTCTTCCAACCTGGTGATTCTGTGATTCTATGAATTTATGATTCTATGAATCTATGAATCTGTGATTTGGAAAGGAATATATCCAAGTTAAGGTTTACTCGGCTTAAGTTTAGGGAAAAAATACAAGCTGGAGGAGCCGCGGAAAGCAACTGAGATTTAGCAGTGAGGCCGTTTGATTTGGTTCCTTCTTCTTCGTGCAATGCCGGTTATTGTAAACAACCTACTTCTCTTCCAGAGGAGACAGACAAAAGGGCTTTGTGCTTCTGGGGCAGGAGGAGCGGTGGGTGTTTGCTTGCAAATCCAAACCTGATGGCTAATTCCTCTCCAGAGGAGCCGTGTGTCGATCTTTCAGCCGGAGGCACCGGTGACCGCTCGGCTCTGCGGTTGTTGCACTATCACCTGCGTTCTAAAGGTGTTTTGAGGGCTTGGGGCTGTTCTGAGAGCACAAAACTACAGTCGGTGGTGCGGGATGACTCGGAACGCACCTTCCTCTTGGCTGACGGGGGCTGCGAGCCACAAACAGAAGGATTTGCCTTTCCTTTCCCCCTCCCGAGAGGCCCAGACAAAAAAAGGAACAGCATGTCTTTGAGCACATGCGAGTTGGGCATTGTGCGAGTTTCAGACAGGGGACTTCACGGAGCGGAGTGGACACAAAAGGCGTGTCTGAGTTGCTGAATCCCAGACGGTGTGATCTGCATTTTAATAGCACGAAAAAAAAAAAAAAATCAATTAAACTATCTCTGGAAATCCTGCCTGGCTTCAGGGCGAAGCTAGTTGGGGTTTATTACAGCTTTTATGATCCTGCGTCCTGAGGATAAAATTCTCTGCTTTGCTTTCCAGTCCTCTTTTTTGGGTTTGTTTGGCTGCTTATGCAGAACAGGGAGACAATGCGGCTTTTCCTGCTGTGGATTTCTAGGATATCTTCAAATTTCTGGAAACCAAATGTCTCTTTCACATAGTTACTCTGCAGGTACCTTGAGTAGCGGTTGCACCAATCAAACAACACAGGGATGAAATGTTTGGAGACTTCCAATAAATTCAGATTTATGGGAAAAAGGGGGAGAGATTTCCCATAAATTCAGAGAATGACTTCTTTCTGCTCGCTTTTCCGGGGCTGAGAGCAAAAACGTTCCGTGTTGATGCTGTTCCGTGTTTGCATCTTTTTTTAATATTTCATCGGAGGAATTTTTTTCCAGCTGGGATTCTGGCTGGGGAAGAACCATCCTTTCAAGAAGCTCTCTGGGTGCCATTTCGGGCCTCCCCGGTGGGACCGAGGGGCAGGCTCAGGTGAGGCCCCGTGAGCTGCGGATCCGAAGGGCTCCTGCCTTCATCCCCCCAAAGTGCTGAGGAGGAGAGAGGTCAGAGCGCGTTCTGCCACTGCGAAGGACAATTGCTGTCAGGGTGTCTAGACAGACCTGATAAGGATATTAGAGGCGCACAAAGGGGAGCTTTGTCCAGGGGTCAGGGAATCGGTCAGATGTGTTCGCTTGGCTGTGTTTGTCAGGTGGACGAGGCTGCGGGTAAGAAGTTGTCTGTGGGCCTGCGGATGTCTTTATCGCTGAATGGGAGCGTGTGGGCTCTGTGTTTGGTTAAAAGAAAGCTGTGGGTTTGTAAAGCTGAGGTTTAACGCAGCGTTTGGGGATGTTTGCTGCCGCTGGGGCGATGCGGCTCGTACAGCTCCGGGTTTCTTACTTGCTGTGGGTGCTCATTCCGCACAGTTGGTAAAACTTCTCGCTGTCAAATCCATCTCGAGGAGCTATTTCATGCTCTTTAGAGAAATGATGATGAATTCATAGAATCATAGAACAACCAGGTTGGAAAAGACCCATCGGATCATCGAGTCCAACCATTCCTAGCAAACACTAACCCATGTCCAGAAATTCCTACCAATTCCTACCAATTAACGCGCTGGAGATCTTCCTGAAGAGGCTGACTTGGGGTTGTTTAGCCTGGAGAAGAGGAGGCTGAGGGGAGACCTTATTGCTCTCTATATATACCTGAGAGGAGGTTGTGGAGAGGAGGGAGCTGGGCTCTTCTCCCAAGGGACAGGACGAGAGGGAATGGCCTCAAGCTCCACCAGGGGAGGCTCAGGCTGGATATCAGGATGAAATTTTTCCCAGAAAGGGTGATTGGGCAGTGTCAGAGGCTGCCCAGGGAGGGGGTTGAGTCCCCTTCCCTGGAGGTGTTTAAGGGACGGGTGGACGAGGTGCTGAGGGACATGGGTTAGTGATTGATGGGAATGGTTGGACTCGATGAGCCAGTGGGTCTCTTCCAACCTGCTGATTCTATAATTCTATGACTTGTGCTTGAATACTCTTATTTGTAAACTCCTTAAGGCCCCACATAAAGCAGGCGGCGTTCGGAAGGCGTCACCGTGTGAAGTAGATGTGATGAAACATCACTTAGCATCCACCTCTGGTAACGAGCGTCTGTGTGTGCCAGACGCTAATCAATACCGCGAGCCCTTAATATCACACTCGCCCTCAATATCAGGCTTGCCCTTGGAGCCGCAGCAAGTGATTTATCATGGTTGTTGTACATATCTGCTGATCCGTGAGTCTTACTCTTGCCTTTACGGCGTGTTTTGGTTAACTTCAGTCGTGTTACGCTCCGTGGTTTGTCTCTACAAGTGTGACAGGGTAAAGAAACAACTCGTACTGATAATGACAGAAGAAAGGGTGCTCAGACACTGACGTAGAGGAGGTAGGATTGTCGTGGAGGTGTCCTTTCAGCTGTCTTTTAATTTGGAAGGAAGATAACAAAAAGTCTTGAGTCACCTTCTCTGGAGGGGTTTAAGGGACGGGTGGACGAGGTGCTGAGGGACATGGGTTAGTGATTGATGGGAATGGTTGGACTCCATGATCCGATGGCTCTTCCAACCTAGTTGTTCTATGGTTCTATGATTTTATGATTCTATGATTTTAAACCTAGGAAGATACAAGATTTGAAACTGAGGGAGCTTCACTGAGAACAGCTAATCTGCACTTTGTAGCCTGAAGTTTCTGCTCCTCTGCTCTCATGAGACCTCACCTGGAGCTCTGCTTTCAGCTCTGGAATGCTCAGCACAGAAAGGCCGAGGAGCTGTTGGAGCGAATTCAGAGGAAGCCACCAAGATGAGCCGAGAGCTGGAGCGTCTCTCGGACCAGGCCAGGCTGAGAGAGTTGGGGTGGTTCAGCCTGGAGAAGAGAAGCCTCTGAGGAGACCTTAGAGCAGCTTCTAGTAGGGAAAGGGGCTCCAGGAATGCTGGGGAGGGGCAGGGATAGGATGAGGGGGAACGCTGTTAAACCAAAGGAAGGTTGAGATAAGGTATCAGGAAGAAACGTTTTCACTTGAGGGTAGAGAGGCCCTCGCACAGCTTGCCCAGAGCAACCGTGTCTGACGCTGGTGTTTTAAAAGGCCTGAAGGCAATTGGCTGTGTTTATTGCCTGGATATTTGGGATGTTTTCAAGGCATGGCTTTAGTTAACGTCGTCGCAGAGGGAGAAATCATTCGCTGTCTTGGCTGAAGCGCTGCACTGGTAACAGCTCATGTTGCAGAGCGAATGTATGAGGTACAGATCAAGCTAACGTTGGATTGGGCTGGTTTGTAGTCCGGATTCTGCCGAGATGAAAGGAAGACAAATACACGATGATCCGATGGGTCTCTTCCAACCTGGTTGTTCTATGATTCTGTGATTCTACCTTGAGGAGCGTAGGGCACTGCTGCTCCCGTTTCTCACACGAGGAGTGTTTGTGGAGGCTCTCGGCTGTGGAATCGCAGCCTGGCAGAGCTGCCACCTAACGCCAAGAGCTCTTTGTCTGGGAACAAACAGGAATTTGCTCTCTGGGCCAGCAGTCCTGAGAAAGTACAGGGCAGCCGATGAATTTGTCACCTTCCCTGGAGGTGTTTAAGGCACAGGTGGATGAGATCTTGAGGGCCTTGGTTTAGTGTTTGATAGGAATGGTTGGACTCGATGATCCGATGGGTCCCTTCTAACCTCGTTGTTCTATGATTCTATGAATATAATCCTCCCAAATCTACTTTTTCTACCACTACCCAGTTCTTTCAAGGAGCGAATATAACTTTATACTCCATCATGCAGACAACCTTCCTCCCGAGCGTGGCTGCTGCTAACTGTTGTCAGTTAAATGCCGATTGCTTTGTTGTACCCACATTAGAGCAAAACTAACAGTCCTGTGGATGAGGACTGTTAACGCAGGTGGAGAGATGCCTTTCTTCTCCCCCAACATGTTTTTTTTACAGTGGTGTTTACAAGGTTACGCAGCCTGCTGCACACTGGGGTTAGTCCTCCGCGGCAGACTCTGCTCATAAACCTATGTCTGACCATCCCGGTTATGTTTCCTTACCTTCTCAGGAGCTGGAGAAGCTGGGACTGCGAGATGACGTGGAGCTGCACGTCTATGAGGTCCCAGTTGAATACCAGACAGTGCAAAGGCTCATTCCTGCGCTCTGGAAAAAGCACAGCCCACAAGTGAGTGAGTAAAAGGGAGGAGGAGAAAAGACAGAGAGAACTGTTGGAATCTGTCATCCTGGCTTGGATCAGAAATGGTGTGACCAGCAGGTCCAGGGAGGTGATTCTCCCTCTGGACTCAGCACTGGTGAGGCCGCTCCTTGAATCCTGTGTCCAGTTGTGGGCCCCTCACCACAAGAAGGATGTTGAGGCTCTGGAGAGAGTCCAGAGAAGAGCAATGAAGCTGGTGAAGGGTCTGGAGAACAGGCCCTATGAGGAGCGACTGAGAGAGCTGGGGGTGTTTATCCTGAAGAAGAGGAGGCTGAGGGGAGACCTCATTGCTCTCTGCAACTACCTGAAAGGAGGTTGTAGAGAGGAGGGAGCTGGGCTCTTCTCCCAAGGGACAGGGAACAGGACGAGAGGGAATGGCCTCAAGCTCTGCCAGGGGAGATTTAGGCTAGAGATTAGGCGGAAGTTTTTCCCGGAAAGGGTGATTGGGCATTGGAATAGGCTTCCCAGGGAGGTGGTTGATTCACCTTCCCTGGAGGTGTTTAAGGCACAGGTAGATGAGGTCCTGAGGGACATGGTTTAATGTTTGATAGGAATGGTTGGACTCGATGATCCGATGGGTCTCTTCCAACCTGGTTGTTCTGTGTTCTATGTACTGCAGCCAGCATAGCATGAAGTCCCATTTTTTCAATGTATGCTCAGTGCCTCGCTAGATCTTTTCCTCTTTTGTCACGAGAAAAGTGTGAATTTGTCGAATTTTATAGCTCGGAACAGAGTGCTCCAATTAACGAGAGCAGCCGGTGTGAAGAGGCCTCTGTGCGGGGCTGTCTAGACAGCCTGTGGTTAGGCTGTGCCACCTGGGCTCTTCTCAGCTTTGAACATGCCAATGGTCGTTTTTACCCCGAGTACATCTCGATTTAGGCCAAGAGGGGGTGAAACTGTACTGGACCCACAAATGAAAGGGCTGGGGAAGAAAAGGAGCGGCTGAGAGAGCTGGGGAGGTTTAACCTGGAGAAGAGGAGGCTGAGAGGAGACCTCATTGCTCTCTGCAACTACCTGAGAGGAGGATGTGGAGAGGAGTGAGCTGGGCTCTTCTCCCAAGGGGCAGGGGACAGGACAAGAGGGAATGGCCTCAAGCTCCACCAGGGGAAGTTTAGACTGATCATTAGGACAAAATTTTTCACAGAAAGGATGATTGGGCATTGGAATAGGCTGCCCAGGGAGGGGGTTGAGTCCCCTTCCCTGGAGGTGTTTAAGGGACGGGTGGACAAGGTGCTGAGGGACATGGGTTAGTATTTGATAGGAATGGTTGGACTCGATGATCCGGTGGGTCTTTTCCAACCTGGTTATTCTAGGATTCTATGAAATTCATTGATAAAATGACTCGGTACTGTGATATTCATTCAAGAACCATGCAATTCCATCAGTCTGTAACTGGCAGTGCTGGGCTTTGTTCTCTCCCACCATTTGGAGTTTGTTTGACTTAACTTGTTTCTTTCCCCTTGCAGCTGGTGGTTCACGTGGGTGTTTCGGGCATGGCGACAACGGTAACTCTGGAGAAGTGCGGCCACAACGTAGGTTATAAAGGCTTGGACAACTGCCGGTTCTGCCCCGGCTCTCAGTGCTGCGTAGAAGGTGGCCCAGAATGCATCGATTCCATTATTGACATGGACACGGTGTGCAAGAGGGTCTCGGCGCTGGGGCTGGATGTCACCATCACCATATCCAAGGACGCCGGCAGGTATGGGATACCTGTGATTGATGCGGAAAACACGCGTTCCCTTCATACAATTCACAAGCTTTTTGTTTATCACAAGATTGGCAATAGTGTCTGTTCAATGGCATCTGGGTTTGTGTGAGAAATAGTGTGACCAGCAGGGCCAGGGAGGTTCTTCTCCCTCTGGACTCGGCACTGGGAGACCTCTCCTTGAATCCTGGGGTCAGTTGTGGGCCCCTCACCACAAGAAGGATGTTGAGGCTCTGGAGTGAGTCCAGAGAAGAGCAACAAAGCTGGGGAAGGGGCTGGAGAAGGAGAGGAGCAGCTGAGAGAGCTGGGGGTGTTTAGCCTGGAGAAGAGGAGGCTGAGGGGAGACCTCATTGCTCTCTACAACTTCCTGAGAGGAGGTTGTGGAGAGAAGGGAGCTGGGCTCTTCTCCCAAGGGACGGGGGACAGGACAAGAGGGAATGGCCCAAAGCTCCACCAGGGGAGGGTCAGGCTGGACATTAGGATGAAATATTTCATGGAGAGGATCACTTGGCACTGTCAGAGGCTGCCCAGGGAGGGGGTTGATTCCTCTTCCCTGGAGGTGTTTAAGGGATATGTGGACGAGGTGCTGAGGGACATGGATTAATGGGAATGGTTGGAGTCAATGATCCAGTGGATCTCTTCCAACCCAAACCATTCTATGGTTAAAACAATCTTCACAGCCTCACAACACCTGCCTCGAGTTCCTCTCTTTATCTCAGGATTCTGCTGCGATGCTGAACGATAAGAATCATAGAATCATAGAACAACCAGGTTGGAGGAGACCCACTGGCTCATCGAGCCCAACCATTCCTCTCAATCCCTAAACCTTGACCCTCATCCCATTAGTCCCATTTTATAGATCGAGAACCGAGGCTCAATAGCTAAAAGAATCCATTTCATCCTTTCCTGCAGTTTCCATGCTGCGTTTGTCGCTTGTTGCTAGCCGAGTTCTATCTCTGTGTTTCAGATACCTCTGCGACTTCACTTACTACACGTCCTTGTACCAGAGCCACGGCCGCTCGGCTTTCGTCCACGTTCCTCCACTGGGAAAACCATACACGGCAGAACAGCTGGGCCGGGCGCTCCAGGCCATCATCGAGGAGATGCTGGATGTTCTGGAGCATTCCGAAGACAAAATCAATTGTCAGCATGAACACTGAACGTGGGCAGATGCTATATCCTAGTATTGCACTTCCAAAATTTCCTCTGCCGCCAATTCTGTGATTCCGTGACTGGGGGAGAAGGTCTGGGATGTACAGGCCGAGAATTGGAGACTTCAGCAAGGAAAATTCCACTTCTAAAAATTGACTTTTTTTTTTTTTCTTTTTGTGTCTGATGTGTGCATTTCAGCCTAGGCCACAAAGGATTCAAAGGATTCTTCTTTAAACCACCTGCAGCCGCTCGTTTCTGACAGGACTGAGGCCTGTGCTGTGCTTTCCAGAGCAGCCTGTGACAGCTACAGGTCTCGTACGGCGCAGACGGAAAGTTTCTCACCTGCACTCGCTGTTCGCGTGCAGGGAATCGATAACCCCATCATTTAACGAGTGGTTCTTAAGTTGAAAAGATTTGCTTCCCTCTTGGTTTGGTTCTTTTGGCTCAAGTTATAGGTTAGAGGGTATTATACGTCCAAGTACAACTGGAAAGAGTTGGACTGATGTGGGGTTTGCCTGTTGTAAAAACAGCGTGTGGTGGAGACGAGGAGTCTTCAAAAGCGCTTTGCTGAGATGGAAAATTATTTTCAGGCGGCGATTTCTCATCCCACATCATCCAAATATATCTGGAATGTCCTGGTTAACCGGTAGCTGCGGATGGAAGGGATGAGCTTCGCCTTCCTTTCGGGTTTTGTACGCAGAACGAGCCGAACTCGCGCCAAACATCTCCAAATCCTCCCTTTTTTTATCGTGGTTTTGGTGCCACCTTCCTCGCTCGAGCCAACCATATACCTCCTGTACAAAACACGTCGTTCCTGTGTGTATAAAGTGAATCGGTGGTGGTTAAATAGCTTTGCTCAAGGCCACGTTCTCCGCAGGAGATCTTGCTCCTAGACTCGGTGCTAGCTGCTATTTTGAAGGCGAAGGCCGAGGAATTTATAACTTCCCTAGTTATAAATTTTCCTTCTCGTTAAAGGTTAGAAGAGTAATGTTTAACTGAGATTCAGAGTTGCCTCCTTGATTCGTCACAGGCGTAAATATGCGACTGCGCCGATCGGAAGATATTCAGCCAAATCGTATCTAAAAAATTCTTACTCCCGCTGTAAATCGGAGTCGCTCGTTTGAAAACTAGGAATTCCGCTTCCATCGAGTGTTCGGGGTTGGTTTAGTGTCCCCCTCCCAATGGGAGGAGCACCGAGGTGGACTGGATGATCCGGTGGGTCTCTTCCAACCTGGTGATTCTGTGATTCCGAGTGCTGGTTCTCATGGGATTTTCCCCTACAATTAATTTGGGGAAGCGTCCATACAGGTTCCGAGCGGGATTTTTCGCTGACACTCGTCCTGTGTGTGTGTTTCCTTCCGAATTACCAGACTCCAGCACAAACCAGACGACGTTACGGTGGGAACAGACAAAAAAAAAATTGATCCTTGGTGACCAGTAGGTCTCATTGAGAGGCCATTTAAATGAAGAGGCTGATCCGGTTGGTCTCTTCCAACCTGGTGATTCTATGATTCTATGATTTGGTTCTAATACTCCTACATATATAAATATATGTATATATAAACAGCAATTTGAAACGTTCTAAAATACCATTATTTTAGGGGTTTTTTTTTCAAATGACGGATGATTCCGCTGTCGTATCTCTCAGTGAGAGCTGCCCTTAACGTCCTGTTTTTCCAGTAGCGACCCAGGCGACACCGTTTTCTCCTCCTGAATCTGGAGAGAGGGTGACGGCTTCTCCGGTTGTGATAACTCCGCGAAGTGTGTGTGTGTGAAGCCGTTTGGACAGAATTCCTGCTCTATTTCCTTTCAGACTTTCCCATTCTCCCAGGAGTTTTGCCTTCCGAGTAAACCCCCTCTCGCGGGTTCAGATCCGAAGTAGCACTTGTCAGATTGTCCTCAGACTTTCTGACCGGTAATTTATTATATTTAATATTTTGTTTAAATATTTGCAGTTCGACACCTTTTTTTGTTTGGGTTTGTTTGTTTTTTTTTTTGCAGGTAGTCGAGCTGCTTATCTTGTAGGTTTGTTCCTTTATCTGGTAGGAAGGTTTCGTTGTCGGTGTTATCGTAGCTGCTGAATTTTTTAAACGAGGAGCGATTCCTGTATTCTGCTAAGTTTAATTAAGCAATTTTCAGTAATCTTATTTAATTTACGTGTAACGTAGTTGGGAATGAAACGGGAGCGGAAGGTGAAAACAATTCAGTGAGGAGGGAACGGCAAGACGGTGACGGTGGGATCGGAGCAGCCGTAGGAAGGCCTGGTTGGAGACAGGTCTCCGTTCGTGATGAACATCTCTAAGGGCCTTGGGGCTGGTTGAAGGTTTGGAGACAGGTCTCTGTTCGTGATGAACGTCTCTAAGCACCGTGAGGCTGGTTGGAGGTTTGGAGACAGGTCTCCATTCATGGTGAATGTCTCTGAGGGCCATGGAGCTGGTTGGAGGTTTGGAGACAGGTCTCCATTCACGGTGAAAGTCTCTAAGGGCCTTGGGGCTGTTTGGAGGTTTGGAGACAGGTCTCTGTTCACAATGAACGTCTCTAAGCAACATGGGGCTGGTTGGAGGCTTGGAGACAGGTCTCCATTCATGATGAACGTCTCTAAGCAACATGGGGCTGGTTGGAGGTTTGGAGACAGGTCTCCATTCACGATGAATGTCTCTAAGCATCGTGGGGCTGGTTGGAGGTTTGGAGACAGGTCTCCATTCACGATGAATGTTTCCAAGGGCCCTGGGGCTGGTTGGAGGTTTGGAGACAGGTCTCCGTTCGCGATGAATGTCTCTTAAGCACCATGGATCTGGTTGGAGGTTTGGAGACAGGCCTCTGTTCACAATGAACATCTCTTAGGTGCCATGGGGCTGGTTGGAGGTTTGGAGACAGGTCTCCGTTTGTGATGAACGTCTCTAAGCACCGTGGGGCTGGTTGGAGGTTTGGAGACAGGTCTCCATTCACGATGAATGTCTTTAAGGGCCTTGGGGCTGGTTGGAGGTTTGGAGACAGGTCTCCATTCACGATGAACATCTCTAAGGGCCTTGGGGCTGTTTGGAGGTTTGGAGACAGGTCTCCATTCGCGATGAACGCCTCTAAGGGCCTTGGGGCTGGTCTGTCTGCATCTGCCAAACGTTTCTGCCTCCTCGGAGCAGCCCAGGAGATGCCCCTGGATGTGGCTGAGGAGGAGCAGCTCCCAACCCATCGTCGTGGTGGGGCCTGGAGAGAGCGGCTCTTCACGCCAGTCCAGCCGTCTTCTCCTTGGAACCACTTGGCTGCTCCCAGGGGAATCCCGGAGCCGATTCCTGTTCCGTGTCAGTGTTAAAAGTCTCGTTTTTGGAAATACTTTGCTCTGAACGTGGCTTGGAGCTGCGCGTTTCCTCATTATCTGTTTTGCCGAAGCTTCCGGGCGAGTGCTTTCGTAGAAAACATAATTTATTTTATAATCTTTCGTGTTTTGTTACGAGTTAGTCCTCAGAGGCTGTTGTTTGTAAAGGCTGATGGGTGGTAGAGAGATTTGTATAGCGAAACACTTAAAAAAAAATGGCATTTAACTAATTTTATTTAATCCAACCTAAATTAAATGCTTTTTTTTTTTTTTTTTTTTTTTCAAAAGCTTTTGGTTAAACTCATCGATTGGGAAAGTCTTTCCCTCCGGATTCATATTGGCTTTGGAAAGATGACGTTAAGATGACGCAGAGCTTCAAAGATCTGACGTTTTGTGTGACGCTTCCTCTCTGCTTTCTATTCCAGATCATCAATAAACAGAATTAGCTAATTTGTGCCGACTGGGAGACCTGTTGCCAGCCGCAAAACGTTTCCTGCTAGGAGTAAGCGTAGGAAGTTCAGGTTTAGCGTTAATTACTCTGCCTGCAATTAACACAAAAGCTGTGATTCTGTAACACAAAAGCTAGTGACGTTTTTGGAATCTGGTGCCTGCAAAATCCTCTCTGGGGAATCGCGGAGAAACGGAGGAGTTGAAGGTGTTTTGTGTGGAAGAGAGAGAATTAGGGAGGTTCCGCTGTGTGGGGTCTGCTGTCCTTTTATCTGCTTGCCAAGAGCTTGGAGTAGGAGCTCTGTGACGAGTCGGAAGGGTTTGTTGGTGACGATTTTAATTGGTTCGGTTCTTAAACGCTGCGGAGGATTTTTGAGGAGCTCCAGGTACTCGTAAACTCCTCCTCCGTGGTGGTTGTGATGGCTGGAGATGCTCCCTAGGGATTGAACTGCCTCGTAAAACACAGCAAAAAGTAAAAAAAAAAAAGCTTGAAAAGCTTCTAGAAGATTCACAGAGGACTTGATGATCCTTACGGATCCCTTCAGACTCAAGTCCTTCTGTGATGTGGTTGACGGTAACAGCCATTGATAGAAGCTCTTTGTATTTTTTTGGGACGGATGCTCAAATCTGTGAGATCCTGTGGAGCAGTTCACATTTAACTGGACGATTCCCTAACCTGGAGCAGTTCATGCTTACCTGGAGGCTTCCCCAACCTCCCGAGCGCGGTGGTAGTGGGAAGGGATGGACAGGTAATGAGGATGGTGAGAGGTGTTGAGCGTGGTTGTGATGACGTGAGACGGCAGCCAAGAACTGTTGAGCTTCGAGAGGCCGGGAGGGGCCTGGAAGTTCGGGAGACGCAATTTGGAAGTTTTGAGACGGTAGGAACGCCAACCTGTTGTTCTGCTTTCACCCCAGAGAGGAGAGGGAGGAGGTTCGGAAGCGTCCAGGGGTAGATCCGAGATCAACGCCGACTCCTCGTGGGGATCGAGAAAGGGTTTTGCGTGCGACGTCGCGTTGTGAAGCGCAGCCTGATGCCTTCAGGGAGGAGAATGGGCTCGTTGAACCAGGGTTTGTCCATCTCAGCAGGGTTTGTGCTGTGCTGAGCCAGGTAGGACCCTGTGAGATCTACCTGTGTGGACATGTGAAGATGTAGCAGTCCAGTTCCCACATCTCTCGCTGTCCTGCTGGTCGTACAGGCAATATTTAACCTTTTAGTGCCTCGGTCGGGTGGCAAAAGGGATCATTCGGGTCACTGTCACACAGCTCCAGGCCTGGAGTGGGAGCCCAGGAGCCTCCAGGCCTGGAGTGGGAGCCCAGGAGCCTCCAGGCCTGGAGTGGGAGCCCAGGAGCCTCCAGGCCTGGAGTGGGAGCCCAGGAGCCTCCAGGCCTGGAGTGGGAGCCCAGGAGCCTCCAGGCCTGGAGTGGGAGCCCAGGAGCCTCCAGGCCTGGAGTGAGAGCCCAGGAGCTTCCAGGCCTGGGGCGGGAGCCCAGGAGCTTCCAGGCTTGGGGACTCACAAAGGGGCAGCACAGACTCCCAGCACTGATATTTTTCCTTAACGAAAAAGCTAAAAAAAAAAAAGTCATAATCCAGAGGAATTTCTTTTAATATTCAAATAATCTTCACTTGACTGAGTGACAAATTCTTGGTCTCACATGTAGGCTCTTAGGAAACATGAAAAAAAAAGGAATTGCGTGAGGAGGAGCGTCTTAAACCCATGGGAAAGCACATAAATGATTTGTTTGGTAATTCCTCCTGGCAGCACCAGCCTAAAGCAGCGGTTCTGGGCCGACCGTGCGGTTTCGTGGTTTAACCGGTGGTGACTTTTGATAGGAATGGTTGGACTCGATGATCTGGTGGGTCTCTTCCAACCTGGTGATTCTCTGATTCTATGATCTGGTGGGTCTCTTCCAACCTGGTGATTCTCTGATTCTGTGATCTGGTGGGTCTCTTCCAACCTGGTGATTCTCTGACTCTATGACTTGTGCATCTTTTAACTTGGAGAATGTTTCCGACTCTCTGGCTGGTGCTCGGACACCAGTGTTGGTGTTTGCAAACTGACTGGAACCAGTTTAGGTGGAGGGAGTCCACTTACGTGCTTTTTAACTATGATTTCCAAGCCTCGTCTCTCAGCGCAGGTTATTGTCTACGATGAATTTGTACCTTTCGCAAAGCGACTTCTTTCCTATCGTCTCCTTTCCTCACTTTAATCTGCACCCGATGATATTTCAGTGAGAAAGTTCAGGCTTGTAAAGGTTTTTCTTTCCAACTTTCTCTGTCGGCTTGGATCAAATCCCCCTCGTTGATACTGTAAGTAGATGGATTTGTTATTTCCGCACCAGAATCCCTAATGTTTTGCAGTATAAAGTGCACTTTTTTTCTTAAAAGTTTTGTATTCCTGTCTGATTTGTGTCTTACCCTGATGGGATTGAGATCCTGCCAAACCTCTGAAGCTGAGGGTCTTGTCAGTTCTTCATCGTGTTAACTGAAGCCTGAGTTCTGCTTCTGCTCTAAGATGAACTAGAGAAGGAAATTCCTCCCCGTCAATAGGAATTGAGTCTGGGAAACGAAACTACAGGCTGCCCTTCGATAAAACTCTGCTACTTAAACCCACCTTCAGGTTTTCTATTGCACCAGCTTCTTAAATCACTGATGTTTACTTTGATTAAACAGGGAGTGCCTTGTCCTGTGCTGGGCTCGCTCTGGGGGAGCCGAGTGGGGGCGATGGGGCCGTTTGCGCATCGTGGGGGCGGAAAACCTTGGGCTTTCGGCACTGGGAGAAACCACCAGACTCGTTCAGCGTCCCCTTTACCCAAGGACGCTCTTCAGAAACTGCGCCGGATCGAGTCCTCGAGGTTTACTTGGACCTGACAAACAGCGTTTGCTGCTTTGCTGTCGCTCTCGGTTGCGTCGGCCCAATCTGTGGAGGTTTTTCCATCTTTTCTTTAAGATTCTGCCTTTTCTTCGGGCTCTGTGCATGTTACAGCATCACCCAGCCCGTCGGGTCCCCCCTTAGCACGTTAACCGCGATGAAATAACCAATTGTCTGTCTGGTTGTCTCAGGAGCTGCCAATCTCCTGCCTCTCGGGCCTCTGGGAGCTGCAGTTCTCAATCTGTCGGGGGCTTCTGGTTTTTTTTTTTCTCAGTGTGTTCTTGCAGTGCCTTGTAAAACCAAACAATCTCGCGGGTCACACAAAAGGGCTGTGGAATAATAAAGAAGCGGTGACAAACCTTCAGCTTGCGATCGCTCGCCCGGACTTTGTAACTGAGAATTAAACCGAGGTTTCGAGGTAAATAAAAAGAGTTTAACTCGCCCTCCTGGTGTTCTTTAAGGAGTTGATTTTTAAGATGCCTTTTGTAGGGCAACACTTTGGGGTTCAAACCGTTTCCTAAGCGGTTTCCGCTGGTGGAGATGAGCCCTGAACTGCTGGGATGCTCTGCTGCCTCTCATCATGGGAACAGACGCTCTTCGGGCTCCTTCTCTTAGATCTCAGCCTCAGGTCTCAGGTGTTTATGTGGTGTTATTCAGAACAGTCTTTGCAAGTTTGATCTTAACGTTATCTACTCTGTAGCTGTGGTTCTTTTTTCTCTTTATGTTTTTAATTCTTCCCTTGAGGTAGCTTTTGCAGCCCCAACCTCGACCTCGTGGCCGAGCGGAGGAGCAGCCGCCCTCGTGAATGGAAAGAATCGTACAAAACTCGTTCAACGTTAGCGGATTGCGTCTTTCCCCTGATCTGATGAAGAATCCTCCAGTGTGTGTGGCCAAGAAGGCCAATGGCATCCTGGCTTGGTTCAGAAATGGTGTGACCAGCAGGTCCAGGGACGTGATTCTCCCTCTGTACTCAGCACTGGTGAGGCCGCTCCTTGAATCCTGTGTTTAGTTGTGGGCCCCTCAGCACAAGAAGGATGTTGAGGCTCTGGAGCGAGTCCAGAGAAGAGCCACAAAGCTGGTGAAGGGGCTGGAGAACAGGCCCTATGAGGAGCGGCTGAGAGAGCTGGGGGTGTTTATCCTGGAAAAGAAAAGGCTGAGAGGAGACCTCATTGCTCTCTGCAACTCCCTGAGCGGAGGTTGTGGAGAGGAGGGAGCTGGGCTCTTCTCCCAAGGGACAGGACCAGAGGGAATGGCCTCAAGCTCCTCCAGGGGAGGTTCAGGCTGGAGATTAGGAGGAAGTTTTTCATGGAAAGGGTCATTGGGCATTGGAATAGGCTGCCCAGGGAGGTGGTTGATTCCCCTTCCCTGGAGGTGTTTAAGGGATGGGTGGATGAGCTCCTGAGGGACCTGGTTTAGTGTTTGATGGGAATGGTTGGACTCGATGATCCGATGGGTCTCTTCCAACCTGGTTGTTCTGTGATTCTATGAATCCTCAAAGCTTGCAGCAGCGAGGATGGTTCCCGAGAGCCTGTTGATCCCGAAAGCTTTAGGGAGAAAAAAACTATGATTTGTTTTCTTCGTGAGTTTAAGACTGAACCGTTGCACTCCAAGCTGGATAATTCTGGCAGACAGCGCTAAAAAGATGATTAATAACCCACCTTGTAAGTTTCTTGCACCAACACCTCCGAGTCTGTTTCAGGGCTGCTCCCAATCCATGCAACCTGCAGAAGTCACCTGCTCCCCTGCTCTCCTGCTGATACTGGTGCTGACTGGGAGCCAACTGGGGCGAGGAGGAGGGTTGGTGCCACCAGATGGTGCTGCCATACAGCTGGATGGCAGCTTCACCCTCAGCATCAGTCTTGGACGGCTTGAATGTGACACCTCAACAGCTCCAGCTCTGTCCAAGGGGACTTCTTGGTCTTGATTTCCATCACCCTGCACCAAGGTTCATCCAGCACCTCCTGGAGCATCCGCGGGGCTCATCCAGAATGGCCTGAACGCCGTTCAGCACCTCCTGGAGCAGCCCAGGACTCATCGGCGATGACCCGAGGAAGAAGAGGAGGCTGAGGGGGAGACCTCATCGCCCTCTACAACTCCCTGAGAGGAGCGGGTGGAGAGGAGGGAGCTCTGGACTCTTCTCCCAAGGGTCCGAACGAGGTGGAACCACCTCAAGCTCCACCAGGGGAGGCTCAGGCTGGATATTAGGAATAAATTCTTCACGGAAAGGGTGATTGGGCCCTGGAAGAGGGAGGGGGTTGAGTCCCCAAACCTGGAGGGGTTTAAGGGACGGGTGACCAAGGTGCTGAGGGACATGGGTCAGTGATTGATGGGGACGGTTGGACTCCAAGATCCACTGGGTCTCTTCCAACCTGCTGATTCTGTGATTCTGTGAAGGCAACTGCATCCCTGGCTGCATCCAGAGCAGCAGGACCAGGATTCAGGTGACACCTGAGGCCACACAAAGGACATGGAGCTGTTGGAGTGAGTCTAGAAGAGAGACATGGGGATGATCCAAGAGCTGGAGCACCTCCTGTACGAGGCCAGGCTGAGAGACCTGGGGTTGTTCAGCTCTGGGGAGACCTCAGAGCAGCTTCCAGCACTGAAAGGGGCTCCAGGAAAGCTGGGGAGGGGCTCTGGAGCAGGGAGGGCAGGGAGAGGATGAGGGGGAATGGTGTTGAGTTGAAAGAGGGGAGATTGAGATGAGATCTTGGGGAGAAATATCTTGCGGTGAGGATTGCCCAGAGCAGGGGTGGTTGCCCCATCCCTGGAGGGATTCCAGGCCAGGTTGGATGGGGCTTGGAGCCCCTGATCCAGTGGGAGGTGTCGCTGCTCGTGGCAGGACTGGGATTGGATGGGCTTTGAAGTCCCTTCCAACCCAAACCATCTCATAATTCTGGGACTCCCGATATTGCAGAGAAGGGAGGAAATGAGGCAACACATCAGCACCAGGTCCTGCAGCACAAGTGGTGACTGCACCGAGGCTGTTGGTGGTTGGTCTGGAGAGAGTCCACATGGCTTGTGACTGCAGGGGGGTGGGACCAGAAAGGGAATGGTCGCAATTCTTCTGAAATATCTGCCTTTTCTGTCTCTTCTCGCTGGTTTTGTCTTCTCCCCAAGCTGCTGCGCTGAGCTTGCCGAGCTGCCCAGACTTGTCTTCAGAGGTGGAGGACCTTGTCCTTCTCCTTTTTTTTATTATACTCATAGAATCATAGAATCATAGCACAACCAGGTTGGAAGGGACCCATTGGATCCTCCAGTCCAACCATTCCCATCAAACACTAAACCAAGTCCCCCAAGACCTCATCCACACGTCCCTTAAACACCTCCAGGGAAGGGGAATCAATCCCTTCCCTGGGCAGCCTATTCCAATGACCCTCTGTGTGAAGAACTTCCTCCTAATCTCCAGCCTAAATCTCCCCTGGCGGAGCTTGAGGCCATTCCCTCTTGTCCTGTCCCCTGTCCCTTGGCAGAAGAGCCCAGCTCCCTCCTCTCAGGGAGTTGTAGAGAGTAATGAGGTCTCCCCTCAGCCTCCTCTTCTCCAGGATAAACCCCCCCAGCTCCCTCAGCCGCTCCTCGTAAGGCCTGTTCTCCAGCTCCTTCACCAGCCTCATCGCTCTTCTGTGGACTCGCTCCAGAGCCTCAACATCCTTCTTGTGCTGAGGGGCCCACAACTGAACACAGGATTCAAGGAGCAACCTCACCAGTGCTGAGTCCAGAGGGAGAATCACATGCACCCGGCAATGGGGCAGTTTGAGACCTTCCTAGCGCCGCTCAGCTCACGTGCTCCCTGGAGAGGACACACTCTCTACCCCTGATGCAATCCCTCTGCTTTTCATTCTCTTTATAAGGCCATAAACTCTTCCTGCCTGGTGGTGTTTCCAGAGTGAACTCATGCTGTTGGGTAAGTCGTGTGCCAATGAGGTCATTTTGCAACCAGAAGCCTCCGCAGGGACCGATCGAAGGTTTCGCTTGTCGGTGGTGAGGACGCTCATTACGGAGCATCCCTGCTTGGCTGCAGACTCAGTGAGATGGGAGGAGATCCCTGGTGGACCAGCTCCTCGTCGATCTGGCTCTGGAGCAAGTCCAGAGAAGAATGACGAAGCTGGTGAAGGGGCTGGAGAACAGGCTCTATGAAGAGCGGCTGAGAGAGCTGGGGGTGTTTATCCTGGAGAAGAGGAGGCTGAGAGGAGACCTCATGACTCTCTACAACTCCCTGAAAGGAGGTTGTGGAGAGGAGGGAGCTGGGCTCTTCTGCCAAGGGACAGGACGAGAGGGAATGGCCTCAAGCTCCACCAGGGGAGATTTAGGCTGGAGATTAGGAGGAAGTTTTTCCCACAGAGGGTCATTGGGCATTGGAATAGGCTGCCCAGGGAGGTGGTTGATTCCCCTTCCCTGGAGGTGTTTAAGGCACAGGTAGATGAGGTCTTGAGGGACTTGGTTTAGTGTTTGATAGGAATGGTTGGACTAGAAGATCCGATGGGTCTCTTCCAACCTGGTTGTTCTATGATTCTATGATCTTAACTTCTTTCTCCTAACAACCAACTTCATTCCCCGCTCTTTTCTTCCTCCCCCCTGCTCCTCCAACCCCTCTGTAAACGAGGTGGGATTTTTGGGTTGGGTCCATCTGGCAGGCTGCTCGCCCTCCGCGCTTTCCCGACCTTGAGCAAAGGTGCCGCAGAGCCCACCACCCTCTCCGGTGCAGCTGCCGCCGCCGCCGAAGGGCTCCCCAGG
The DNA here is from genome assembly GCA_033558105.1 of Coccyzus lansbergi. Taxonomy (NCBI): domain Eukaryota; kingdom Metazoa; phylum Chordata; class Aves; order Cuculiformes; family Coccyzidae; genus Coccyzus; species Coccyzus lansbergi. The sequence goes on along the minus strand of JAUMJK010001676.1, from coordinate 36,168 downwards.
GCTCCCAGCAGAAACTCGCAGCTGCGGATCTGGTGCAAGGGAATGGCTGGAATTTCCTGCCTTCTCCGAGCAGCTCTCGCTGCTCTCAGTTGGAGACGTGTTCGGGCTAGTCGCAGGTCAGGGTTAGCTGCCTCTTGCACCCAGACGGGGGGCAAAGAGCCTCCCAGAGCAGAATTCTCGGGATGCTCTTCCCACATGAGGGATGATCATAGAATCATAGAACAACCAGGTTGGAAGAGACCCATCGGATCTTCTAGTCCGACTATTCCTATCTAACACTAAACCAAGTCCCTCAAGACCTCATCCACCCATCCCTTAAACACCTCCAGGGAAGGGGAATCAACCACCTCCCTGGGCAGCCTATTCCAATGCCCAGTGACCCTCTGTGTGAAGAACTTCCTTCTAATCTCCAGCCTAAATCTCCCCTGGTGGAGCTTGAGGCCATTCCCTCTTGTCCTGTCCCCTGTCCCTTGGCAGAAGAGCCCAGCTCCCTCCTCTCCACAACCTCCTTTCAGGGAGTTGTAGAGAGTCATGAGGTCTCCTCTCAGCCTCCTCTTCTCCAGGCTAAACAACCCCAGCTTTCTCAACCGCTCCTCATAGGTTCTGATGTTCTGGTTGAGCATTTCATAGAATCATAGAACAACCAGGTTGGAAGGAGACGTGTTCGGGCTAGTCCCAGGTCAGGATTCGCTGCCTCTTGCACCCAGACAGGGGGCGAAGAGCCTCCCAGAGCAGAGCGGAATTCCCAGGATGCTCTTCCCACACGCGGGATGATGCTCTGGTTGAGCATTTCATAGAACAACCAGGTTGGAAGGGACCCACCAGATCATCGAGTCCAACCTTATCCGCAGCCCAAGACATCTCAACCATGCTTTTTCCTTCCCTGCTGCTTGGAGGTGCCTCGTCCTCTGGCTCCAGCCCTTCAGGAGACACAAACAAACGTTTAAACCTTCCTCTGCTCTGGGCTGGGGTGTTCTTGGCCGCTTCCCAACCGGCATCGTGGCTCAGCCCTGGGGGGAAAGTCCCTCTTTGCTTCTCTCCGACCGTTTCTCGCTCCAGCTGCGGATGCTCCGGTGCGGGAGCCGCGTGCCCTGTGTACACAACCCGTCCCCAAGTCACGCTCCAGTGACTAATTCTCTCCTGACGGGCACAGCAGCCTCGGCCATGCCCTGTTCACAAAAGCATCAATCTATTTATGTTAGAGGTTGGGCTGCGAGCAACCTCCCCTCCAGCCTTCAGCCGCTTTCCTTCTCATACCTCATCCAAAATTGTGCCTCGTGCTTGAAAAAGAAACACCCAGAATCTTCAAATCTTTAAGGAATTTTCTGTCCTGTCCTCTCGTCGCATCTCTTGGGCTTTCCTCGGTACCACAGAGATGAGCCTGGGTTGGATTTGGGTTCCTGGATCTACTCCCTCTCCCTGCTCCGTGGTGGGAAGATTTTTGGAGGAAGGATTTTTGGAGCTCGTCTGGGTCCCTCTGGAGCCTGGACAAGGGCTAAAGCCGCAGCTTTCCCTCTGCTGCTCCCTCGTGCTTCACTTCTAGGCTCGGCACCACCGTCCAGAGGGAGAACAACAGTGCCAACCCCTTCTCCAGCTTTCTTGGAGCCCATTCGGGTGCTGGAAGCTGCTCTAAGATCTCCTCAGAGCCTTCTCCAGACTGAACAACCCCAACTCTCTCAACCTGACCTCATACAGGTTCTCCAGCCCTCGGATCATCCTTGCAACCTCCTCTGGCCCTGTTCCCACAGCTCCATCTCCTCCTTATGCTGAAGATTCCAGAAGTGGACACAATCCTCCAGGTGAGGTCTCCCAGTCGAGGAACAGACAGATTCAACAGTTCCAGCAGAGGGTTTCAGACAGATTCCAGTTCTGGAGGGGTGAGGTGCCTCCCCTTTGGAGCAGAAAGAGGTTCACACGGTGGAAAACCTTCTTCCTAAAGCCGCTTCTCAATCACCATCACTTCTACCCGATGGACTCGATGATCAGGTGGGTCTCTTTCAACCTGGTGTTTCTATGATTCTACAATTCTATGATTCTACAATTCTATGATTCTACTCTACTCAGGCTGAGCTTGTCGCCTGCTCCTGGGGTAGGTGATGCTCTCGAGCCTTTATCTCCATCTGATGAGGAGGAAAATCCCATCTGCAAGTTGTGAAGCTTCCGAGGAGCAGCTCAGCCCTTACCTTGTGGGTCCCTCGAGGAGCCTGTTCCAGGAAAGATCCTCATTGCCAGCAGAGAACCTCCTGCCTCTCTGCACGGGAGGTGTTTGAAGAGGCCAACGAGGGGCTCTCCAGTGAGAATCCCATTTTTGGAGCTGGGTTGGAGCCATGTCTTGCGCTGGGCAGCTGGGAATTTGGGTTAATCATTGGCCACGGGGGCAGTCGAGACCGAATCGGCTTCACCCGAGAGGAGCAGAAGTGAATTTTTTTGGCAGATGCTTAAGTTCTGAGGCAAAGGGAGAAAAAGTGTGATCCCTGTCATGACGGAGCAGATTGTTTTGCCGGCCTGACCCATCCTGTTTGTCTTTTATTTAGAAACGTCTAAAGGTCAAGCCAGCAGCCGCTCTGCCGACTCATCATGACATTGTCCAGTGCTGAGGAAACACTGAGTGAGGCTTCCCAAGCATCTCACGCTGGCAGCAGAGCAAGAACCTCCCTCTCCCATCGCTCTGCACCCATTTCCAGACCTGGAGTGAGGCAGGATGGAACAAACCTTGTTATTTTGAAGAGACCCATCGGATCATTGAGTCCAACCATCCCTATCAAACACTAACCCATGTCCCTCAGCACCTCATCTACCTGTGCCTTAAACGCCTCCAGGGAAGGTGAATCAATCTTGCAGGAGGATGCTCTGGGTGGGAGGGGTTCAAGGGCAGGTTGGATGAAGCTTTGAGCCTCCAGACCCAGTGGGAAGTGTCCCAGTGGGTGGAACCGGATGGGCTTTGAGATCCCTTCCAACCCAAACCATCCCATGATTCTGTGTGAAGATGCTTTAACCTTCCTCTCTTGTCCTGGGGCTGAAGCCAGCCCCTTCTCGAGGTTCTCCGGCTTTCGTTGGAGGCTCTCAGCACCTTTTCCGGAGCTCGAGAACCACAAGGAACCATCAGCCCCTAAAATCCGCAGGGCAGAACTTCCCCTCTTGCTGCTTGTGGTAACCAGCACTGCAAAAAAATAACTGAGGTTCCTGCAAGCTCCCACGGGCGAGCGGCCAGGGGGAGATTTTATAATTTTTGAGGGAATCAAAGCCCTCTGGATCCCCCACATCTGCTTTCACCCCCATCGGCATCACATGCTGGGCTGGAGGGAGCAGGACTGACGCCACTGAGGGTCCCACCAAGCTGGGTTGGCAACAGCACCCGGGTGGTCACGGAGCTGCGGTGGCCCATGGCTGATTTTGGGGCTCGTCCCGTGGTCCTTCGTGGCCCCAGAGGTTTCTCCAGTCGTCCTCCCGGTCCTGCTGGAGTTGGGTCAAGCTCAGGGCTGCAGCCGCCTTGTTTCGTGGGGAAGTGACTCATGTTCACGTTCCCCTTCCCGTTTCTTTCGGGCTTTGGCCTCAGCATTTGCAGCTCGTCTCCCTTCCCGGCTGCTGGCTCAGCTCCAGCCGTGGGCGACTCGGGGGACGCTCGGAGATCTTAGGGAGAAATGTTTTGCTGGGAGGGTGAGGAGGCCCTGGAACAGGTTGCCCAGAGCAGGGGGGGCTGCCCCATCCCTGGAGGGGTTCAGGGGCAGGTTGGATGGGGCTTGGAGCCCCTGAGCCAGCAGGAGGTGGGTCTCTTCCAACCTGGTTGTTTATGTTTGTTTATTTACGATCCTGTGCCCTGCTCTGTGCTCCCTGCCTCTTCTCTGAGGATGCAGAGAAGGCGAAAAGATCATTTAGGCTTTTCCAAGCTCAGCAATCCTCGCTCTGAGCTTCCCCTCGACTTTGCAGCAGCCTCCACGTGATGCTTTAGTCATAGAATCACCAGGTTGGAAGAGACCTATCGGATCATCGAGTCCAACCATTCCTATCAAACACTAACCCACGTTCCTCAGGACCTCGTCTATCCATCCCTTAAACACCTCAGGGGAAGGTGAATCCATCACCTTCCTGGGCAGCCTGTTCTAGTGCCCAATGACCCTCTGTGAAAATTTTTTTCCTGATGTCCATCCTGACCTTCTGCTGGTGGAGCTTGAGGCCATTCCCTCTTGTCCTGTCCCCTGTCCCTTGGGAGAAGAGCCCAGCTCCCTCCTCTCCACAACCTCCTTTCAGGGAGTTGTAGAGAGCAATGAGGTCTCCCCTCAGCCTCCTCTTCTCCAGGATAAACATCCCCAGATTCCTCAGACTTGTTCTCCAACCCCTTCCCCAGCTTCGTTGCTCTTCTCTGGACTCTCTCCAGAACCTCAACATCCTTCTTGTGGGGAGAGGCCCTCCCTCATGCTCATGTCCCCCTGTGTCCCCTCTGTCCATGTTCCTCCCCTCATGCCCATGTTCCTCCCCTCGTGTCCATGTCCCCTCTCTGTGACCCTTTCTGTGAAAAATTTTTTCCTAATGTAAAAAAACCCTTCAGCTCCCCAGTTCAGGGAAGAACGGAGAGGGAACATCACCCCAGGAAGACCGCAACCCCCCAAGTAACACCCCAGGGCAGAACCACCTCCACCCCCGAGGTCCATCTCCACCATCTCCAGGTCTCCGGCAGGCGCCAGATGCGCTTTTCCACAGCCAAACCGGAGCCGTTCAGAGTGTCCGGCTGCAGGAAGAGGCCCCGACCCAGGAGCATTGCCTGCTCCTTGAGCAAGACCCGCCAAACCCCCCTAAATCCTGAAGTTCTGCTTTTGCAATGAATTTTCTAACCGTGGGCGCACGGTACGAGCCTCGTCCACGAGTGACGTAGAGTGGCTTGTGCTCGGAGAGCATCAAAGTTTGCCGAAGCCGGATGTTTCCCCCCGAAAAAAAGGCACCAACCGTGGAAGCGAGAGATTTACAGCCCAACCAGGGCCATAAAGCAGGGGCTGGGAGAGCAGCAGCTGGGGATGCCGAGTGACCTGTGATGAAATGTCCCAGTTTGATCTCCACCAGCCTGTGAGCGGCGGCGATTGCAGAGCCTCGGCGAGTAAACAGCATCCCACGTTTCCTCTGGGCCTCACTGGGCTCTTCACGCATCACTTTTTGGCATCAGAAGGGCGGGTTTATCCGACGCCTCCGCTCCGGGGGATGCAGGTTCCTCTCCAGTGAGAGCATCCTCCGCGCGTCCCTTGGCGAGGTACAAACCCAACCTACCCAACCCTTGGCCATGAGGTTTAACATAGCATGAGGTTTACAAGGCCAAAGGCCGGGTCCTGCACTTGGGGCACAACAACCCTGTGCAGAGCTACAGACTGGGAGAAGCCTGGCTGGAAAACTGCCAGGAGGAGAGGGACCTGGGGGTGTTGGTCGACAGCCGACTGACCATGAGCCAGCAGTGTGCCCAGGTGGCCAAGAAGGCCAATGGCATCCTGGCTTGGATCAGAAATGGTGTGACCAGCAGGGCCAGGGAGGTGATTCTCCCTCTGGACTCAGCACTGGTGAGGCCGCTCCTTGAATCCTGTGTTGAGTTGTGGGCCCCTCAGCACAAGAAGGATGTTGAGGCTCTGGAGAGAGTCCAGAGAAGAGCAACAAGATTTAGGCTGGAGATTAGGAGGAAGTTTTTCACGGAAAGGGTCATTGGGCATTGGAATAGGCTGCCCAGGGAGGTGGTTGAGTCCCCTTCCCTGGAGGTGTTTAAGGCACAGGTAGATGAGGTGCTGAGGGACATGGTTTAGTGTTTGATAGGAATGGTTGGACTTGCTGATCCGATGGGTCTCTTCCAACCTGGTTGTTCTATGATTCTGTGATTCTGTGATTCGTCCCTGTGTGCACAGGTGTGTGTCCCTGTGCCGTGTCCCTGAGCTGTGTACCTGCTGTGTCCCTGTGCATGTCCCTGTGCATGTCCCCGTGCGGTGTCCGTGCCCAGACATGCCATCCCACCTGCTCGCAGTGCAGCAGAACATGACTGGGCAAGACTCGCGGTGGCCCTGGATCTCCTTATCCAAGCTGCTTCCCCTGCCCCTGCCGCTCTTTTAAGCTGATTTGAGACCGATGGGTCTCTTCCAACCTGGTTGTTCTATGATTCTATGATTCTATGACGGATCCAGAATGGGGCAGAGGCGCCAGCTCTGGGTGGTCCCCTCCACGTGACACTTCTCATTTCACATGTTTTTTGGGTGAAACACTCAGTCCTGGCTGAACAACCCCTGGAGAAGCCGGGTGAGAAGGGCAGGGGGAGGCAGGAGGATGATCAGCCCCGAATCACGGGGTTTGCTGCAGACACGTCCATCCCGCGGTGGGAGCAAAGTCAGCGACCGGGCGGCTGGCTCAGCTTCAGGAGATCTCATGCGAACGGCTTCGCTGGCGCCGGAGAGGATCCTGTTCGTGTGTCTTATCCATCCGGGAGTTTCTCATCCCTCTGCTCACGTGTTTGGTCCAAACATCCTTTAGGGGAGGTTGAGGGGTGAGTGGTCCCGATTCCAGCCTCTTGGCTTTGCTCCCACCGTGACTTTTCTCTTCCCCAATCTGGCAGGACGTTCCCAGCGGCACGTGGCCCTGCTGGACGGCTGCCACCCCGCGTGCCCGGCTCCATCCTGACCCCGGCATGACGCAACCTCGGCCGCAGTTGCTTCAGGAGGGACCCGACCCAGGCCGGAGCCAGCTCGGCTGCACCGAGGAGCATGTGGTTCGGTTGGTCAAGGTCCAATGTGGCTCGTTCCCTTCTCCGTTCGTGTGCGGCACGAGCTGTGCTCACACTTTCCCTGCTCCAATTCTGCTTCGGGAGGATGTAGGGAGCAGGCTGAGCGTCTGGCACAGCTGCGGGTGATAACAGGCACTGGGATGAGGCAAAGGATGGAGACGGCAGCTGAGGATGCCAGGATGGACCAGCTGCCCCACGGTGCTACCTGCAACCCTCACCTCCCTGCGCAGCATCCTCTCTCCATCACCCCCTGCCTCTTCCGAGGCCACTGGGGGCCCCAGCAGCCACTGACAGGGCAGCAGAGGTGAGGAACATCCCTTAACCATGAGGAGCATCTCCCAACCATGAGAAGCATCCTCCAACCATGAGGAGAATCCCCCAACCACAAGGAGAACACCCCAACCACAAGGAGAACACCCCAACCACGAGGAGAATCCCCCAACCATGAGGAGAACACCCCAACTGTGAGGAGCATCCCCCAACCATAAGGAGAAGCCCCCATTCATGAAGAGCATCCCTCAACCATGAGGAGAATCCCATAACCATGAGGAGCATCCCCCAACCACAAGGAGCATCCCCCAACCATAAGGAGAATCCCCCATTCATGAAGAGCGTCCCCCAACCATGAGGAGCATCCCCCAACCATGAGGAGAGGAAAACACCCCAACCACAAGGAGAGCACCCCAACCATGAGGAGCATCCCCCAACCATGAGGAGCATCCCCCAACCACGAGGAGCATCCCCCAACCATAAGGAGAATCCCCCATTTATGGAGAGCATCCCCCATTCACGAAGAGCATCCCCCAATCACGGGGAGAATCCCCCATTCATGAAGAGCATCCCCCGACCATGAGGAGAATCCCCCAACCGTGAGGAGAACGGGAGGTGGAAGGGAAACTCTTGCATGTGAGGAGGAGCATGACACATTTTTCGACTCCTGGGCTCCAAACCATCCTGCGAGTCGGAGCTCGCGTGCCAAACGAGGAGCGGTTGCTGCTGGATGTTTACTCCGGCGGCGTCACAGCTCGGGCCAGGGAGGGAAGGCCGGAGGGCGGGCAAAGTTCTGCCTCTTATAAAAGTCAGCTCTGGGTTCCCCTCTCCATTCATTCCCCTGGCAGCATCCATCGCCGGCCGCGCGTCCGGCCTTGGCGCGACACCTCCTGCCGATAAATCCGCTGGCGCCATGCCGGGAGCCCTGAGGGATGCCGGGACCACCTTCACCTGCCTCCAGCTCCTGCTGCTCCTCGGCGGGGCCCAACCCAGGCCCCACGCGTGGGGTGAGGACAGACTGCAGCTGGAAGCTCTCAAGAAGGGGATCCTGGAGCGACTGGGGCTGACAGCTCCCCCCGTGCCACGGCACCCGCTGGACCCCGACAGCGTCAAGCGGGCGCAGCGGCTCTACCGGCACAAAGTGGCCGAGTTGATGGGCAACCGGAGCCGCGAGGAGGTCAGAGTGGTACCTGGGACCAGGCAGCTGCATCGCCTCATCCCTGCAGGTGAGTGGTCCTGGCTCTGCCTGCAGCCTGTGAGATTTAGGCTGGAGATTAGGAGGAGGTTTTTCACAGAACAGGTCACTGGGCATTGGAATAGGCTGCCCAGGGAGGTGGTTGATTCCCCTTCCCTGGAGGTGTTTAAGGGACGGGTGGATGAGGTCTTGAGGGACTTGGTTTAGTGTTTGATAGGAATGGTTGGACTAGAAGATCCGATGGGTCCCTTCCAACCTGGTTGTTCTGTGATTCTGTGATTCGTCCCTGCGTGCACAGGCGTGTGTCCCTGTGCCGTGTCCCTGAGCTGTGTACCTGCTGTGTCCCTGTGCATGTCCCTGTGCATGTCCCCGTGCGGTGTCCGTGCCCAGACATGCCATCCCACCTGCTCGCAGTGCAGCAGAACATGACTGGGCAAGACTCGCGGTGGCCCCGGATCTCCTTATCCAAGCTGCTTCCCCTGCCCCTGCCGCTCTTTTAAGCTGGTTTGATTTCTCCCCCATTAAATTTAAGGTGAAAGTTTGGAGAAGCAGCAGGTTCTCCGCATGGGGTTCGAGCATGGAGGGCAGGTACCATCCCTCCAGCCCCAATTTCATCCAGATTTGGGGGAGATTTAGGGAAATATCCAGCTCCTGCTGCGCGGGGTTTGGGATGACTGGGGGTCACCCCATGGGACACTCCACTGGGTCTCCCTGGGGCTGGGGGGTGATGCAGGGAGGAGGAAGGGGTCTCCCCATCCTCAGCATCTCCTGGGGTTGGGGTGATCTTTGCCTAGGTCAGTGCTGGCTCTTCTCTCAGCTGTCCCCTCTGTCCCCACAGTGCTGCGCCAGCCGGATCTCCCCTGGGGACACCGAGACCCCCAAGAAGACCGGGACCCCCAAGAAGACCAGGACCCCCACGGTCCCTACCGTTACCACCTCCTTGTCTCCCGCACCGAGACTTTCCACCGACGGCTCCGGGTGGTGAAGGCAGAGCTGAAGCTCTTCAAGAAATCACTGGAACCCCTCGGGACGTCCTTCCTCAACACCTCGGGGCCCTCTCGGGTCAACGTCTACACGCTGGAGGGGGCTGATGGGACCCCCCGTCTCCTCCGTAGCCAAGAGCTGGACCACGACGCTCAGAGCTTGGACCTCACAGCAGCCGTCAAGCCCTGGGCCGCCGGCCCCGAGGACACGCTGCACCTCCAGCTGGAATTCCCAACCAACGCCTCAGCCTCGTTGGCCACCTCGGAGGGCGAGCCCTTCGTGCTGGAGGTAGAAACCCACGAGACCACCGTCCGCCGGGCCAGGCGAGCCCGGGGGCTGGAGGAGGAATGCGGGAAGAGCGACGGGAAGTGTTGCCTCAAGTCTCTCAAGGTCTCCTTCCAGGACATCGGTTGGTCCGACTGGGTCATCGCGCCCCACAGCTACTCCATGAGGTTCTGCGAGGGCTCCTGTCCCCACAACTACAAGCCGGCCAGCATGCACGCCCAGATCAAAGCCCGCGTGCACTCCCTCTCCAAGGCCACCCCCCCGCCCTGCTGCGTCCCCGCCGCCTACGACCCCATGGTGCTGATGCACTACGACGGTGAGGGACGGCTGGTCTCCACCCTCTTCGAGGACATGCTGGTCACCAGGTGCCACTGCGCCTGATGGCATCTCCTCTGCAGCCACCACCCCACGCACCAGGCAGCTCCAGCATCCCCCAAACCAGACTCTATAAACCGGAGAGGGAAAGGTTTGGACTAGACATGAGGTAATTCTTCACCATTGAGGTTGGGGAGTGGCTGCTCCATCCCTGGAGGTGTCCAAGGCCACCTGGATGGCGCTTGGAGCAACCGCATCCAGTGGGAGGTGTCCAAGGCCACCTGGATGGCGCTCGGAGCAACCGCATCCAGTGGGAGGTGTCCAAGGCCACCTGGATGGCGCTTGGAGCGACCGGATCCAGTGGGAGGTGTCCCTGCCCGTTGGTTAAAATTGGATGATCTTCAAACCATTGAAGACTAGACGTGAGGAAATTCTTCACCATTGAGGTTGGGGAGTGGCTGCTCCATCCCTGGAGGTGTCCAAGGCCACCTGGATGGCGCTCGGAGCAACCGGATCCAGTGGGAGGTGATCTTCAAACCATTGAAGATCATTGGATGGATGATGATCATTGACTGGATGATCAACTCAAACCGTTCTATGAGTCTATGACTCCGTGACAGGCAACACCTCCTCTCCACCCCGGACTCTGCTCTCCAGCTCAGCCCTGAGGTCTCTGCTTGCGAATCCCCCTCTCCAGGTCACTATAACTTATTCCTCACTCTCTTCTCTTATTTAAACCCATATTTTCTTGGACCTTCCCACAGGGAAGAGCCCGAAGAGGCCAATTTGGATCTGTCCCCAGGTGGTTGCCGCCCATCCCACCTCTGAGCATCATCTCCTCTCTGCTTAGAGACTTTTTTTTTTTTTATACGACTCTTATTTATTGCTAACTTATTGTATTTTATAGCAAAATACCTTTTCGGGAAAGGGTTTGGGGTTTTTTTTGTATATGTGTCTGTTTGTATTTTATATATTTCTATAAAACAGAGATAAGACTATAAATGAATAAAGTGATGGGAAGGGGGTTACCGGCTGCTTCTCCTGCACAGGTTGGGTCTCCCAGGGATGGGGTGAGCGGAGATGAAGCTCCGCAGATGTCGCCTTGAGTTGAGGATCCTGTGGCTCGGACTCTCTGCAGGGGCTGGATCCATATGGATTCACCCTATAAATCCTTATGGATTTTCAGAGCTGGGCCAGCCCAGTCTCTACTGGCAGCTGCTGTGGTGGGTGACACCTCAGAGATGCTCCCATTGAGTTGTTCGTGTCCTTGAGGTGGACCGGGATGGGGTGAGCAGGGATGAAGCTCTGCAGATGTTGCCTTGAGCTGAGGATCCTGCTGCTCAGACCCTCTCCAGGCTGGAGCTGGATCCATAAGGATTCACCCTATAAATCCTTATGGATTTTCAGTGCTGGGCCAGCCCCATCTCTACTGGCAGCTGCTGTGGTGGGTAACACCTCGGAGATGCTCCCATTGAGTCGTTCGTGTCCTTGAGGTGGACCAGGATGGGTGGGATGTGGATGCTGCCCCATTCCCAGGTGCTTTTCATAGAATCATAGAACAACCAGGTTGGAAGGGACCCATCGGATCATCGAGTCCTACCATATCTTTTGGCCGTGAGATCCCACAGACACCGAGAGGTGGGGGACCCCCCATCTCCCCGAGGTTCTGCGGAGGTTGGTGGCACACGCTGTGTCCCCAAGGGACCTGCCACAGATGGATGGGGACGTTCTGCTGGTCACCACTCTCCTCTGTCCCATCCAGAACATCCTAGGGGGATGGGGGCTGCCCAGCCCCTCAGGAGCTCCTGATGGGGACCAGGACATGAGGGACACGGGGTACGGGGACCTCCAATCTGGGGATGGGGTCTTTGGGGACCGAGGCTTGAAGGCCACAAGCTATGGAGACCTCTGCTTTGGAGACATGGGCTTGAGAGGTCTGGGCTTCGGCCACCTCCACTCTGGGAACAGGGTCTTTGGGGACCAAGGTTTGAAGGCCACAAGCTATGGAGACCTCCGCTTCAGAGAAATGGGCTTGAGAGGTCTGGGCTTTGGCCACCTCCACTCTGGGAATGGGGTCTTTGGGGACCGAGGCTTGAAGGCCACAAGCTATGGAGACCTCCGCTTCGGAGACATGAGCTTGAGAGGTCTGGCCTTCAGCCACCTCCGCTCTGGGAAGTGACATGGGCTCTGGGGACCTGTCCTCGATGGCCCTGGGCCACCCATTTCCGGGGGACTCGGCCTTGGGGAGCTCCAGGGACTTTCCACAGGGCTGTCCAGCCCCAGACAGCTCCTTCAGGCTAATATTTACACCACCTTTGAGCTCCCAACACCCCTTATCAGGGCTGTCTGGGCCAGGAGCTGATAAGGAAGCCCTTGGTGCCACCCTGCAGCTGCCGGAGGGACGGATCCTGCTCAGGGACAGCACCAGCCACCCAGGTCCTTCCTGGGGCTCCCAGCAGACCACGAGCTACGCAGGTAATTTAAGATAATTAAACTGTTTAATGGGGAGCAGTGGAGGGGCTGGAGCTATGGGGGGGGGGCACCCGGACAAGCCACGGAGTCCCCGTGTCCCCAAGCTGCTGGTCCCCTCGGGGCAGGGACAGGCACGAGGACCTTGCCAGAAGCATTTAATAAAAATAAATGTTGGCTCTGTACTTCAAGTTAACATCTGTGGAGCGAAAGGGGGTGCAGGGGGCAGCAGGATGGGCCCTGGGGTCAGGTTGTCCCCACTTTTGAGATTGTCCCCATTGTCCAGGTTGTCCCCAAGCGCACGTGTGCCCTGATGCTCTCCATCCGCAGCCGAAAGGGGAAGAGGAACCGCTGGCTGCGGTCACCCTACGTCCCCCCTATTCAGCTCGGGGCCCCCCCACGTGTGTTCCTGGCCTGGAAGGTTCTGGGGCAGCGGCTGCCGGTGGATGCCGTGCGAAGATGTCCCTGTGGTCGGTGGCCACCGGCCTGGGGAGGAAGCGCCGCGGTGGGAACTGGGGCGAAGGAGGGGGAAGGGGGTGTAAAAATAACCCCCCTCTGAGAAAGGTGACTCTGGCAGGAGGCGTGCGTGGGGACCACACGTGTCCCTGTCCCAGCCGTGCGGAGACCCACGGAGCCTTCAGCGCCCATCCCTGTCCCTTCTGGGCTGCGAGGCCACCAGAGGAAGCACCTGGGAGAAGGATGGATGAGAGCCGGAGCGTCACCCCCAAGTCCCCTCACTGGCTGGGGACGATGTAGATGTCGTCATTGGGGTTCTGGGTGTTGGCGTAGATGGGCTGCTCCCCAGGGGCTGCATCGTTCTCCAGGAAATAGTCACCGTCCGTGGAGACCTGGGGACTGAGGGGACAGGGAGGTGGGACATGGGATGGGATGGGATGGGATGGGATAGGATAGGATAGGACAGGACAGGATAGGATAGGACAGGACAGGACAGGACAGGACAGGACAGGATAGGATAGGATAGGATAGGATGGGATGGGATGGGATGGGATGGGATGGGATGGGATGGGATAGGAGGGGATGGGATAGGAGGGGATGGGATGGAGATGGGGATGGGGATGGGATGATGATAGGAGGGGATGGGATGGAGATGGGGATGGGATGAGATGGAGATGGGATGGAGATGGAGATGGAGATGGAGATGGGATGGAGATGGAGATGGGGATGGGGATGGGATGGGATGATGATAGGAGGGGATGGGATGGGATGGAGATGGAGATGGGATGGAGATGGAGATGGGGATGGGATGGGATGAGGATGGGATGGAGATGGGGATGGGATGGGATGATGATAGGAGGGGATGGGATGATGATAGGAGGGCATGGGATGGGATGGAGATGGGGAAGGAGATGGGATGGGATGGGAATGGGATAGGATGGGATGGGATGGAGATGGGAGCCTCACCTGTACCTCTCCTCCTGCCATCCTGGTGTCCAGCCCTGAGTGGCAGCCGGGGCAGCACAGGGGCTCACGAAGACATTCTCGTAGTCCAGTGTGGTGACGGCAGCTTCAGAAGTGCCGGTCTCGGAGGCGCGGCTGATGTAGCGAGGTTGCCCATGGGCCACCGAGGGCTCACGCTTCCCCCACCCCGCACCGGCTGTGGCCACTTTCCTGCGCCGATAGCCCAGCACGGCAACCACCACCAGCAGCACGGCCACGCCGACGGCCGCCCCGGCCACACCGGCCACCAGCCCCACCTTGCTCTGGCATTGCTGGGAATGGAAATCGGTGACGTTGAGGCCGAGCTGGTGGTCCGAGTAGCAGAGGCACTGGAGCTGGGGGCAGGGGGGTTGGGGGCAGGAGCAGGGAGTGAGGACGCTCTCCACGGCGTCGCAGCGGCAGGGCACGGCCAGGGAGCGCAGGCTGGCCTGGAAGGCCGAGGAGGGCACGGCGGCCAACGGGTTCCCATCCAACCGCAGGGTCTGCAGGGCCGTCGCGTTGGCGAAGAAAGCGTCGGGCAGAACACTCAGCCGGTTGTGCTGCAGCCACAGCCTCTGCAGCCCCCGCGCTTGCCCCAGGAAGGCGTCGGGCAGCTCCCGCAGCCGGTTGTGAGACAGGTCCAGCTCCTCCAGCTCGGGCGCCACGCGGGACGAGGGGTTGAGGGCGTCGATGCCGTTATGGCTCAGCCGCAGCCTGCTCTGCCCGTGGAAGATGCCCCAGTCCAGCTCAACGCAGTGGTGGCTCTTGTTGGCCAAGTCCAGCTCGGCGGGAGCGGCCGTTGGCACCTGCAAGCAGGGGGATGAGGTCGCAGGGCCCAACAGCAGCAGCAGCAGCAGCAGGGGGGACGCAGGGTGCCCCATGGCACCTCCGGGCACCTGGGTGGGCAATGGGGATGGTCAGCAGAGCTCCATCGAGTTGTCCCCCCCGTTCCCACCAACCCCCCATTCCCACCACCCATTCCCACCACCCTCCCCATTCCCACCAAACCCCATTCCCACCACCACCCTGTTCCCACCACCCTCCCCATTCCCACCAACCCCCCATTCCCACCACCCACCCCGTTCCCACCAACCCCCCATTCCCACCCCCCTCCCCATTCCCACCAACCTGTGCTGCTTTCCCCCCTCCCAGTGCAACCCAGTGCAGCCCAGTGGGGTACCCACCCTGTTCTCTCACCCACCAGGGAGGCTGGTGGCTGGTTTTGTGCCCCCCCTGGCCCCAGCACCCCGACTCGCCTCTGCTCTGGCCGCAGCTGCCTGGCAGGGTTACGGGAAGAGGAACAGGCGGGTCCCTTGTCACCCTGCCAGGGCGTAACCGGTCCCAGAGGAGGGGGGACAAAGGGGCAGCACTCCCCCCCCCCCCCCCCAGCTCTGCCTGGGTGCCCCTGTCCCCATGCAGGGTCCCTGTCCCCATCTTGGTGCTTCCCATGTCCACATCCCGTTGGGTTCATCTCCACGTATTCCTGCGTCTGCCCCCATGTGCCCCTCCATGTGCTGCCCACTCTGTGTCCCCTTGTGTCTGAGACCCCCCTCGTACCAGAGACCCTCCTCGTATCCATCTTCGCCACGTGTCCATGTCCCTCATAGAATCGTAGAATCAGCAGGTTGGAAGAGACCCATCGGATCATCAAGTCCAACCATTCCCATCAATCCATGTCCCTCAGCACCTCATCCACCGCTCCCTTAAACACCTCCAGGGAAGGGGACCCAACCACCTCCCTGGGCAGCCTCTGACAGTGTCCAGTGACCTTTTCCATGAAATATTTCACCCCGATGTCCATTCTGACCCTCCCCTGGTGAAGTTTGAGGCCATTCCCTCTCGTCCTGTTCCTTGGGAGAAGAGCCCAGCTCCCTCCTCTCCACAACCTCCTTTCAGGGAGTTGCAGAGAGCAATGAGGTCTCCTCTCAGCCTCCTCTTCTCCAGGATAAACCCCCCCCAGCTCTCTCAGCCGCTCCTCATCAGGCCTGTTCTCCAGCCCCTTCACCAGCTTTGTTGCTTTTCTCTGGACTCTCTCCAGAGCCTCAACATCCTTCTTGTGGGGAGAGGCCCTCCCTCATGTCCATGTCCCCCTGTGTCCCCTCATGTCCATGTTCCTCCCCTCATGTGCATGTCCCTCCCCTCACGTCCATGTCCCCTCTCTGTCCCCGTGTCCCTGTGTCCATGTCCGCCCCCTGGTGCCCGTGTCCCAGCATTTCCACCCTCTCACACCCGTGTCCTCTGTCCACGTCCCTCATGTCTGTGTCCACCATTCCCTGTCCCCCCACCCCGTGTCTGTGTCCCCCTGTGTCCTCTTCGTGCCTTTTTCCATCCACATCCACCCCCTCACGTCCCTGTCCCTCTGTGTCCATCCTCTTCAGTTTGTGTCCTTCCATGTCCTCCCTCTCATGTCCCTGTCCCTCCGTGTCCACCCCCTCATGTCCCCAACTATCTCCCCACGTCTTCCTGTGTCCCCTCCTCCTGTCCCTGTCCCTCTGTGTCCATATCTGTCCCCTCACACCCACGTCCTCCTGTGTGTGTCCCCCCAGGCCTACTCTCAGGCCTATGTCCCTCCTCTCATGTCCACATCCCTCTGTGTCCATCCTCTTCAGTTTGTGTCCTTCCATATCCTCCCTCTCATGTCCCTGTCCTTCTGTGTCCATCCTCTTCAGTCTGTGTCCTTCCACATCCACCCTCTCATGTCCCTGTCCCTCCGTGTCCACCCCCTCACGTCCCCAACCATCTCCCCACATCTTCCTGTGTCCCCTCCTCGTGTCCCTGTCCCTCTGTGTCCATATCTGTCCCCTCACACCCACATCCTCCTGTATGTCCCCCCCAGGCCTACCCTTAGGCTTATGTCCCTCCTCTCATGTCCACATCCCTCTGTGTCCATCTTCTCCAGTTTGTGTCCTTCCATGTCCACCCTCTCATGTCCCTGTCCCTCCATGTCCACCCCCTCGTGTCCCCATCCATCTTCCCACATCTTCCTGTGTCCCCTCCTCATGTCCCCGTCCCTCTGTGTCCATATCTGTCCCCTCACACCCACGTCCTCCTGTGTGTGTCCCCCCAGGCCTACCCTCAGGCCTATGTCCCTCCTCTCTTGTCCCTGTCCTCCCGGGTCCATTCTCTGATGTCCATGTCCCCCCATGTCTCTCTCCTCATGTCTGTGTCCTGTGTCCCTGTCCCTCTGTGTCCCTGTCCCTCCTCTCGTGTCTGTGTCCCTGTGTCCCTGTGTCCCTTTCCCTCTTTTTGTGTCCCTGTCCCCATGTCTGTGTCCATCCACTCATGTCCATGTCCTGTGTCCCTGTCCCTCCTCTCGTGTCTGTGTCCTGTGTCCCTGTCCCTCCTCTCGTGACTGTGTCCTGTGTCGCTTCCCCCCTTTTATGTCCCTGTTCCCATGTCTGTGTCCATCCACTCATGTCTGTGTCCTGTTTCCCTTTGTCCATATCCATCCTCTCCTGTCCCTGTCCCCACATATCCCTCCTCTTGTGTCCATGTCCTGTGCCCCTGTGTCCCTTTCCCTCCTCTCCTGCCCTGTCCCCATGTCTGTGTCCCTCCTCTGGTGTCTGTGTCCTGTGTCCCTTCCCTCTGTGTCCCTTTCCCTCCTTTTGTGTCCCTGTCCCCATGTCAGTGTCCCTCCTCTCGTGTCCGTGTCCTGTGTCCCTGTCCCTCCTCTCGTGTCTGTGTCCTGTGTCCCTGTATCTCTGTCCCTTTCTCTCCTTTTGTGTCCCTGTCCCCATATCAATGTCCATCCACTCATGTCCGTGTCCTGTGTCCCTGTCCCTCTGTGTCCCTTTCCCTCCTTTTGTGTCCCTGTCCCCATGTCTGTGTCCATCCACTCATGTCCGTGTCCTGTGTCCCTGTCTCTCCTCTCGTGTCTGTGTCCTGTGTCCCTGTCCCTCCTTTTATGTCCCTGTCCCCATGTCTGTGTCCATCCACTCACGTCCATGTCCTGTGTCCCTGTGCCTCCTCTCGTGTCTGTCCTGTGTCCTGTGTCCTGTGTCCCTGTGTCCCTTTCCCTCCTTTTATGCCCCTGTCCCCATGTCAATGTCCATCCACTCATGTCTGTGTCCTGTGTCCCTGTCCCTCTATGTCCCTTTCCCTCCTTTTGTGTCCCTGTCCCTCCTCTCGTGTCAGTGTCCATCCACTCATGTCCATGTCCTGTGTCTCTGTCCCTCCTCTCATGTCTATGTCCTGTGTCCCTTTCCCTCCTTTTATGTCCCTGTCCTCATGTCTGTGTCCATCCACTCATGTCCGTGTCCAGTGTCGCTGTCTCTGTGTCCCTCTCCCTCTGTGTCCCTTTCTCTCCTTTTATGTCCCTGTCCCCATGTCAGTGTCTATCCACTCATGTCCATGTCCTGTGTCCTGTGTCCCTTTCCCTCCTTTTGTGTCCCTGTCCCCATGTCAGTGTCCATCCACTCATGTCCATGTCCTGTGTCCTATGTCCCTTTCCCTCCTTTTGTGTCCCTGTCCCCATGTCAATGTCCATCCACTCATGTCCGTGTCCTGTGTCCCTGTCTCTCTATGTCCCTTTCCCTCCTTTTGTGTCCCTGTCCCTCCTCACGTGTCTGTGTCCTGCGTCCCTGTCCCTCCTCTCATGTCTGTGTCCTGTGTCCCTGTCCCTCCGTGTCCCTTTCCCTCCTTATGTGTCCCTGTCCCCATGTCAGTGTCCACCCACTCATGTCCGTGTCCTGTGTTCCTGTGTCTCTTTCTCTCCTTTTGTGTTCCTGACCCCATGTCAGTGTCCACCCACTCATGTCCGTGTCCTGTGTCCCTGTCCCTCCTCTCGTGTCTGTCCTGTGTCCCGTGTCCTGTGTCCCTGTGTCCCTTTCCCTCCTTTTATGCCCCTGTCCCCATGTCAATGTCCATCCACTCATGTCTGTGTCCTGTGTCCCTGTCCCTCTATGTCCCTTTCCCTCTACGTCCCTTTCCCTCCTTTTGTGTCCCTGTCCCTCCTCTCGTGTCAGTGTCCATCCACTCATGTCCATGTCCTGTGTCCCTGTCCCTCCTCTCATGTCTATGTCCTGTGTCCCTTTCCCTCCTTTTATGTCCCTGTCCCCATGTCTGTGTCCATCCACTCATGTCCGTGTCCAGTGTCGCTGTCTCTGTGTCCCTCTCCCTCTGTGTCCCTTTCTCTCCTTTTATGTCCCTGTCCCCATGTCAGTGTCCATCCACTCATGTCCATGTCCTGTGTCCCTTTCCCTCCTTTTGTGTCCCTGTCCCCATGTCAATGTCCATCCACTCATGTCCGTGTCCTGTGTCCCTGTCTCTCTATGTCCCTTTCCCTCCTTTTGTGTCCCTGTCCCTCCTCTCGTGTCTGTGTCCTGTGTCCCTGTCCCTCCTCTCATATCTGTGTCCTGTGTCCCTGTCCCTCCGTGTCCCTTTCCCTCCTTATGTGTCCCTGTCCCCATGTCAGTGTCCACCCACTCATGTCCGTGTCCTGTGTTCCTGTGTCTCTTTCTCTCCTTTTGTGTTCCTGACCCCATGTCAGTGTCCACCCACTCATGTCCGTGTCCTGTGTCCCTGTCCCTCCTCTCGTGTCCTGTGTCCCCCCTCGGTGTCCCGCGGTGTCCCCGCGCGGTCCCCGCCCCCCCCCCCCCCCAGGCGCCATCGCCGCTTTAAGGGGCGGCGGGGGGGCGGGGGGGGGGGGGGGGGCGGCGGTTTCAAGCTCCCCCGCGGCCGGGGCCGGGGCCGGGATGGCGGCTGTGGCGCGGGGCCGCGCCTGACAGCATGTACGGCAAGGGCAAGGGCTCCGCCGTGCCCTCCGACGGCCAGGCCCGGGAGAAGTGAGTGCCCACACAGGGGTTACGGGATGGGGGGTGGGGGGGGGTGTTACCGGAACCACCGGACCCGCCGCGGCCACCGGGGGCTGCCCCGGGGGAACCGGGCACCGCCGGGACACCGGCAAGACGGGAGGATGCCTTCCCCCCCCCCCCCCCCACCCCCCTATCCCCACCGCCTCCTCCTCTCGCCGGCAGCTCCTCCTGCCGGGCAGCCGCTCCGTGGGGGAACGGGGAACCGGGCACCGAGCGGCTCTCCCGGGGCACCGGGGGTCGAGGTGCATCCCCAGCCCGTGGGGGTACCGGGTACCGGGGCATCCCTGGGGCGCTGGGAGCCGAGATGCACCCCCCCCCAGCCCGTGGGGTAACGGGAACCGGGCACCGAGCGACTCCCTGGGGTAACGGGAACCGGGCACCGAGCGGCTCCGTGAGGTAACGGGGGTCGAGATACACCCCCAGCCCGTGGGATAACGGGAACCGAGAGGCTCTCCCGTGGCACCGGGAGCTGAGAGGCATCCCCAGCCCGTGGGGTAACAGGGCAGCCCTGGGGCACCGGGAACCGGGCACCGAGAGGCTCTCCCGGGGCACCGGGGGTCGAGATGCATCCCCAGCCCGTGGGGGTACTGGGTACCAGGGCATCCCTGGGGCACTGGGAACCGGGCACCGAGTGGCTCCCCCGGAGTACCAGGAGCCGAGATGCACCCCCTGCCCATGGGGATACTGGGTACTGGGGCATCCCTGGGGCACCGGGAACCGGGCACCGAGCGGCTCTCCTGGGGCACCGGAGGTCAAGATGCATCCCCAGCCCATGGGGTTACCGGGTACCAGGGCATCCCCTGGGGCACCGGGAACCGGGCACTGAGAGGCTCGCCCGGAGCACCGGGAGCCAAGATGCACCCCCTGCCCATGGGGATACTGGGTACTGGGGCATCCCTGGGGCACCGGGAACCGGGCACTGAGCAGCTCTCCTGGGGCACCGGAGGTCGAGATGCACCCCCAGCCTGTGGGGTACTGGGCACCGGGCACCGAGCGGCTCTCCTGGGGCACCGGAGGTCGAGATGCATCCCCAGCCCGTGGGGGTACTGGGTACCAGGGCATCCCTGGGGCACTGGGAACCAGGCACTGAGCAGCTCTCCTGGGGCACCTGGGGTCGAGATGCATCCCCAGCCCATGGAGGTACAGGGGCATCCCTGGGGTACCAGGTAGCGGGCACCGAGAGGCTCACCCGGAGCACCGGGAGCCGAGATGCACCCCCAGCCCGTGGGGTAATGGGAACCGGGCACTGAGAGGCTCTCCTGGGGCACCGGGAGCCGAGATGCACCCCCAGCCCGTGGGGTACCGGGACACCGGGCACCGAGCAGCTCCCCCTGGGGCACCGGCAACCGGAGCATCCCAGGGGCACCGGGGGCATCGCCGTGGCACCGGGAGCCGAGATGCTCCCGCAGGATACCAGGAGCCGTGATGCCCCCTGGGCTGCGGGAGAACCGTGAAGCAGAGCATCCCTGGGGCACCCGGAACCGAGATGCACCCCCAGCCCTCTGGAGGTACCGGGAACCATGGTACCCTGATCCCTGGCATCCCTGGGGCACCGGGAGCCATGGAAACACCGGGAACTGAGATGCTCCCTGGGACACTGGGAACCGTGGCACCTCCAGGACACCGGGAACCGAGATGGTCCCTGGTCCCTGGCATCCCTGGGGCACCAGGAGCCATGGAAACACTGGGAACTGAGATGGTCCCTGGGACATCGGGAACCGAGATGCCCTCCAGGTCCCTGGCATCCCTGGGGCACCGGGAACCGTGGAAACACCGGAAACAGAGATGCCCCCTGGTCCCTGGCATCCCTGGGGCACCGGGAACTGTGGAAACACTGGGAACTGAGATGTCTCCCTGAGTCCCTGGCATCCCCAGGGCACCGGGAACAGTGGCACCTCCGGGACACCGGGAACCAAGGTGCCCCCTGGTCCCTGGCATCCTCGGAGCACCGGAAACCGAGATGTCTCCCATGTCCCTGGCATCCCCCAGGGCACTGGGAACTGTGGCATCACTGGGACGCTGGAAATTGAGATGTCTCCCATGTCCCTAGCATCCTCAAGGCACCGGGAACGGTGGCATCTCTGGGATACTGGGAACTGAGGTGCCCCCTGGCATCCCTGGGGCACCGGGAACTGAGATGTCTCCCATGTCCCTGGCATCCCCGAGTCACCGGGAATGGTGGCACCTCCAGGACACCAGGAGCCGAGGGGCCGCCTGGTCCCTGGCATCCTTGGAGCACCAGGAACCGAGATGCCCCCCAGGATTTTGGAAGTCGCAACACCCTCCCTGGTCCCTGGCATCCCCGGGACACCGGGAACCGAGATGTCTCCCATGTCCCAGGGCACTGGGAACGGTGGCATCTCCGGGACACTGGGAACTGAGGTGCCTCCCATGTCCCTGGCATCCTCGGAGCACCAGGAACCGAGATGCCCCCCAGGATATTGGGAGCGACAATGCCCTCCCTGGTCCCTGGCATCTCCGGGACACTGGGAACTGAGGTGCTCCCTGGTCCCTGGCATCCTTGGAGCACCAGGAACCGAGTTGCCCCCCAGGATATTGGGAGTGACGATGCCCTCCCTGGTCCCTGGCATCCCCGAGGCACCGGGAATGGTGGCATCTCCGGGAAACCGGGAACTGAGGTGCCCCCTGATCCCTGGCATCCTCGGAGCACCAGGAACCGAGATGCCCCCCCAGGATTTTGGGAACCTCAACACCCTCCCTGGCATCCCTGGGGCACCAGGAGCCATGATTCCCCCCCTCAGTTCCCATCTCCATTTTGGGGTGTGCTGGAGGGGTCTTGTCCCCTCCCCCAGTACCTTGAGGGGGGGTTCCCAGTGCCCCTGACCCCCCCCCTCCGTGTCCCCACAGGCTGGCACTATACGTCTACGAGTACCTGCTGCACGTGGGGGCCCAGAAATCAGCACAGACCTTTCTGTCAGAGGTAAGAAGGAATTTTTTGGGGAGGACACCCCCATGTCTTGGAGGAAGGAGGGATCCTACAGCCCCCCCACCTGGGGCTCTGAGTCCATTCTTGGGGTGTCAGGCCTGGTGACACCTCCACCCCAACTTGTCCCTCTCTCTCCCCAGATCCGATGGGAGAAGAACATCACGCTGGGCGAACCCCCCGGCTTCCTGCACTCCTGGTGGTGGTGAGTGGGGTGATGGATTTGGGTGGGATGGGGGGGGCAAGAAGGGGGCTGGGGGCTGCCCCCCCCCGCTCCCCACAGCACCTCAGATCCCAGAAATGTGCTGCTTTGCTTTGCCAGTAGAGATTTGGTGGGGGGGGGTCCCCAACTTCCCATCCCAGCAGTGATTTTGGGGAGTGGGGCAGCCGACTTCCATCCCAGCAGCAATTTTGGGGGGGGGCAACTTCCCATCTCAGCAGTGATTTTGGGAGGGGGGGGTCTACTTCATATCCCAGCAGTGATTTTGGGGAGGGCGGGAGCTGACTTCCATCCCAGCAGCAATTTTGGGGGGGGCTCCCAACTTCCCATCTCAGCAGTGATTTTGGGGAGTGGGGTGTCTACTTCCTATCTCAGCAGCGATTTGGGGGGTCCCCAACTTCCCATCCCAGTAGTGATTGAGGGGGGGGGGGGGGTCATCTACTTCATATCCCAGCAACAATTTTGGGGAGGGGGGGGAGCTGACTTCCATCCCAGCAGCAATTTTGGGGAGTGGGGACCGACTTCCATCCCAGCAGCGATTTTGGGGGTTCCCAACTTCCCATCCCAGCAGTGATTTTGGGGAGTAGGGACTGACTTCCATCCCAGCAGTGGTTTCGGGGAGGGGGAGCCCAACTTCCCATCCCAGCAGTGATTTTGGGGAGGGGAGCAGCTGACTTCCATCCCAGGAGCGATTTGGGGGAGTCCCAACTTCCCATCCCAGTAGTGATTGGGGGTGGGGGGGTGTCTACTTCATATCCCAGCAGCGATTTTGGGGGGGGGGGGGGGGGTGTGACTTCCATCCCAGCAGCAATTTTGGGGGGGGGTCCCAACTTCCCATCCCAGCAGCGATTTGGGGAGTGGGGACCAACTTCCATCCCAGCAGCGATTTGGGGGGGTCCCCCCAACTTCCCATCTCAGCAGTGATTTTGGGGAGGGGGGTGTCTACTTCATATCCCAGCAGTGATTTTGGGGAGGGGGGCAGCTGACTTCCATCCCAGCAGTGATTTGGGGGTGTCCCCAACTTCCCATCCCAGAAGCGATTTTGGGAAAGGGGGGGGGCACTTCCTATCCCAGCAGCGATTTGGGGGGGGTCCCAACTTCCCATCCCAGCAGTGATTTTGGGGAGGGGGGGGCAGCTGACTTCCATCCCAGCAGCAATTTTGGGGGGGTCCCCAAATTCCCATCCCTGCAGTGATTTTGGGGAGGGAGGGGCACTTCCCACCCTATCAGCAATTTTTTTGGGGGGGTTCCCATCTTCCCATCCCTGCAGCGATTTTGGGGAGGGGGGAGGGCTGACTTCCCCATCCCATCCCCAGCAGCGATTTCGAGGAGACCCCCAACTTCCCATCCTAGCAGCAATTTAGGTGTGGGGGGGGGTCTACTTCATCCCAGTCAGTGATTTATAGAGGTGGGGGGGGGGGGCCCAACTTCCCATCCCAGCCCCCGGGGAGCCCCCCCCCCCCCCCCCCGACTTCCCATCCCAGCCCCCTCCAGGCCCCTCCAGATGGATCCAATTTGGCTCTGAGCATGGGGCAGGGAGGGAGCAGGGGGGTCCCCCAGCTGGACCCCCTGCTCCTGGGGCTGGGCTTTGGTGTGGGGGGGGCTTTGGTGTGGTGGGGGGGCTGCTGTGATGCTGGGGTTGGGGTGGGGGGGGTCAGGATGCCATCCAGGACGCCTCGATCAGCCATTTCCAATAAATGATTTATTCCTAATTTATTGAGGGGGGGGCATCACCTTCCAGGCCTTTAACCCTCCCTCTGCCAGACCCCAAAATGGGGGGGGGGGGGGGCACCCAAGAACAGGGCTAAGGGGACACACACACACACACATCATCTCTGATCCTTCCGCTGCCCTGAGTGGCTTCCAGCCCCAGTTTGGGGGGGGTGTGGGTAGGAAGACCCCCCCCCCCCCCCCACCATCCCACCCTGGGATGCTGATGTAAAGTCCCAGGAATTTGGGCTCGGGCCGTAGCAACCGTTTCCAGGGAAAACAGGCGGCAGCGCTGGAGCTGGGAGGCCCCCGCAGAGCTTGGGGGGGGTTAGGGGGGGGGCGCTCAGCACCAACATCGTGATGGGAATTGTTGGGGGGGGGGGGGCTCAGCACCAACCCCTGCATCCCCCCACCTCACCCGTGACACGAGTGTATAGGGGCTCAGCTGGTGTTTGGGGTGCCATGTGGGGCACGGTGGGTGACGGGAGGTGGTTGGGGTGGGGTGGATGTATCCTGGAGGGGGGGTCCTGACCCACTGTCCCCCCCCCCCCCGCCCCATTCCATCTCCAGTGTCTTCTGGGATCTGTACTGTGCTGCTCCGGATCGCCGGGAAACCTGTGAGCACTCCAGCGAGGCCAAAGCCTTCCATGACTACGTGAGTCCTTTGCTGGGGTTGGGGGGGGGTCGCTCAGAACCCAAACATGTCCCCCCCCGCTGCCCCCCACCCCGCAAAAGCTCCCCTACACTCTACGCCCCCACTCCCCACCAGCTGCTGAGCCCCTTGCACTGAGGGATCTGGCGCTGCAGGGGTTAACACTGCTTTGCCAGCCTCGCCAGCAGCCTGACCTATTTTGCAGGGCGGCGTTGGGGGGGGGGGTGTAAATCCCTGGGGGCCTGGCTCAGCTGCCCCCCCTCAAAGGAACCCCTCCTTCTCACCCCACTATGCCCGTCACCCCAACCCTGTGCACCCCATGGGGCGCAGGGACCCCCAAATCCAGCCCCATCCCAGGGTGAAGCGAAGCCTCTTGTGTCCCAACCTGGACTGGGGTGGGGGGGGCAGCCTGGCAGGGTTGGGGGTCCCCCCACCCCAACCTTGCTCAGTGCCCCCCCCACCCCCGGCTGGGCTTCCACGGGACCCCCGTGCGCCAGCAGCTCCGCTCGGTGCCAGCCTGCGGCCGGTTAATCATTGGCACAGAGTCAACAGCCCCTCTGCGTGTGCCCGCTGCGTGTGCCCGTGCACGCCTGCTCCGTGTGCCTGCTGTGTGTGCCTGTGCACGCCTGCTCCTTGTGCCCACTGCGTGTGCCCGTGCACACCTGCTCCATGTGCCCATGTGTGCCTGTGCACGCCTGCTCCTTGTGCCCACTGCATGTGCCCGTGCACACCTGCTCCATGTGCCCATGTGTGCCTGTGCACGCTTGCTCCTTGTGCCCACTCTGTGTGCCTGTGCACACCTGCTCCGTGTGCCCATGTGTGCCTGTGCACGCTTGCTCCTTGTGCCCACTGTGTGTGCCCGTGCACACCTGCTCCGTGTGCCCATGTGTGCCTGTGCACGCCTGCTCTGTGCTCATGTGTGCCCAACCCATGTGCCTGTGCCCAGTGCGTGTGCCTGCTCCATGTGCCTACTCCGTGTGCCTGTGTGTGTCCTCTCCGTATACCTGTGCCCTCTCCGTGTGCCCACACACGCCTGCTCCGTGTGCCCATGTGTGCCCGCTCCATGTGTTTGTACCCACTCCGTGAGCCTGTGCCTGCTCCGTGTGTGCCCGTGCCTGCTCTGTGTGCCCATGTGTGCTCACTCCACATACCTGTGCCTTCTCCATGTGCCCATGCATGCCTGTGCCCGCTCCGTGTGTGCCTGTGCCCGCTCCATGTGTGCCTGTGCCCGCTCCGTGTGTGCCTGTACCTGCTCCATGTGTGTCTGCTCCATATATCTGTGCCCTTTCCATGTGCCCGTGTCTGCCTGTGCCCACTCCATGTATGCCTGTGCTGTCTCCATGTGTGCCCGTGCCCGCTCTGGCTGCCCATGCCGGGTGCCGTGGTGCCTGCTCCGTGTCCCTGTGCCGTGTGCCCACTCCGGACAGGAGTGCGTTGGGCAGACGGGGGGTACAGGATGGGAAACTGAGTCCTGGTGTGCTGGGAACCCCCAGAGGGGGTGGCCTGGGGGCACCGTGCCCTGTGCCCAGGGGGCAGGATGCTGTGGGAGACACGGTGCTGCAGGCTCAGGGAGGAGGATGCTGTGGGATGCAGGATGCTGTGGGATGTGGGATGCAGGATGCTGTGGGATGCAGGATGCTGTGGGATGCAGGATGCTGCGAGGTCCACAGCACTAAGGGATATGGGATGGTGTGGGACATGGGATGCAGGATGCTGTGGGATGCAGAATGGTGTGGGATGCGGGATGCTGTGGGATGCGGGATGCTGTGGGATGCAGGATGCTGTGGGATGCGGGATGCTGTGGGATGTGGGATGCGGGATGCTGTGGGATGCGGGATGCAGGATGCTGTGGGACGCAGGATGCTGTGAGGTCCACAGCAGTGAGGGATGTGGCATGGTGTGGGATGCAGGATGCTGTGGGTTGTGGGATGCAGAATGGTGTGGGAAGCTGGATGCAGGATGGTGTGGGAAACTGGATGCTGTGGGATGCAGGATGCTGTGGGATGCAGAATGGTGTGGGACACAGGATGACGTGGGATACAGGATGCTGTGGGATGCAGGATGCTGCGAGGTCCACAGCACTGAGGGATGTGGGATGTGTGGGACATGGGACGCAGGATGCTGTGGGATGCAGGATGCTGTGGGATGCAGGATGCTGTGGGATGTGGGATGCGGGATGCTGTGGGATGTGGGATGCGGGATGCTGTGGGATGCTGTGGGATGCAGGATGCAGTGAGGTCTACAGCACTGAGGGATGTGGGATGATGTGGGACATGGGATGCAGGATGCTGTGGGATGCAGGATGCTGTGGGATGCAAGATGCTGTGAGATCCATGGTGCTGAGGTATGCAGGATGCTGTGGGATGTGTGATGCAGGATGCTGTGGGATGCAGGATGCTGTGGGATGTGTGATGCTGTGGGATCCACGATGCTGTGATGTGTAGGGATGCAGAAGGCCGAGGGACGCAGGATGCTGTGGGGCACACGGTGCCACAGGGTGTGGGACGTGGATGCTGTGGGATTGCGGATGCTGGGGGCTGGAAGATGCAGGATGCTGTGTGATCCAGGGCCTCAGGCTCCGTGACCCCATGGCCGCAGGGCATGTGGGACACAGGGCGCTGGGAGCGATGCTGGGGGGTACGTGGTGCTCGGGGGCGCAGGATGCTGCGGCTTCTGGGATGCCAGGGATGCAGGAGGCTATGGGGTACGGGATGCGGGATGCCACGGACGCTTGGCACAGGCTGCTGGGGGATGCCAGCATCCTCCCTGGGTGCTCAGCACCCCCAAACTCGGTGCTGGGGGTGGTGGGGGTGACCACGCTGCCCGTCACCGTGCTGGGGACAGCAGGTCGCTACGTGTGTCCATGAACACGCGTGTGCCTGCACCTGCAAGTCATGGTGCATGTGCATGGGCACAGCAGGAAGGTGGGAGCTGGCGTGGTGGGGGCTGCAGCAGACCCCCCCACACTCCCAGACCCCCCCCCCCCCCCCCCCCCACCCCAGTGTGCAGAGAGCTGATTTCCATGCTGGAATTAATGAGGCTGCGATGCGGGGACGCCGGGGACACGGGTCAGGCCATGTTGCCATGGCAGTACTGGCTGGCAGGCAGAGCTGGGGGCACGGGGGACGCTCGGGGGGAGCCCCCACGCTGCGCCCCCCCCCTAACCTCCCACCCCTCCCAGGACTCCATCCTGCTGCTCTGCTAAACTGGAACCTACTGGGTGAACTGGGGCCTCCCTGTGCCCTCGCTGTGGGTGCTGGATGGGTCCCTTCCAACCTGGTTGTTCTATGATTCTATGACCCTGGGAACCCCCAAAGTGAACATCCCAGGGGCTGTGACCCCTCATCCCTCAGGGGGTCTGGCACAGAGAGGAGCTGGGGCAGCACCCCCCACCCCAAAGTGGGATCCCTCTCGGGGTGCAGGGGTGTGGGGAACCCCCCCTTGTCTGCACCCCCAGTCTCTTCCAGCCTCCCCCATGCTCTCCCTCCTGACCTTGAGCCTCCAGGAGGAGCCAAACTCCCCAACCTGTTGCCATGGCAACTCTGCTTTGCATCACTGATTGGGGGGGGGGGGGGGGGGTGTGCAGCACGGTCCCCATGCTGGGGCTGGAGCTGGGGGTGCTGCGGAGGCCTGGGGGTCAAGCGCTGTGGGGCAGGAGGCTGGGGGAGGACACAAAAAGGGGAAAGGGCTTGTGCCCCCCACCCCGGAAAAGGCTGCCCTGACCCCCCTCCAGGGGCTCTGCAGGTGCTGAATGGACCCCAAAGGTTTGGGGGAGATGCTAAACCATCCCAACCTGGTCCCCCCCCCTCCCCCAACAGGCAATGGCAACCCAACCCTGTGCTGGGGTGAGGAGGGGGTCTCCTCCCTGAGAGGAGCTGGTGGAGAGGAGGGAGCTCTGGGCTCTTCTCCCAAAGGTCCAAACGAGGTGGAACCACCTCAAGCTCCACCAGGGGAGGCTCAGGATGGATATTAGGAAGAAATTTTTCACGGAAAGGGTCATTGGGCCCCGGAATAGGGAGGGGCGGTCGAGTCCCCAACCCTGGAGGGTTTAAGGGCCGAGTGGCCGAGGTGCTGAGGGACATGGGTCAGTGATTGATGGGGACGGTTGGATTCCATGATCCAGTGGGTCTCTTCCAACCTGCTGATTCTGTGATTCTGTGGGCACCGTGGGGGCTCCTGCTTGGGCTCCAGGATGGTTGTGGGGTGGGGATGGTGATGGGATCGTGGTGAGCTCTGGGATAGCTTTGTGATTTTTCCATGATGACCCCATGACGGGCTCCGGGATGAGTCCATGATGAGTTGTGTGGTGATGGGAAGCATCGTGGGATCCGTGGGCTTTGTGGTGGCTCCACAATGGGGACCGCGATGGGACCACAAGTGGGATCTGGTGTCTCCATTCGAGGAAAATATTTTTCATGGAAAGGGTCACTGGGAGCTGGAACAGGCTGATCAGGAAGGGGGTTGAGGGGTTTAAGGGACGTGTGGACGAGGTGCTGAGGAACATGGGTTAGTGATTGATGGGAATGGTTGGACTCCATGATCCAGTGGGTCTCTTCCAACCTGGTGCTTCTGGGATTCCTTTGTGGCTCCTCGATGGGGCTCACGGTGGCACCACAAGTGGGTGGCACCGGCTGCGACGTTCTCGCTGGGGCCTCATCCTGCAGCGTAAATGGTGCTGGGGGGGGAGGGGGGGGCACAACCCATGTCCCAGTATGACTCGTGTGCTTGTGTGAACCCATGTCCCACACATGACCCGTGGCCCATGGGGACCCCCAAGCAGGGTCCTGGGGGGGGGGGTTTCGCTCTCCCCATCTCCGCCCTGGCTGCACCCATGGGTGCCACGTTGCCCCCCACTTCCCTGGGCGATGCCTCCCGTGCGCAGCCATCCCCCCACTTCCCCCCCCCCACCCCCCCAACTTCTCCCTGTGGGGGGTGGCGCGGGCCCCCCCCCCCCTTCTCCTCCTCCCCTACAAATTGAAACCAGTTGTGTTGAGGGGCCGAGCCGGAAAGCTGGCGCATTCCTTTCCCTAACAGCTCCCCTCGGACGGGGCCGCGGGCGAGAGGGGCTGGGGGCCCCTGCCCACCCCCCCACCCCCCAGCACCGCCTGCAGCCCCCCAGTCCCCCCCCCCAGTTTGGGTGAAGGAGGTGTGTGCTGGTTCTCCCCGCGCTGCCCTCTTTCTTGCACGGTGACAGCCCCATGAATACTGGGTTGGGGGACGTGGGGACATGGGATGGGAGCGATAGGGACATTGTGAGGGTGAGGATCACCCAGCACCTCAACATGGGGGTCCCAGTAACTCCCAGTTTGGCTGGGAGGCCCACAGGCTGGTTCTCCCCATGCTGCCCTCTTGCTCGTACGATGACAGCTCCATGAGTGCTGGATAGGGGACATGGGGACACCGTGAGAGTGAGGGACGCCCAGTCCTCTACCCCACCCCAACACAGGGTCCCAGTAACTCCCAGTTTGTCTGGGAGGCCAACAAGCTGGTTCTCCCCGTGCCACCCTCTTGCTCGCACAGTGACAGCCCCATGAATGCTGGGTTGGGGGACATGGGGACATGGGATGGAGGCAATGGGGACACTGAGTGTGAGGGATGCCCAGTCCTGTCCTCCCACCCCAACACAGGGTCCCAGTAACTCCCAGTTTGTCTGGGAGGCCAACAAGCTGGTTCTCCCTGTGCTGCACTCTTGCTCGCACGGTGACAACCCCATGAATACTGGGTGGGGGGACATGGGACAGGGGCAATGGGGACACTGAGGGTGAGGGACACTCAGCCCCATCTCCCCAACACAGGGTCCCAGTAAATCCCAGTTTGTCTGGGAGGCCAGCAAGCTGGTTCTCCTCGTGCTGCCCTCTTGCTCACATGGTGACAGCCCCGTGAGTGCTGGGTGGAGGGACATGGGAACACAGGATGGGGGTGATGGGGACACGGTGAGAATGAGGGATGCCCAGCCCTGTCCTCCCACCCCAACACAGGGTCCCAGTAACTCCCAGTTTGTCTGGGAGACCAACAATCTGGTTCTCCCCGTGCTGCCCTCTTGCTCCCACGGTGACAGTCCCGTGAATACCGGACGGGGGGGACGTGGGATGGGGGTGATGGGGACACTGTGAGGGCAAGGGTCACTGTCCCCACAACACGGGGGTCCCAGTAACTCCCAGTTTTTCTGGGAGGCCCACAAGCTGGTTCTCCCCGCGCTGCCCTCTTGCTCGCACAGTGACAGCCACATTACTACTGGGTGGGGGGACATGGGATGGGGGGTGATGGGGACACCGTGAGGGTGAGGGTCACCCAGTTCTCTCCCCCTACCCTAACACAAGGTCCCAGTAACTCCCAGTTTGTCTGGGAGGCCAACAATCTGGTTCTCCCCGTGCTGCCCTCTTGCTCCCACGGTCACAGCCCCATGAATACTGGATGTGGGGACACGGGATGGGGGGCAATGGGGACACTGTGAGGGTGAGGGACGCCCCACCCCAACACGGGGGGTCCCAGTGCCCGGGGCTCATCCTGAGGGGTGCTGGTGCCCCGGTGCTGAGCTCCCCTCTCCCCGCAGAGCGCGGCGGCGGCGCCCAGCCCGGTGATGGGGACACTGCCCCCCGGAGAGGGCATCCCGGGGGGGCCCATGCCCCCTGCCTTCTTCCAGGTATGGACACGGGGATGTTGGGGGGCACTGGTGCAGGTGGGGGGGCATGTGAGGACGTGCAAGCACGCGTGCGATAGCGTGTGGGTGTTCATCAGTGAGTATGTGCGTGTGCGAGCAGATGTGTGGGGGACGGTTGAGCGTGCAGGCGTGTGTGCAAGTGTGTGGGTAAACGTGCAAGGGTGAGTGTGAGCATATCTGAGCATGTGGGTGGGTGACCGTGCAAGTGTGAGCACACGCGTGTGAGCATGAGCTTGGGCATGTGCGTGGGTGAGCATGCAAGTGTGAGCATGCACAATGGGCATGGGCATGTGGGTGGGTGAGCGTGCAAGGGTGTGAGCATCCCCATGTATGTGTGCATGCCTGTGGGTGAGCGTGCAAGTGTGAGCATGCATGTGTGTGTGAGCACGTGGGTGAGTGTGCAAGTGTCTGAGCATCCGTGTATGTGCGTGCATGCATGTGGGTGAGCGTGCAAGCGCCTGAGCATCCCCATGTATGTGCTCATGCATGCGTGTGAGTGTGCAAGTGTGAGAATGCACGTGTGTGTGAGCATGTGGGTGAGCGTGCAAGTGCGTGAACATGTGTGCAGGTGAGCGGATGTGTGTGTGTGTGTGTGTGTGAGAGAGACCACAAGTGCCTGAGGATGCCTGTGCAAGCCTGTGGCTGCTCGTGCAAGCAATGAGCGTGTGTGTAAGTGCACGATGATGCATGTGCGTGCTCACAGCGTTGGTGTGTGTCTGCGTGTCCTTGCTGAGCTCTCCATGCCATGTGTGTGTGTGTGTGTGCAGGTGTGTGCACAGTGTGGGGGGGGCAGTGTGGGTGCAAGCGTGTGCACCTCACTGGGCTCCTCCCACTGCACTCCTGCTGCACGCGTGTCCTTAGCATGTCCCCATGCCCTTAGTGTGTGCTCTTAGCGTGTCCGGGGTGGGTTTACACAATTGCCCCCTCCCCTCCTTAGCATAGCCAGGTGCCCCCCCCCCAACCCTAGCCCCACACCTCCCCCGTCCCCCCCCAAATCCCGGGGTCCCCCCGACCCCAGCCCCATAACCGTGTTTTATTTCTCTTGAAGGGACCCGCGGGCTCTCAGCCATCGCCCCACGCCCAACCTCCGCCCCACAACCCCGCTGCCCCCATGCTGGGGCCCCACAGCCAGGTAAGGCCCCCCCCCCAGGCCCCCCCAGGCCTGCAGGAGACCCCCCCCAAACCCCTCTCCTCTAGGGTGACCCCAACTCCCCCTCTCACCCTACTGACCCCCCAAACCCCGTCTCTTGCAGCCCTTCATGTCCCCCCGCTACCCCGGTGGCCCCCGACCCCCTCTCCGGATGCCCAACCAGGTGAGGAGGTTGCGGACAGGACCCCCCCCCCAACCCCCAGACCCCTCTGAGGGGTGTGGGGGTATCTCAGCACACCCCCCCACCCCCAAATTTGACCCCTTGTCACCCCACCCCAAATCCTCAGCCTCCTGTGGGGGTGCCAGGCTCACAGCCGCTGCTTCCCAATGCCATGGATGCCGCGCGGGCACAGGGTGAGTTGGGGACCCCCCCACCAAGATCCCCCACACTGTGTCCCCAAGGTGGAGGCTGAGGGGTATGACCCCCCCCCCCCCCAACCTCCACCTCCCTTTGCGCAGGGCACCCCGGAATGGGGGGCGCGATGCCGCGGATGAACCCCCCGCGAGGCATGGCCGGAATGGGGGGGCAGGTGAGGGATGTGGGATACTGGGGTAATGGGATGGGGACAGGGATACAGGGACAATGGGATGGGGATACAGGGATAATGGGATGGGGATGGGGATAATGGGATGGGGATACAGGGACACAGGGATAATGGGATGGTGACAGGGATATGGGGACACAGGGACATGGGGATAATGGGATGGGGGCAGGGATACAGGGATAATGGGATGGGGATAATGGGATGGGGACGGGGATACAGGGACACGGAGATAATGGGATGGGGACAGGGATATGGGGACACAGGGATAATGGAATAGGGTCAGGGATACAGGGATAATGGGATGGGGATAATGGGATTTGGGTAATGGGATGGAGATGGGGACATAGGGATAATGGGATGAGGATGGGGTTAATGGGATGGGGATGGGGACACAGGGGTAATGGGATGGGAATGGGGATAATGGGATGGGGACAGGGACACAGGGATAATGGGATAATGGGATGGGGACGGGGACACAGGGATAATGGGATGGAGACAGGGATATAGGGACACAGGGACACGGGGATAATGGTATGGGGGCAGGGATATGGGGACATGGGGACAGGGATACAAGGATGGGAACGGGGACACAGGGATAATGGGATGGGGATACAGGAAAATGGGGACACAGGGATATTGGGATAGGGATATGGGGATACGGGGACACGGGACAAGGATACAGGGATGAGAACAGGGACATGGGGACACAGGGATACAGGGATGGGGATAATGGGATGGGGACAGGGATATGGGGACATGGGGCAGGGGGCAGGGACACGGGGACGTGGGGATTTGGGCTTGGGGACAGGGATGGGGATGGGGATGAGGATACAGGAACACAGGGTTGGGCACCGGGATACAGGGATGGGGACTGGGATACAGAGATGGGGACAGGGATACAGAGATGGGGACAGGGATACAGGGATGGGGACCGGGATACAGGGATGGGGATACAGGGTCACAGTGGTACAGGGTTGGGGACCAGGATACAGGGATGGGGACAGGTATACAGGGATGGGAACGGGATTTGGGGATGGGAATGTCCCTGCTGCCCCTGCTCTCCCCTCAGGCCTACGGCAGCGGGATGCGGCCCCCCCCCAGCTCGCTGGCCGGCCCTGGGCTACCTGCCATGAACATGTAAGGCATCCCCAAACCTTCCTGTGCCCCCCCCACCCCAGAGCTGGGCGGTCGTGGGGGGCAGGGGCTGAGAGGACCCCCCCCTAACCTTCCCCGTTGCCTTCCAGGGGTCCCGGTGGCCGTGGGCCGTGGCCAAACCCCAACGCCAACTCTGTAAGTTGGGCACTGGGGGGGCACTGGGATAGCTGGGGGGTGGAACTGGGATAGCTGGGAGGGGAACTGGGATAGTTGGGGGGGAAATTGGGATTGCTGAGGGAGGAACTGGGAGAGCTGAGGGGGAAACTGGGATAGCTGGGGTGGAACTGGGAGAGCTTAGGGAGGAACTGGGATAGCTGAGGGGGGGAACTGGGATAGCTGAGGGGGAGAGCTGGGGGGGAACTGTGATAGCTGAGGGGGGGAACTGGGAGAGCTGGGGGGGGAACTGGGAGAGCTGGGGTGGAACTGGAATAACTGAAGGGGGAACTGGGATAGCTGAGGGGGGAACTGGAGAGCTGGGGGTGGAACTGGGGTAGCTGAGGGGGAACTGGGATAGCTGGGGGGGGAACTGGGATAGCTGGGAGGGGAACTGGGATAGCTGGGAGGGGAACTGGGATAGTTGGGGGGGAAATTGGGATTGCTGAGGGAGGAACTGGGAGAGCTGAGGGGGAAACTGGGATAGCTGGGGTGGGACTGGGAGAGCTTAGGGAGGAACTGGGAGAACTGGGGAGGAACTGGGATAGTTAAGGGGGAACTGTGATAGCTGAGGGGGGGAACTGGGAGAGCTGGGGGGGGAACTGGGAGAGCTGGGGTGGAACTGGGATAACTGAAGGGGGAACTGGGATAGCTGAGGGGGGGAACTGGAGAGTTGGGGGGGGAACTGGGATAGCTGAGGGGGAACTAGGATAGTTGAGGGGGAAAACTGGAGAGCTGGAGGGGGGAACTGGGGTAGCTGAGGGGGAACTGGGATAGCTGGAGTGGAACTGGGAGAGCTGAGGAGGAACTGGGATAGTTGAGGGGGAAATGGGAGAGCTGAGGGGGCAACTGGGATAGCTGGGGGGGGGGTTGTGGGGCCATGGGGGTGCTGCCCCCGACTCCGTGCTGAGCCCCCTCTTGTCCCCCCACCCCCTCCAGATCGCCTACTCCTCCTCGTCCCCCGGGAACTACGTGGTGAGTATTGGGGTGCACTGGGTGGGGGGGGGGGGCTGTAGGCAGCCCCGCTCTGCCCCCCTCCCAGCCCCCACCTCCCTCCTGTCCCCCCCAGGGCCCTCCCGGGGGCGGCGGCCCCCCCGGCACCCCCATCCTGCCCAGCCCCGGAGGTGAGTTTGACTGGGGGGGGTCAGGGGTGGGGAGGGAGGGAGGGGGAATTTGGGGTGCTGTGCTCAGCTCCCCAGCCCCCCAACCCTTCCCGGGGTGCTTGTTCCCCCCCCCACTCCAGACTCCACGAACTCCAGTGAAAACATGTACACGATGATGAACCCCATGGGAGCCGCCGGGAGCCGCCCCAGCGTGAGATTTGGGGGGGACAGGGATTGGGGGGGGATTGGAATTGTTGGGGGGGAGATAGAGGGGTTGGGGGGACATGGATGGGGGGATTGGAATGGGGATGGGGGGATTCGGGGGGGGGCAAAGATAAAAGGGACTGGGATGGGGGAATGAGGAT